>OZ018394.1:49077837-49677837 GCA_963969525.1 Ontholestes murinus | reverse complement strand
ACCCTGCTACAAGACGTGTTAGCCAAGAAGAGAACCATTTGAGTAAAGAACGACCGACTGGTATACAATATAATAGCCCGCAATTCCTTTGTAACGGGTGTCCAACAATTATTGCAGTCCCGGGTGGCGTTGGAATAAAAAACGTAGGTCAATTCTTTCATGTGCCAAATAAATGAACTGACATTTTAATTGTCAAACATAACTTAAATGTGCATTAAAAATGTCAGTTCATTTATTTGCAACATGTAAGAATCGACCTACGTTTTTTATTCCAACGCCACCCGGGACTGCAATAATTGTTGGACACCCGTTAGTTAAGTATGAGTTAGATTAATTATTAGTTTGAAACAATGTATATTATATTCTAGTTTACTTCAATTAATTGAATGAATTAAGTAATCTTTTTTTTGTAATTGATCAAATAAGACAATAATTAGAACAAAATAAAAAATGCATCTTATTTTTATATTAGTAATAATATTATTTAATTTTCTTTTCTCCGACACAGAAATATGCATCGTGTAATTTGGGTTAGAGATAGAGGAATTTTGATTTTTTTTAAATATTAGAAAAGATAATATATCGTTGAGCCTTTTTAGAGTTCAAAATAAGAAAATAATTAACGTATCTTTTAGGGAAGGTATTATAATCAAGAATAATTTTATAAATATATTTTAAAATCCTAGATATAGTAGTAGTAAAATTATCGGAAAATAAAATTTAAAAACATTTAATAAGGACAAATAGTGTTAAAGATTAATCAAATTCGCAGTTCAAAGAGAATACTGTAATGGTCACATAATGCCAGTTACTCTATACTTGTGAGACTGGTATTGTTTACCAGTTTTATAAGTGAACATAGATAATAATGATAATACATTTATTGTGCTTGTACAAGTTCATTGCTTACACCAGTCATATGTTTACATACTTAAAATTAACACTTTAAAATAATTAACGATATACATGCTAGAATTATATACAAATTATATATAAATTATTAACACAAAACATTAAATTTCTAACATAAATACCTACATACAGACATACAACATGTTTAAAAGTGTTACATAAGAATACGCCCTGCTCCGAAAGGTAGAAGGGCAAATGATTAAATAAATAAATAAATACATAAGAATATCTAGTGAAGCTACATTTAAAAGTTACAACTAAACACACATATTTAAAAGCTATGTTAGTTTGTTACAAACTCATCAATTCTGTAAAATGATTTGTCGAGTAAATACTGTTTTATCCTACGTGTAAATAATTTAATGTTAAGTGTTTTTATATGACCTGGTAATAAATTATAAAATTTTGGAACATAATTTTTGATAGTCTTCTATGCTTTGGTCTCAAAAAGTCATTACTACGTGTATTGTAATCATGTACTTCATTTGATGAAATATACTGCGTTAGATTTTTTTGCCCATATTAAACAATCCATTATATAGAAGCAAGGCAAGGTTAGTATTCTTGCACTACTCAATGTGTGTCTGCAGTCTTCCCTATAGTTCAAACCGTACATAACTCTAACGGCTCGCCTTTGCAAAGATAATATTCTCTGTACAGCAAAGGCGTTTCCAGTCAACTGGCTTGGGGGGGGGGTGGTTAATTTGAAAAAATTAAAATATTTTTTATTCCATAAATAAATAAAATATAATTCTATTATTTTTTAATTATTTTTTAATAAAAACAAAATAATATCACACCCGAAATAAATATAGCACATATAAAATCATAATAAAATATTTTGTAAAATTTGAAACAGATTTTTGTAACTAAATTTATTAAAAAAACGATTTTATTTGCTTTTTAATAATATTGTCAATATTAATATCCATATATCAATAAATATGTAATACAGCTAACTCGGTTAGACTTTTTTGAGGCATAGTGGCTCGCAGCCACGATTTGAATCTTTTCAGTGCAGAAAAACTTCTTTCTACAGAAGCAACGCTAACAGGAAGAGTACATAATATTTGTAAAATTATTTTTATGTTCAGTAAATATTCGGGTCATATTTTCTGTATACATCTAAAGCATTTTCTGGTAATTGTTCTTTGATTGTATTTTTCTTTTGCCATTGTAATTTCCAAAATGCCAATTCAGACTTAATTGCTATTGCACATGTTACGTTTTCAGGTAAAATTTTATTTAAATATGTTGCAACAGATTTTGAAGTGGGATCTAAATCTTCGCCAGTTTGTTATCAATAAAACACTAGGTATTGTTGTGTTAAATTTGAACAAATTCATCGTGTCTTTATTAAATCTGTATTGCAGATCTGTAATAATATTATTCAGGAGAGGTAAATATATATTAATTCGATAATAAACCTCTGTTCAGTTCAGAGGAACTTAAAACAGCGAACCACGTACATGTAAAAGTCCATAAAAAAGTAAACAAGTAGTGTTAAAATATATAAAACTAAAAGGAAGTGGGAAATAAAGGAACAAATGAGTACAAAAAGAGAAAGAGATATCGACAGCCCTAATTATGGATTCCAAGGATTCCAAATGAGCAATGGAGAATAGAAAAAGATAGAAAAACGAAGCAGTGAAACAAAACGTTGTAATAACAACAGGATACAAAAATAAAACAAAGGAAGATGAAAACAGAAAAAAAAAACTCACGGAGAAGGAAAATCTAAATATAACTAAGAACGATGTGATAATGGAGGAATTAAAGAGCATGTTTAAAGACTCCATGAGAGAAATGACAAAAAACTCAGAAGAATTAAAAGAAGAGAGAGCAAAAAAGATACAGTGGAAAGTACGTAGATGAGAACAGAAACGAAAATGGAAAAACAATTATAGAATTATGTATAGCAAACAACCTCATTGTGACAAACACAAAATTCAAATACATACATAAACACACTATAGAAGTTAGACCAAGAAAAGAGAAATAAAAGACTACTCCTTAATAGACGCAGAAAAATGTAAAAGGTGAAAAATGTTAAAGTAATAAGACAAGCTGAAATAGGGAGCGACCACTACTTGGTAAAAATATAAATTAACATAGAAGCTGAACACTTGAAGTATACGAAGTCGAAAACAATAATAAAAAAAAACACATAAAGCCAAAATTTGAAAAGAAAGAAACTAGGAATGAATACCAATAAAAAATAGAGAAAAAGACAAACAAAATAGAAGGAGCAGAAAGCAAATAGAAAAAGATCAAAGAAATCATAAGTGAAGCAACCCAAGAAAGCTGTGAAACAATCACTATATCAAACAAACAGAGGAAGAAAAACAGGTGATAGTCAGAAGAGGTAAAACAATTTGTAAAAACAAAAGAAGAGAATTGGAAAACTTACATAAAAACAAGGAAAGAATAAGATTATAGAAGATATATAATAGCAAATAAAAAGGTGGAACAAAAATTCAAGATAGCAAAAAAGCAATCCTGGGAGCAGTTCATTAAGAAACTGAAAGAAACGTTCACAGAAAACAAAAAGATGTTTAACAGCACTATTAAACAAATGAGGAATTAAATTCATTAACCCAGCCAAGTATAAAAGATAAAAACGTAAATATAATAACAGAAGAAAAGAAGATATTAGAAAGATGGAAAGAATTCTTTAATGAAATAACCAAAACAAACCATCACTGAGATACAGAAGGTGAATCAACGAAATAAGAATCGAAGAACTAAAAATAAAACTAGGAAAATCTCCAGGTATAGAATTCTTGAAAATAGTAAATGACATTATCAAAAATCACAAGATACCCGAGGAATGGAACAAGGGAATTATAATATCCATACATAAAAAAGGAGACACAAAAATATGTGATAACTACAGAGGTATTACACTCACAATCAAACCAGGGAAAATTTTTACTAGGTTAATAGAAGCAAGAATAAAAGGAAAATTAGAACAACTCCCAGCTGTTGTTCTAATTTTTTTAAGAACAACATGGATTCAGAAAAATAGAAGCTCACAAGACTTAATATACATAATGAGACAATTAACAGAAAAGATGATTAAAAAGGGTAAAGAATTACAACCTAAAAAAGGGTATTACAGGGTAAGAAGAGAGGACATATGGCATATACTCGAAACAAGAAGGATAAAAAAAGCATAATAAATATAATAAAGAAATAACAAAAATAAAGTAAGAATAGGAAATAAATAATCAGAGAAGTTCAAGACCAAAACAGGACTGAGACAAGGTTGCATATTAAGCTCTTTACTATTTACATCACTTAATGACGAAGCAATAAGAAATAGCAAACAAAGAGCCGAAAGCACAAAGATAGGGTATAGAAATATTAAAAAATATTAAAAATGCAAATATGTATTAATGTTTGCCGACGACATAACATTAATAGCAGATTCAGAAGAAAACCTGGAAATATTCAAAAAAGAGCTGGAAAAGATAAATATAATATCATCAAAAGAGAGCAATCACAAAATGGGGTTAAATACCTGGGATCAACACTAGAGGAAGCAGGGAAGATAGAATCAGAAAAAGATTAAAAACTAGGCAAAGCAGGAATGATCTACAACAAAATAAAGAAAACATTCTTAGAGAAAAAAGAGATTACAAAAACAATAAAAACAGAAGTATATAAAAGACATTAACTGCTATATATAGTCCATCCGTTGGATCTTCCGTCCTACGTCACAAAATATCGCTTCGAGAAACGACACAAAAACATTCAGTCTGATAAAGTAAACCAAATGCGTTAGAAAAAGAACGCACTGTAAAACTTTCGTCGTTTTTTGAAGCGATAGTTTGTGACGTAGGACGGAAGATCCAACGGATGGACTATAGTAGTGAATCGTGAGTAACCACAGAGAGTAATATCAGAAAAACCAATGCAATGGAAATGAGATACCTAAGAAAGTTAGAGGGCATTAGGAAGGCCAAGGAAGGGTTAGAACGAGCAAGTATATCAAGCAGCGGAAAGAAAAGGAATAGAATGGAAAGAAATAAGAAAATAGCACAAGCTACGCAACAGTGGTAAAGAAGTGTAAAATCCCATAATGGATAAAAGGGGAAAAGATAAATAAAAATAATCTGCTATAATAGGTTGATCCAGGTTTGGTCTATTCCTCCGGCATTTGGTAATTCGCGGTTTTGTCATTTTAATTTGTAATTCGTTTAAAATATTGACTGCATCAATTATAAATTGTTTAAAAGATGTGGCAGTATTTTTCCCCTTGTTGGATAAAACATCAATAGTGTTATTTAAAAAGTTATTAGAGCAAGATTCATTTTATTTATTCTATTTACTCAAAGTCGCTGCATATCAAGAGACATAGTTATTTGGGTCATTAGGATCTCCTTTCTTAAATATCGGTATACACTTTGATATCTTAAGTGCATCTGGAAACATATTTTTTCGAATGCACTCATTGACCAATCTTATTAGTGGCACAATGATTATGTCCCCCACCAATTTTATAATTATTGGTGCGAGACCAGATATGTCCTGAGTTTTTTTTACTATTTGTTGAGTCTAATATCTCTTTAATGCGTAAACATGAGATCTCGCAAAATTCAAAATATTCTGAACTTTGCGGTGTTGATAATAAGGTGACGCGTTTTAAATTAGTTATTGGAATGTTCGCAACTATTTTATCTATATTTTTTGAAAAATTTATATTAAATTCGTCCGCCGTAATATTAATTAATTTATTTATTTACGGATGACACCTTTTTACAAAATATAATTTAAAAATAAATACAATTTACACTAAATTAACTTAAAAATACAGAAAAGCAAAAATTATTATCAACAGAAATAAATATGTACAATAATCCAAATGAGGCGAGAAAACTAAAATAACATGTTGTAAATACATACATATATACAAATAAACAATACTATATATTCACACATACAATAATTGTAATTTATCTATAATTAAGTACAAATAGACAAATCAACAAACTTAAGGCTATATTTGAACGATTCAAAAGACGAACTATAAATAAGAAAGTTAGGATTTGCACATAATTTATTGTAAAATTTCATTATCTTACTAATTGGATTATTACTTCCATAGTTCGTAGAATGAAGAGGAATTCGAAACGGAAAAGTATTACGGGTTATTCTTACTAGGGAAAAATTAAAATCTAGCACCGAAAGCAAGTATGGACAATCTATTATACCATTTATTAATTTAAAACCAAAGCATAAATCAAGCATAACTCTTCTATAATGCAGAGATTTTAAATTTAAAGTTATTAACATTTCGGAATGGCTAAATTCAGATCGTAATTTTCCAAGCCTGAAAGATATCAAAATTAAAAATTTACTTTGGACCATCTCTATTTTATTAGATGAATTTTTATAATAAGGATTCCATATTATTGAACAATATTCTAATTTAGAACGTACTAATGTAAGATATAAAATTTTCAGTGTGTCAATACTAAAACCAGCGGAAAACCGTTTAATACAGCCAAGAGCTTTAAGAGCTTTATTACAAATAATATTGATATGTGATATAAAAGTTAGCCGAGTATCAAAAATAATACCTAAATCTTTAACTTCTGTTACCGATTTCAATTTAGAACCATTAATAAAGTATGAAAATTTTAGTAAATTACCACGAGAAAAAGAAATAGAACAGCACTTATTAATATTAAGGTCAAGATTATTATTTGTGCACCACCTTGAAAGGTTATTAATGTCATCTTGTAAAGCATTACGATCATTCTCATTGCGAATTATTGAAAATAACTTTAAATCATCGGCGAACATCAGGAATTTTGAAGTATTAAAAGATTTGCCTATCTGATTTATGAACAATAAAAATAGAATAGGTCCACAATGAGAACCTTGCGGGACGACAGAGGTTACATTTATTGAATCAGAAATATAATTATCAATTTTTACATATTGTTTGCGATCACATAAAAAACTACAAAACCAACATACAACTATATCACTGAAGCCATACGCAGTAAGCCTAGATAACAACGCACTATGGTTAACACGATCAAAAGCTTTCGAGAAATCAGTGTAAATTGCATCAACCTGATATCCACGCGAAAGCACGTAGAATAAAATGCTGATATGATAACAAATTAGTTATAGTAGATCTACCTTCAACAAAACCATGCTGCTCTTCATAAATACTGCGTTTGTAAGTCCATATCACTTGCTTCGAAACTAAATAGTCCAACATTTTAGGAATAGTCGACTGCAGGGTAATATCTCGGTAATTGCAAACATTATCTCTAACCCCATCTTTAAACAAAGGATTAATAAAAGATTCCTTCCATATGTTCGGAAATGTACCACTAGATAAAGAACATTTAAATAAAGTAAGAATAGGTAATGTAAGAGAAAACACACATCTTTTTAAAAAATAAGGAGGCAAACCATCAGGTCCAGGAAATACAGAATCATTTAAATTACTTAGATAAGTAAAAATGTCAACGGAATTAACTGAAAGCGATTCAAGGCAGAGAGACTCAACACATTCAGTTATTTCAGGAGAATCAGCATTACGATACACTGTTGAAAAGTATTTAGCAAATAAATTTACACACTCGTATCCATTATTACTAACAATACCATTGTAACACATTTGTTTAGGAAACCCACGTATCTTGCTGCAATCATTAACATATTTCCAAAAAACCTTAGGATTACGTTTGACATTCAATTCCACATTGTTAATATATTTATCATAGAGGGACTTACTTAAATTTGCACATTGAGCTCTTAGAATTTTAAACTCATCATAATCCTCAAATCTGCCCGAGGCTTTAAACTTAGCATGTGCCTTTTTCTTATTTTGAACTAGTTGGATTAATTCACTATTAAACCAACGTGGATATGATGAATTTCTCTTACGCTTTACCGGGACAAACAAGTTAAGACCCTTATTAATGACGTTGTAAAAATTATTTACAGAAATATTTAAATCTGGATTACTCAAATGGGATTTCCAATCCACAGATGCTAAATACATATTCAATGACTCATAATCGGCACATTTAAAATCAAAATAGTAAAAATCAGTGAATAAAGACTGATGATCAGTTAATAAATTAAATTTTATACTATAATCAATGTGATGAGTACTATTTTTGAACAATAATACTTGTTGATGGTAGCTTATTCGTATTATTCGAAACTCGCTCATTATTAATAAGTTTCCACATGCATTTTATATTATTATTGGATTGACTAATATATTTATCATTGGCACTAATTTTGGTTTCTTTCAACAGTTTTTTATAATTTAATTTGAGCTCATTACGTAATAGTCACATATCGTCACTAGGATTATTTAAATAGGCTTCGCAGACTAGATGTAATATTTCCCGCTTGTGCTTTAATTCGTCATTGAACCAATTTACAAATGAACCACGACACCCTTGGCTAACTATTTTTTCAGGGAAAGCTGCAGTATAATTATTGACTAATACAATAATTAGGTGATATGCTTTATCATTACAGTTCATGTTAATTGAGTCTACAAAACTAAAGTCTGTATTTTGTAGTAAATTATAAAAATTACATTTTCCGATGTTAGTCAAAGGTTGAATTTTAATTTTGCGCTTAATTTCAGGATTGTCTTGTATATTTAAGGTTAAAGCTATAGCATCATGATCAGTTAATGAAAATATAGAGATTTTTGTTATTTCACTACTTTCGTGATTACTAAAAATATTATCAATACAGTTATTATTACTTGTTGCAAAATTAACTAGTTTTCTCAAGCCATATACCTGTAATAGATCTATTAGTGTAAATGTTCTCACATCAGTATTCAAAAAAATAACATTAAAATCCCCCGCTAAAACGATGAAGTATTTCTTAACAGACAAAGAGTTTAATATTCTATAAAGGTTATCTAAACAAGTATCAAAATTTCCAGAAGGCGATCTGTACATTGTAATAAACATAGTTTTTTTATAAAGGGAACAAAAGTACAACAAACTTCACAATGTTTTTCTACGGACATATTCAAGACCCACTTAACATCTTCAGAATAAACTGCAGTATGATCCGTTTCATTTATTTTATTTCTAATGGACTGAATATTACAGAAAAGTATATTGAGTTCTCTGATTTTCATGTCGCTGTTTGTTTTTCCCTCAGTTTTTTAAAAAAACCTTTCATAACGAATGCCTTCGTCCCATATTTCTGGATTTTTGATATCTGCGAGTTGTTCAATAGGAAATGATATTTTAAAAGAGCTATACTCATTTGGATGTTTCGATGTTAGTTTTGTACATTCAGTTATTGTAAAGTTTTTTTTTCTTCTGTGAGATATTTATACATGATTTCTTCTGTGGTGTCGGTGTGCACTCTGTATACGTGTAAATGCCCTTGTCATCGATAGGGAACCCCTTTTATAGTTGAGTTTTCGGCTACTCCAGTACATGAATATTTTTTCTTTTTATTATAATGGACCGATTGCCATTCGTTTCGTGCAGGATGGACTGCTGATTCAGATTGTATATTTACAGCTGGATTCAATTTTTGTTGTGATAAGATTTTGCCACTCGGATCCGTCTGTGTATTCATACATAAACTGTTCGTTGGATCTTTCGTCGTACGTCACAAACTATCGCTTCAAAAAACGACGAAAGTTTTATAGTGCGTTCTTTTTCTAACGCATTTGGTTTACTTTATCAGACTGAATGTTTTTGCGTCGTTTCTCGAAGCGATAATTTGTGACGTACGACGAAAGATCCAACGAACAGACTATATTTTGGTTATTTCACTGTCTCTGTTTTCCTTGGTGCGTACTTTGTCAGAATACGTTTTCTTAGTTTCAACTAATGTTTTTTTCCCATTCGAGTTTACTGAACTATCACCACAGGCAGTTGATTCATTATTGTTTTGTGAAAACTTTTTCTTCGGAGGTTTTTTTATCTCTCCTGCGTTTGGAATTCGTCTCGGTGCCCATCCGCGATTACTCACATTGTGCATGATTTGGAGATATTCCAATAGCTGTCACTGATGGTTCAGGCTGCATTGCACCGTTTATTTCACCGACAATGGGTGGCATGCCAGTAGAAATCTGCATAATTTTATATAACAACTGTATTTGTTGTTATATTATCACGTTGATTGTCGATGATTAAGTCTTTTTGTTTAATAAGTTCATTTAAATACTTAACTTCAATATGCGCCCCGTCATGTACGTCAATTACGGTATCCCCACTATGGAAAGAGTCCTCGCCATTTTCTGATTCCTCGGTATCATTGTCACTATCACAACAGTTTATGTATTTGTCACATAATTTCACAGCATTTTTGAGATATTTCACACATCCCGGGCGCACTAATGAGCCACACTTTATACAATGTAGGCCAATAGAAGGTAGTTTTTTACAGTTTCGACACGTCCACGTCTAACTCGCCCGACGCCATAATTATTATGTTTTTAACTTTTAGTTTATTTGACAGAAATAAATACGTTGAAACTAGTGTTGCTTTGATAGCCTTTCTATTTGTAACACACACATTACTTTTGTATCATTCAATGTCTGTCGAGATATTAGACGGAGAAATAGTTGTTTCAATAAGTGATTTCTTTTATAGTCTTAATAAGACTCGTTGTAGATTTATGTAATGTTTTCGTGTTTTTTCTAATATTTTTGGCCATGTTATCCTGTTATACACTTCCATTAAGATATCCCATGACTATTGTGATTTCTTTGCTATGGTCTATTTATTTTTAGTCTCTCGTAAAATTTCTCTTTCGGAATTATTTTCCATCAAGTTTCTTCCATTTTGATTTCCATGCTCATTGTTCTGTCGTCCCCATATTTTCCTTTAATACGTCTTATATTCCATATTCCCATTTTTATTGTATTTAACTTTTTTGTGCCATTTTCTTGCTGAGATGTCTTGTTATTTATTTGCTTTTCTATTATTTCCCCTCTGTTAATTGTTATCTTTCGGTATCATATTCTTAGTAGTAGTAGTAGTAGTGTTAGGCTATCGACCATGTGGTCCTTCCGCCATGTGTCATTTGTGTATTTGTGTGTGTGTAAATGAGCTTGTTACTTTTAAAGGATCGCCCCCGTCACTCTAAAGCACCATTAATTGTATCCCAATGGTGAATGGTACCGGTCACCCATCCGACTACTGACCCGAATCAACGTTGCTGCACGTCAGTTCGGGGCCGTAACCGATGCGCCACCACCGGCGTGTAACATATTCTTATTTTCTTTCCTTTTGCCTTTTCTTCTCTTGCTATTTCTCTATTTTTTGTACGAATCTTTCTACATGTGCTAGGTCATTATTTGTTGTTTTGTTTCCCATGTCCCAACTTCGACTGGTATTATTTGTTTTTCTCCATGTGAAATTCTCGACTCCCTTCTGTTCTTAGCTTGTCTTTGCTGCTAAGCCTGTTATGATATTAGTTTTTATTTATTTTCTGTACTTTTCCACTTTGTTTCCAGGTTGTCGATTCTTTTTAACATCTCTTGCTTTTCTATCACCCACTTCTCTTCTTTATTTCTAATTTTTTTCTTTAGTTTTCGGATCTCTTCTTTTATTTCTTCTGGGGTTTTTTGCCATTTCTCTCTATATTTAGATTTACCTTCTCCGTTAGTTTTGTCCTTGTATTAATCTTTATTTGTTTTATTGTGTCCTGTTGTTGTTACAACGTTTTGTTTCGCTATGTTCGTTGTTATATCTTTTTCTATTCTCCATTACTCATTTGGAAACCTTGGAATCCATATTCAGGACTGTTAATATCTCTTTCTCGTTTTGTACTCATTTATTTCCCACTTCCTTTTAGTTTTTAACACTACTTATTTATTTTTTATGGCAATGGCAAAAGAAAAATAAACTAAAAAACAATTACCAGAAAATGCTTTAAATGCATACAGAAAATTTGGCCCTAACATTTACTGTACTCTGTCCGTTAGCATTGCTTCTGCAGAAATAAGTTTTTCTGCACTGAAAAGATTCAAATCGTGGCTGCGAGCCACTATGTTTCAAGAAAGAGTGACCGAGTTAACTCTATTATATTAATAGATATATGAATATTAATATTGACAATATTAGTAAGAAGCAAAGAAAAGTAGATTTCATTATTTAAGAAATAAATCGTTTTTTTCAATAAATTTAGTTACAAAAATCTGTTTTATATTTTACAGAATATTAAATTATGTTTTTATATGTCTTATATTTATTTCCGATGTGATATTATTTTGTTTTTATTTAAAAATAATAGAATTATATTTTATTATTATATAATAGTCCTTTTTATATAAATTATATTTTTTTATGTTGATTGCTTTGTATTTATGGAATAAAAAAATAGTTACGTTTTTTTCATTTTTAAAATTACCCCTCCTAAGCCTGTTGGCTGAAAACGCCCTTGTTCTCTCCAACACAGAAATATGCATCATGTAATTTGGGATTATTAGAAAATATTGGTGAATATCGATGACATCCTTTTAAGAGTTCAAAATCAAAAAATAATTATTGTGTTTTTACATTAATTTAACAGGAACATGAACATTTTAGAAAAATATTTTTCAAACGACAAAATCCATTTTCAGATTCCTAGATTTCATTATCAGCCAAATTATCGGAACATGTGAGGAGCTTCTTTACATAAACATTTTTCAAACAGTTTTCAAGAGAAATAATTTGAAATGAATAAAAATTATACGAGTATATATTTTTCTTTCTACAATTTTATGTAATATTGCGATATGCATACTATTATTCTGTAGTGGACGCATATATCTTTAAAACTAAGAAACAATTTATAGAACAAAAACGAGAAAATAAAATAATGAAGAATGAGCTTAAAGATCTGCATGCAAAGGTAGAGAAGCTTGAAAGTAATAGCAGAAAGAAACAGGAAATACACGATAATGATGAAACACTCTATAAATGGTAGAGTATTGAAATGGATGAAAAAGCCCCTAAACTATCTGATAATCCTAACACAAATAAATCAATAAAAAACTGATACCTAACAGTACACAATCGAAACAACAAAGAAATGATAATAATATGGAAATTGTAAATAAAGACAGAGAAATATACCAAAAACAACAGCAAAATATCAAAAACAATAAATACACAAGCGAGGGAAAAGATAAAACAGAAATATCAATAATTGACTATATTTTGGTGGGAAAAAAAGGCGAAAGTAAAGACATAAGGGTATACAGAGGACAAGACATTGGGAACAATCACTACTTGCTTGTCGCGAAAATACAAGGAAAAATGGAAATGGGAGACAACAAGAGGAAAAAAGATATAAAACCATCAAATAGTACAAAGTAAGAGACGAGGATACCGCTACATTATATAAAGGAAAAATAGAAAAAAAGAATAGAAGAACTACATTTAAACATAGAAAATACAAGCTTAGAATAATTAAGGAAAATATACAAAAATATAGTTACATAAGCTTCCAAGGATGAAAGCATGTGGAACACTAAGGACTAATCCAGGCAAAAATCGAACAGCGTGGTGAAATCAAAGAGTAAAACAACGGATAAAAATGAAAAAAGAAGCATGGTAAATGTACCTACAAAACAGAACAGAAGAAAATTACAACATCTATAAAGAACACAGAAGAAATGCAAAAGAAATAATACAAATAAAAAAAGAAAAATGCTGGAAAAATAAAATTTGGAGAAAAAAATAAGATAGATAGCAAAACAAGTAAAAAATTAGTTTTTAAAACAATAAGGACAGACGAAACAATCACATAGGAACAATAAAATCATTACCAATGATAAATGGAAAGATGGAAGGAATATTTCGAAGAGCTACTGGGTTCATCAATTAATAGAGAAGAAAAAGAAATAGACAATAATTGACAACAAATCACAGGAGAAAAAACAACTATGGAAGAATTGGACGAAGCTATTCATAAACTCAAAAATGGAAAAACACTTGGACATGACTCAATATTGTTATTTTGTAAATTGTAAAATATATGGGCAAGAATGGAAAAATCTTGCTGTGGTAAATTATAAACAGAGCATTTGAGGAAGAAAAGATGCCAAAAGACTCCGATGTCCCAGATTTATCTTACCCATACATAAGAGTGGAGACTGGCGAATCTGCAAAAACTACATTATTAAACACGATAGTAAAAATATACGAACGAATACTGGAACAAAGACGGACAAACATCATTGTACACTAGAAGACGCACAAGTTTGTTTTAGGAAAGGTAGAAGCGCACAAGATCATCTTTTTGTAAATTATACAAAAAAGCAAACTAACGGGTGTCCAACAATTATTGCAGTCCCGGGTGGCGTTGGAATAAAAAACGTAGGTCGATTCTTACATGTTGCAAATAAATAAACTGACATTTTTAATGCACATTTAGGTTATGTTTGACAATTAACATGAAAGAATTGACCTACGTTTTTGATTCCAACGCCACCCGGGACTGCAATAATTGTTGGACACCCGTTATATAAAAAACACCAAAGCATATATGGCGTTTATAGATCTAGAAAAGGCATTCGATAAACTAAACAGGAACAAAGTCTGAAATATCCTTAGACAAAGAGAGGTACCACATAAAATAATAAATGCTATTAACGGCCTGTAGAACACGAACATAAACTATGTGGCTACGAGGAATAGAACCTTCTGCTTGGAATGTCTTGGAATGTATCAAACACAGGAGGAGGCCGGTAAATTAATTTAATTTACACATTTAAATACCGAGAACGTTTTTTAGATGCGTCACGAGATTCCAATTCCAACGACAATGTTTTGATTTTATTAATTTCTTCCGAAGATATTGTTGATGATCTTGTATAGCATACATACTAGGTAAGTCGAGAGAGATGCGGGATTATCCCTATGAAGTTTTTGCATACGAGAATAGCCTTAGTGACCTGCGTGGCTTTGTTAAAAATATATGGCAACAGTGATGGGCTATTTAGATATCCCCTAAATTTCTTTATGACCCAAAATATGTCTAACGTATACTTTTCAATTTTGGCATAGATCTTCTCAGGAAGAGTTAGCAATCGGCTGGCGTAATCAACATGGTGTTTGTCTACACTCTTACCCTAGTACAAAATGTAGACGGTGCGTTCCACAGAGCAAACGATAATAGTTTGAATTGGTAACACCCAAATGAAGTAATGAATGACGTTTTCTCTTGATACTGGGTTCTTACTGGTATCTGCCAGTGGTGAAGTTGCGTACAACAAATTGTCCACGCGCAGGATTCGATAAATGCCGGGAACTGTGACTGCATTTAATTTTCTAAAATCCTCTCACAGTGTGGATCCTCCATTTTTCTTGGGAATCATTACGTGAGGATATTTAATTTCATAGTTCGGTTTACCCAAACGGCCCCATAACTGAAATGAACCAGAATCAGCATTTGGTCGATTTCCTCTCTTCTCGAGTATCAAGGTCTACTGCTTCATCTTCGCGAGAAGACACATTGACATAAAATAATATTAATAGCTTTGGTCTTCTCTCTCCTTAGCGGAAAACCTTTCGAGAGTATTATGAGCACTTCGATGAGAAAAGAAAAGTAAAAATCGTTGGTACATAGATTTTTACTTTTCTTTTCTCACAGCAAACCTATCAGTGGCGAAGCATGTTTGTAACCTTCCCAGTCGATTTTCATTTATTTCCATTGGCTCGTTGTCGAACAGTTCGGAGGTATTGTTCATCAGGGGTTTTGCCGACCCATATAGGTGGCACATGCTGATTTGCTGTTCTTCCTCTGCCTGCTCTTTGGTGTTTTCTAGCGGCTCCTAAAAGTACTATTCCTGCGGCGTATCGATGAACGATCACGTTCTCTGGGATATATTAGTACAATACCCTCATTTTCTATAAAGTCTTCTCCCAACAGCGTGCTGTGCTGATGAGGAAGGATATCTGTAACCAGTGGTTTTTAAAACACAGCATAACTTGCTGAGCATATGCTTTTCTTGTGGGTTTCCATCAGCCAGTATAACATGCCCTTGTACACTATTGAATTTGCTGGCGTGTGGGACAGGTGTTTGTACAGAGATGCGGAGGCGATGGTTTTTTTAGCACATAAATCTAGTAATTCACTTTATCTGGCATTCTTGATGTTCACATGGACTACCGAGTTTCGTCGTTGCAGTGTATCCGGTTTTACGCCGCAAAATGCTTATTTACTTTTTCCATTGACTGGCGAATTCCACGTTGTATACTTAGCAGGTATTGTTCAAGATTTTACGCAATCTTAACACGAAAATCTCGGAGCAGGCGTTAATATTTTACAAGGCATTCTTCCTATCAGGGTACTCAGCAAAGATGTGTCCATGAGGAGTTCATGGTGGTTTAGGGATATTCTTGTTCTTTTTTTACTTGCCACGAGCCTTCAATTTCTCATGTCTTAGCAATCAGGTTATGGAAAGTACTGATTTCTTCTCTTGGTATTTTCTCACAGTTATTGGTGTTCAGTAAGTTAAATATTATAACTACTATAGCGCCTCAGTCAGAATAATCTTTGTGATGAGTGCTTTCTTTTCAGCGATTAGCGTGTCCCTATTTTAGTTTACCTACTTGTTTTTGGTGAATACCTCTTGCAGTATTGCATATGTTGGATTTGGCGATGTACACGACTCACATCTTATGTAATTGTTTTTATATTTACCTTTGCAACCAAAATGCAACCTTAGTAAAATAGTGTAACGATACTGTAGCGATTCAAATTTGATGTGGAAGAAGCGGAGAAATAGGGCAAATACTGCGGGCGATGCTGGTCCATTCGGTGTTTCTAAGATATGGTTGATTCAACAGTAATTATCGGTGTTGAAGAAGAGATGCTACTTAAGATCTTCGCTATACTAATTAAACAGCTCAGGATTTAGGTCCCGTTCTGTCCACTCCTACCTACTTTTGCGTCATAACCGGTATCATCTTAAGCGTAACATTTGACGAGGTATTAGAAGTCTCGGCCGCTGCCGGTTTCGATTGCTTCCGGTCCAGGCGTATCATCGTTCGCAGTACCACTTCCCTCACCCTACTAGTCCATATTCTCGCTAAATGCCAGAGCAGCTTGGACAACGTCCTGATCCGCGCTTTATCTAATTTTAAATATTGTTTCAGAACCCAACCTTTGCTGAACCAATACTCATCAAAGATTTATAATGGCTTTATCTGCGATACATATGACAACTCGGTATTTTCATTAAAATTAATATTGTGTCTATTGTGTTCGTGAAGTCCCCATCAAGCACAAACCATGAAAACAATGACCAACTTTGTTTAACGGCCTTCGCACGAAATAACCAGGCTGTTTGAACAGCTAACAAAGACACACCAGTTTGATGAAATTCTTATACTTACATATATCGTGAATATTGTGGACAAATGAATATGCCGCTTGTTGGTGCTTCTACTTACTGTTGGGTTGAAGCAAGAGGAAGGCTCTTATATAAAACCTACTGGACACCAACATCGACATACTGGCCGTCTATTTCTGTCGCCGCAGCAGTTCATCCACATTACCGGATATATCGTTACGATGATCTCGTTCATAGAGGCGTCGCAACATCCCGGCCAAAATTATGGATATTTCTTTTCCGATTTTTGATAATATCTTCATATGCCCTATTTTCATAACAGCATTTTTCCAAATATACCCAATATTTCGGTCCTTTTTCTACGGCCCTCTTGCACCAACTCCCGAGCGAACCATAAGTCATGAATGCAAGCCATATATCATTAACCGACGTGGAACACAAACAGTACCCCAAACCATGTACAATCAATTTATTACATTCCTTCCGCTTTATGTTTTTTTCCACCTATCTTTCTATCAGACAATTTCCAACAACCACATTCTTATTGTCATATCCTGCTTACTAAAGCTTTCAAAAAATCATGTTCACTTTCCTCTTAGATATTTCATCTATTCGAGCACGTCGTCACTATACTGCCTACATTAATGAACTTACTTACTTACTTACTTACATAGATTATAAGTCCACCATCGTGTTTTATCAATTCTTCAATTAATTCGCGAAATATGCTAATTATTTGAGCATTGGCAGAATACCGGAAACCCAGTGATTAAAACTGAACGGAACCGACTCAACATCAAGGTAAATCTCCAGATCAACGAGCATACCGAAAAATCCTGAAAATCCTCTACATAATACATCATCTACATTAATTACTAAAAAAAAATCAAAAGGTCACGAGGCACACGCCCAACAATTCTAACTTTACCCAAATCACTACTCCATCACAAACTTTCCGCTTTTATACGCCGCTTGTCGATAATCTCCTGACAAGATCTTCTCAGCACTGTGGACGGTCATGAATTAGTTAATCGCTGTCTTATTCTACATCTTTCTTTGCAAACCATTATTTTCATTACCGATATAATCAATTCCTCACTCGCGAAGGCCTGGAAATTACTCTACATTTTTGTGACCAATGAGATAGACAAACTAATTGCAGGCATCAATTCTTACAGACCTATGTCTCTCCCCAGGCGTTCAAAATATATACTTGACCGCCTAAATGCTTTATAGTCCACAGCATCACTCCCACAAGTATTTCCGATAAGACGGCACGTTTAGTACCAACTACGTCCGCTATTTCGTTCTGCTCGACTTCTAGAGCGCATACAATAGCGTATGGCATAGTGGCACATTGGAGTATTTTGAATTCGTAATTGAACGAGTGTCCTTCTTCTAGTAGGTGGTTTGCGAATGTGGAAGTCTTCTTGTGGTTTCGCAAACCACCTACTAGAAGAAGGACACTCGTTCAATGACGAATTCAAAATACTCCACTAACAGCAAAAGGGAAGGAAACCAAATTACTTGGAAAATTTAGAAATAAACAAGAGGAAAGATACCGGCCTCCTCCTAAACGACCAAATGGATATTAATAGATCACCGTTACTTAATATGTTCAATTTTAAAAATAAAACTAAAAATCCTCCAACCCCCTTCTCACCACCCTAATTAGTATTTAAATCATACACAACTCTGTGCCGCTACCATTTCTTCGCCTGAAGAAGCCACATTGTGGCGAAACAATTGTTGCGTGTAATTCCAACAAATAAAAGTTTTTGAAAATTAAAAAAGTGATTTTACTTTAATACTTAACAAGTAAACTAATAAATGATAAAATTTATTTTAGATTGTTTAAATATGACTATAACATGAAAAATTATGAACAAAATTGAATTTAAACTGATTTTCGTAAAGGGTTTTCGTATTTAGAGTCATTTTAATTTTTAGGTCATATTTTTGCCAAAAGTGTAAATTAGGAGGCTGAGAATTGTACGGTTAAGAAACTTACGTGTCATCAATTATTTTATTTAAAATTTACACTTATTACTTAAATTTATTCTACTATTTTGTAAACTAACACATTTTCTGCATGGTAAATAAAATATCTAGAAAATGTATTAAAAATGCTAATCAAAAGGAACGACCGCAGATTTATGATTCGTATAAATGCAGAATAAATAAATAAATTATTCTAATAAAATTACAGTTAAATTGCTAATACGATTGCTATAGAGTTACTACTTGCCAAAAATGATTTAGGGAAGTTATATAAAATAAACGTGTAAAAATATATTATCAAACAAGTAAAACAAAGTGATTATAATTGTAATCGCAAAGATTGTAAAATCAATCACCATAATCCAGGCGAGTTAACTTAATTAAATTACCTTTCCATCAATTCATTAACGCAAATGTACGATATAATAATAATAATTGAAATATGACTTTGTCCTGATATTAGTGATTATGAAATTGTCATAGGAAATAATTACAATCCATGGGACCGATCGATCATCACTGAAATATGGGAGGCGGTGTTATGAATATCAGACATTTATTTTAATTGACCCAAACAAGTCTTTATTAAGGTAAAAGCTTTCGGTAAATATTTTGTACTCAGGTTAGCGTATTTCACATGAAATGTATTTGTTGTATCGTAGAATAAATGCTCTGAAGTGTTTACAATAGTGATGATTTTAATCTGTGTATGGGTACATGGAATAACGATATTACGATGTTAGGTATGTGTACATAATGGGTCTAATAAAACATTAAAAGGAGTGGGTGCTTAGTGATTGTAACCATTTTGCCAATCTTCGTAAAATATGCAAACAACTTAGTACTTCTCAGTACAATCAACATCTTGATTTTATTAATACCAAGGTAACTTCTGATCCTGATAATTCTGGTCATATGTTCGTAACCATTATAAAAAAGAAAAAAATTCCATCGATTATGGAATATGATGCTGTTAAGGTTTCCAATAGGTTTGATATTGCTAAATCATTTTGGTGATTGCTTTAAAACCGTTTATATTAGTAATAACAACAGTAAAATAATAAAATAATAATAATAGTTTATTTGTGCTAATAACATAGTTCACACAGGTCAAGAAAATATGGATAATTTCCGCCAGCTCAGTTGAATACAATTTAGCATAAAATACACAAATAGAGAACAAATTAGGAATTATAGTAAATATAAATAAAATGAAAACATTACAACACGTATTTAAAATACAAACATATTAAAATATGAAAATAACATATATACATTTCAAAATGTTAAAATATCTAGTAGAAATAATAAATAATTTCACAAGTAGAATAAATTAAAATAAAATTTATAAATATAAAAGTTAGTAAATAAATAATTTAAAACTTCTTCACTAATACCTTACAGCTAATAAAATGATAAAATTATAAAAACTATATAATAAAATGATGAAATTAAAAACTATATAATAAAAAAAACACGCTACAAAACATATTAAAAGAAGTTGTAACTAAGATCTATAATTGGAGGTCGATATTATTACATCGAGAGAATGTCTTGGGCAATGCTGCTGATGTACTCATCAATTAAATAATACCTGTTTTTTTAGTAATAAGCTTTTAGCTGTAGTTTAAAAGATGTTCGTATTTAAATGTCGAATATTCAGAGGAAGTGCATTAAATATTTGTATCGCTTGGTGTCTTATCGCAGTTTTAGTTTGATCTAATCTGTTGATTTTCCTTGTTCCTCGAATTATAATGGTGCACATCTACATGATGATACATATCTATGTTTTATGTACCTAATGCATTGAAATATGTAAATACATGGTAGAGGCATGACACCCATTATTTGGAAGAGTGGTTTACGGTCAGCCGGGTAGTGAGCTCCACATATCACGCGGATTGCCTTTCGTTGTAGCCTAAACATTTTGGATTTAATAGCAGAGTGGCCCCAGAGCAATAATCCATAACGCAAATGGCTTTCGAAAATGGCGTGATACGCTGCCTTTAAAGTTACTTTAGACACGGACTCGTAAAGTCGCCGCAATAAAAAGACGCCGCTATTTATATTATGTGTCAAATGTTCACCCTGCTTGTACCAGGTTATCTTCTGGTCGACAAAAAGTCCCAGGAATTTTGTGAAGTTACTATAATCTTCGTTCAATCCTAGATCTAAATGTTTTAATTTAAATACCATATTAACCGTTTTATCAGGATTTAATATTTTAGGCTATTGCGTTGAAACCATTCATTTACACGAAAAAAGGATGAGTTCCTTATAGCAATACTCTCCGCTTCAGTTGATGCTGTATTTATTATTTTCGTGTCATCAGCGTATAATATAATGCCACTAACACCTGAGATGAAAGGTAAATCATTTATAAATATGATAAATAGCAGAGGACCCAAAATAGAGCCTTGGGGCACCCCATACTTAATATTCAGAAAGGAGGACCTTACCCCACCAGCTTCGACATATTGAGCTCTGTTCAGTAGGTATGAGCTTATAAGACGACACACTTTAGGGTGTAAATTATATATAAAGAGCTTGCGAATGAGGATTTCATGTGAAATAGAGTCAAACGCCTTCGACAGATCAACAAATGTGGCTTGTAAATATCTATTGCCTTCAAAGCAATCCATGCACATTTCCAGAAACTCCAAAACAGCGGTTATTGTAGATTTGTTTTTCCTAAGTCCATGTTGGCGAGGATCCAACATATTACATTCCATATATGTATTTAGTTGTTAGTTCGAAACAACGGGTAAAATGGATATCGGCCTATGATCACTTAATTTGCTGATATCGCCCTTCTTAGGTATCGGTATAACTTTTGCTAACTTTAGAGAGTCTGGGAAAGTGCATGATTGAATGCATTTGTTAAATAATTCTGTAAACGGTGGTATCAAAATATCCTTAACAGACTTTATAAGATCTAAATTCATACCATATATATCTCGGGAATTACTTGCTTTTATTGAATTTATAGCATCCCGTACTACCACTTCTGATATTACATCAAATTTAAAATACTCTGAATTTGTATTTAAGAAATTACCTGCAACATAATTAATTGGGTCACCGTTATTATTTGGCATATCTTTAATATATTTGATGTAACATTAGCAAAGAATGTGTTGAAATCATAACAAGATATATCGCTATTAGGTTTATTCCGGCTTAACTTTGGTTTTAATGAGTTAACTATTTTCCACATTGTTTTTGGGCTATTATGTGAACTTTTAATTAAGCTATCATTTGCTTTGATCTTAGCCGCTCGAAGGGCACCTTTATACTTATTTCGGAACTCATTTCTTAGCATCCTGTTATTTTCATTATCAGGTTGTCGCTGACATAGTTCATTTAAAAATTCAAGTGTATCGCGCATTATTTTTAATTCATCTGTATACCATTTCGTTGTTACTATGACTGGATTTTGCTTGTAATAACAGGAAATGCTTTTTCCATATTCACTTGCAAGATGGTTAAAAAGAAATCAAACTTATGATTTATGGAGAAATTATTGCAATGTACAAAATTAAAATCGGTTGCAGACATCAAATTAAAAAATTAAAAGTCCCCAGTTTAGTATAAGGCCTAGTTTCGTAAACACGGTTATTCTCTGAGGGATAATGATTCAAATTTAAACAAAATGATATGCCAACATGGTCCGATACTCCAACATTTGCCTGAGTCACCGTATAACAATTTTTGTTTAAATTTGTATAGACATTATCAATTCTTTTATCAAAACGTGTATTAAAATGAACAGTCTCAAAAAGACCAAAGCCTCTTGCCAGACTAAAGAATTCAGTGGCATTAGTGTCTTTAGTTGTAGAATTAAAATTGACATTAAAATCGCCTCCAATTATGACACACTTATTCAATACATTCAAGCTAAAAACAACATTATTCATAATATTAAGAAATAACATAAAACTACCCGATAGTGGACGATACACATTAATAATATAAAATATATGCTGGTCGATTGTGAGGATGCAACCAGACATTTCACAAACTCCCTCTTTACAGTACGATTGCAAAGTAACAATTCACTATTAGAATTTTCATCAAGCTCTGGTGTCGTTAATGATAGCCAATTGTCATTGTCAAAATCAGAATTATTTGATATGAAATATTAAATTAAAACAACTCAGGTCCTGATGAAATTCCTAATAATTTTCTTATTAATTACGCCTATTCTCTGTGCGGCATTTATTTTCTAAGTCACTAAAATCCGGTATTTTCCCCTCGAAATGGAAAGTCAGTTATATCACTCCTATTAATAAAGCAGGTAATCGTCAACTGCCTAATAATTTTATAGGAATTTGTATTCAGTCTGCTAGCCCTAAATTATTGGATCAAATAGTTGCTAAACAACTTTCACGGATGTCCCACAATATTATTTCTCCTAACCAACACGGTTTTTATCCTAATAGATCAACAGTTTCGAATCTTATATCTTACAAACACTATTTATCAGATGCTATGCGTGATGACAAGCAGGTTGATTCTATCTACCTGGACTTTTGTAAAGCTTTTGATAGAGTGACTTTTGCGATGAAATTGTTACCTGGTTAAGGTCATTTCTTACATAACAAACCTAAATTATTCGACTAAATAATTTTAGGGCTACACTTTAAGTTACTCCGGGGGTACTCATTGTGGACCAATACTATTTATCCTGTTCATCGACGATATATGTAATTTTATTAAAAACTGTAATTTGTTACTGTATGCCGATGACATCAAAATATTTAAAACAGTCGAACGATCGCGTGTCTATACAGGAAGATTTGGAAACAATAGTTTTGTGGTGTAATTTAAACCAAATGACGCTGAATATTAGCAAGTGTTTTTTTTCTATAGAAACAAATATTTACATCAACATTTATACACACTTCAGTCGATTGACCTGCAGCGCAAAGAGGAAGTTAGGGATTTAGATGTAAAATTCGGTCCGACTTTAAGTTTTTACCCTCATATGTTAAATGTTTGCAATACTGCAATGAGGAAATGTGGTTTGGTATGGCATATTGGTAAGGACTAAAATCTAGACTGCCTCAAAATGTTATTCTGTGCGGTTGTACGTTGTCAGTTAGAATATACTTCTCCCTTTTGGCGGCCGTATAAGACTGGAGATATAGATATGCTGGAACGTGTATAAAACAAGTTTTTCAGATGCATGGAGTTCAACATGGATTGTAATCATTTTGAGAGTAATTATTTATTCACTAAAAGTGTCCTAAATATGCATAATTTGAAGGTTAGAATAGATTTTATTCATGCTTGCTTGTTACATCGTCTGATTAATAGAAGTCTGGACAGTGGGCAGTTATTAATATGTCTCAATTTTAACTTAGTTCCAATAAATCGTTGCACTCAATACACTTCCTTATTTAGGCTCTCCACATACCGGATAACATTCGCTTCCAATTCAAATCCTCTTAGAATGATGAGCCTATGTAATAAATATAACGAACGCGCCTCGTTTAATATTTTCGATTTTAACTATAATTCATTTAAACTTAACCTTAAGAAGTTAATATGAATATGTCATGTCTGAACGTTGTAACATTTATGCATATAGTGTAATTAACTTTAGTTTATTTTTAGTTTTAGATTAGGTCATAATGATTGTAAATTGTTAATTTCAGTACTTTCAGACTCTAGAGTCCTTGACCTCCCTTAATTTATTCCTCTATTCTGTGCACTCCATTGCCACTCTTCGCCAACCCCTTAATTTATGACTTTTTTGGCATCTTCTTCGACAGCATCCTCCTAACGCTTTCTTGGCCTTTCGCCTTCCATGTTGTTTGCTCATATTATATGGGTAGTAGAAATATATAAATACAATTTTATTCAGTTATTATATATTATTCTAACAAGTTAAGTTTTTCAAACTGAAAAAATACGTATTTATATTCCTTGCTCTTAGTTATCTACGAATTATCTACTCGTCTGCCTGATGAAGCCACAGTGTGGTGAAACAATTGTAGCAGTGTATCTACAAATAAAGCAAAACTCTAAACAGTCTTGTTTTTGAAAATAATTTTTATTTTTTTTTAGTCTTGTTTTTATTTAATAATTGCATAATGGAGTTTCGCCATGTATCAGCCTCATCAATCCAATATCTACGATAGATTGAAATACTATAGTGCTTTTTATCTCACGGTTTCTTCAAATTACCATTAATAGTAATTTCACTTCTCTTTAAACCGTTATTTCCGATGTACGTATTACTCGGACGTTACCAATATTTTTTTGAGTACGACTTTTCCCTATTACCTTTGAAGATTCCATTCTTCACTTGCGAGAAACAATTTATATTCTATGTATATTATAAATTGGTGTTTATATGATGTGTTGGTACCTGTAAATCAAAGCTAGTCCACAATCTAATGGTTAACCCTGGAGGACAAGCAATAATCTAGAGCTGGAGATCATGGCAGAGCAAACTGCGGAAGCTATGATTTCGGCGTATAATGATAACTGCATTCTTATTGAGAGACGTATCACCAGGAAAGTATTATGGTGGAACTGTGCGCTTGACAATAAGAGAAACCAGTTAAGAACGCTATTCAACGTAGCCAAAACTACGGGCTTATGGGAGGTTTATAAGAACTACCTGACCGAATACAACAAAACACTTAGGAAGGCTCGAAGATCACCATGGAGGAGACACTGTAAGGGCATCGAATCTGCCTCTAACAGTATCAGACTCTATAAGATTCTTTCGAAGAACTCCCAAAGTCCACTTCAAACTCTGGAACTCGCTGACGGAAGGCTAGTGCGCCTGTTTGTTACTGGAACTACCAATTTAATTGATGCAACTAGATCTATACAATTAATTAATCATGACACTAATTTATTTAGAAAACACAAGTCGAACATTATCCTTCTATTCATTAATGAATTTAAATTTAACGAATTATAAATTAACACTAAATCAATGTTTTCTCTTGTGATTTCCATTTTAAATGCACAAATTTGAGAAATTTGCGTTGAATTTTTTCAATGCTGTCTACATATATTCGATACTGCGGAAACCATATTGTAGATCCATATTCTAGTAGTACTGATCTCACTAATGAACAATAAAATATCTTTAAAGTGTTTATCGAAAATTCTTTAGAATATCTCAAGACGAAACCTAAAATTCTTAACGCGTTCTTTGTTATATATGATATATGTGAAGAAAAAAATAATTTATAATCCAAAATTATTCCCAAATCTTTAATTTCAAATACTCTCGTCAAATTGTACTTATTTATTGAGTACGGATATTCTTTTATTACACGTTGTTTATTTGAAGATATTATATTGCATTTATTTAAATTAAGTAATAATTTATTAACAATACACCAATCGTATAAATTGTCTAGATCAGTTTGAATTGCAGAGTGTTCCGATGGATTATGCAAAGTCTTATATAGTTTAAGATCATCTGCAAATAGTAAAAATTCATATGATTTTATTATTGATTTGATATCATTAATGAACAGAAGAAATAAAATAGGTCCACAATGGGTACCTTGCGGCACACCGGAATGGACTACTACGACTCTGAAGAAATAAAGTTCTTAATTCTCACTTGCTGTACTCTATTTGAGAGAAATGACTCGAACCACCTAACAGTTAAATTGAATGATTAACCTTATGATCAACCTTATCGAATGCTTTCGAAAAGTCAGTATATATGCAATAGACTTGACAACCGCTTTCGAAGGCATTCAAGTAGTCAGTGTAAATAGCAAGATTTGTTATTGTCGACCTACCCTCCATAAAACCGTGCTGCTCGCCAATTAAAATATGTTTAGAGTGTTGCATTAAAGATTTAGAAATAATCATATCTAAAAGTTTAGGAATCGTCGACTGTATACATACACCTCTACAATTTTCAATAGCATCTCTTCTTCCTGTCTTAAAAATCGGCGTTAAAAAAGTGTATTTCCATATTAAAGGTACGTGGCATGATTTTACTGATTCTACAAACAAGAGGTGAATAGGTATCGAAATGGTGTATAAACATTTTTTTTTAAACTATTAGGAATATTGTCAGGTCCAGAACAATGAGAAAACTTTTGATTATTAATTGCATCGATAACATCTTGCAATGTTATTGTTAATAAATTACTTTGAACTTTATTCGAAAAGTCAATTTCTGGTATAGTATTTGAGTCATCATTTATGTAGACAGACGAGAAAAAATCAGAGAATTTGTTTACAATGTCAAAACCATTATCGTACAAAACATTATTATAGGTCATACAGTTTGGAATATTGTTTAATTTTCTTAAATTATTAGTAAATTTCCAAAACAATTTAGGATTATTATTAATATTTTGTTCACATTTCAAAATATATGACGCATAAAGAGAATTATTTAACGATTTACACTGTTGGCGAACACTTTTAAATAAATTATAATCATTAATCGCACCACTTAATTTATAATTCAGATGATATTTCTTCTTTTCTTGAATTAATAATTTTATTTCATCAGTAAACCAAACAGGATAAGTAGAGTTGGTTGTACACACCATTTTCTTCGGAATATTATCATCGATAATTTTGTAAATTAAGTTGTAGAACTTATTAACATTATCCTCAATAGATGAATTAGCAAAAAGATGTTTCCAATCCGTATTTGCCAACATGTTGTTAATTAATAAAGAGTCTGCTTGGTCGAATAAATATATGCACTCACAAGGAGGATTGCCCAAGATGTTAACAGAAATGAAGTATCCGGTATGATGTAGAGAATTTGAACATAGGAGGTCACTAGCAGGTTCCACCAAAATAGTTGAGTCGGAAGCGAAGACCAGATCTAAAAACTTTCCATTTGAATTTGCAATGCTGTTCATTTGATATAATGTAATAAAACCAAATGTATCCGGGCTTCTTGATTGTTTATATTACCAGATGATACTCCTAGATTAGTATTATAAAATTTAACTGATGGTAAGTTATAATCCCCGCATATCAACACCTTTTTATTCGGATTAAACTCGGTAATTCTTTCCATACATAAACAATGTTGGTCATATTTCGATATGTGGGAATTGGGAGGTATGTAAACTCCACCAATAATATAATTAGAAGATTCAAAAAAGATAAAACATTGCTCAACCGACGGACAGTTAACATCTATACGACAGGCATTAAGGCTCTTTTTGGTCGCGATAAGTACGCCTCCTCCTCTTTCTTTATCACTTGAATATCTACTTCTGTCTTGTCTAAAAATATTATATGAATTAAGATTGAGTTCGGCATCTAGTACATCCTCATTTAACCATGATTTTACAATAACAATTTCATCATAATTGCTTAGATTTATATTTGACGAAAAGTCCCGTAATTTTGTTTTTAATCCGCCAGTATTGTGAAAGTAAATATTATTTGTTTTTAGTTTTTTGATAAATTTTACGACAATATTTGTTTCGCCATTACCTTTACGTGAATTATATTCTTCATATATTTTTTTTAATAACGTTTCGTTGCAGGGGTGAACTTCTACGGGTACACTTCCCACGAGGGGAAATCTATGATGGGTCACTAAATGACTGGGTCGGTCAGGGACCTGATACAACAGGAAACAGAGCATCTAATGAAGATTGGCAGACCGCCAGGAGAATGATCACCTATTACAGGGTCAATAGGCAGAAAACTGATTTGAACCTTACAAATCACCAGGGCCTGATGGAATACTGCTACAAAAGGGATCGGAACTTCTGTGGAGAAGGCTCTGCGAAACCCTAAGAGCCAGTATGGCCCTACGATATCTGCCGAAAATATGGATGCTTACCAGGGTGGTTTTCTTACCGAAGTCTGGTAGGACAGACTATTCCCGTACAAAGTCGTACAGGCCCATTAGCCTCATGTCTTTTATACTAAAGATAATGGAAAAGATTATGAACAGGCATATTAGAGAGGGGATACTGGTGACTTTCCCACTTTCCCAAGAGCAATATGCCTACCTTCCAGATTGATCTACAGAGACAGCTCTCAGATGACTAACAAGTAGTGCAGAAACTGCTCTGGAAAACAAAGAAATTCTACTTGCTGTCTTCTTAGATATACAGGGTGAGTTTTTTTCGATGTTCTCTATGGGGATCTCGGAAACTATAAAAGATAGAGAAACGGTTAAATGGGGAAAGAAGTGTAGGTTTAGGAGACGAATAAAATTCCACTTTCAAAGTTTTCAAAAAAGTCAAGGGTAACTAGATATTTTGAAAAAAGTAAAAAGTGTCAATTTTTTCAAATCAATGTATCTCGGTTATTATAACAGATAGAAAAAACTGTAAAGGACAAAGTTTTAGATAATTTTATGGAGATTAACAAAAATTAATCAGAAAATTTTATCGCCATTATTTTCCGAGATATGACGAAAAACTTACATTTTTTTAAATGGAAACCATAGTTGGCTATGGCCTCATTCAAAAGGTATTTTTTTCTCTTTAATCCAATATGACGTACGACATAGTTATTTCTAAAAATAAGTGAGTTATAGTCATTTTAAGTTTTATTATAAATAAAAAATGGATAGCCATGAAAAAGATGGAAGTAAAACAATTGAAGTTGTTTATAATAATAGCAATATTGTAATTATTAGTTTTACAAAGTTAAACAAAAATGAAAAATCAGCTTAAGAATAATAATTTTGTAATTATCAAATGGTCTTCTGTAATAATAATAATAATAATAATAATCTTTATTTCAAAGTGTCATTTACAAAAATATACAAAATGAAATTGCGTCAATGTTGTCTTATAGTACCTAACTAATTACATAATTAATACTACAAACAAAATGTCCTAACACTAGATATAAGTGGTATAAACACATTTGTCAAGAGGATAATACGTTTCTTACAAAAATATTATGAACAGATGAATTGCGATTCACTAATTGTGGTATTTTTAATCGCCACAATGAACATAGATGAACTCAAGAGAATCCACGAGAACTTTCACAGAGAAAACTACAAATTCAATTTGGGTTTAATCCATGGTGTGTTTGGATTAATAATTCTCGGTCCATATATTTTTGAAAGCTCACTAAGTGAAAATGATTACTTTCATTTTCTTCAGAAAACATTTGAAGATATGCTCGATTGTTTAAATTTATCATTACAAGCAAGATTGAAATGGTTTCCATATGATGGTGCTTCACCTCATAACATGTTGGCTTTACAAATTATTTAAATGATGCTTTTCCTAACTCATAAGTAGGAAGAAATAAACCAATCCCAGAGCTACCAAGATCTTCCGACCTGCTCGTTTTAGAATTGTTTCTGTGGGGTTATGTAAGAAACAAAGTTTATGAAAAATTATGTCAATCCGTGGAGGATCATAAACTAGCTGTTATTGAAACATTTAATTCAATTTACCTGAGAATAGTCAAAAAACCATAATTTCAATTTTAAAAATATATAATTTATGTCGTAATAATATTATTAGTGGACTCTTTGGCCATATTTTTTTAATATTAAAATTTCTCTCTAATTGATATATTGATAATTACTGAATTACTTTATGCTGTTGTTTCATTTTGGTTTATCTCTGTAAAACTAATAATTACAATATTGCTATTATTATAAACAACTGCAATTGTATTACTTTCACCTTTTTCATGGCTACCCATTTTTATTTTTATGATAAAATTTAAAATGACTATAACTTACCTATTTTTAGAAATAACTATGTCTTATGCCATATTGGATTAAAGAGAAAAAAATACCTTTTGAATGAGGTCATAGCTAACTATGGTTTCCATTTAAAAAAATGTAAGTTGATTTGAAAAAATTAACACTTTTTACTTTTATCAAAATATCTAGTTACCCTTGACTTTTTTGAAAACTTTGAAAGTGGAATTTTATTCGTCTCGTAAATCTACACTTCTTTCCCCATTTAACCGTTTCTCTATGTTATAGTTTCCGAGATCCCCATAGAGAACATCGAAAAAAACTCACCCTGTAGAAGACGTATTTAATCATACATCCTTTAATTTCATAACTGCATGCTAAGACAAAGAATGGTTTATACTACATTTGCTGACTAGGCACTAGCATCCAGGGTGGCCGGCGGTTGTCCTCAGGGAGGAGTTCTCTCTCCCCTGCAGCCGAACCTAGTCGTGGATGGATTGTTAGTGGAAGTCAACAACAAAGGATACTTTTCTTGGGATACGCAAACGACCTAGTCATTCTTGTTGAGGAAAAATTCAACAACATGATCAGAGAGCTCATACAACGAGCACTGAACGTGGGGAACAAATGGTGTGCTAGAGAAGGATTGAAAGTTTCACCCTCTAGAACCACCATTGTACCTTTCACACGCAGGAGGAAATTGGACAGTCTAGGAACCCTCCTTCTATATGGTGAGAACTTCAAATTGTCGGGTGAGGTAAAGTACTTAAGAGTAATCTTTAACTCCAAACTCACCTGGACCTCCCACATTTCAAAAATTAAACGTAAATCTAAAATTACCCCTGCGGTAATAATTAGACGTATGTATGACAGCCAGTAGGGGTTCAGTCCAGAGATGGTATGTACTTGGCTGTACACCAGGGTGGTTAGGCCCGTAATCATGTATGCTGCTTTGGTGTGGTGGCCCAAAGCCACGCAACACAGAACCATCTCCTCATTAAGACTGCCTGCATCAGCATAACAGGGGCTATAAGAACCACGCCCACTGCTTGCTTTATTTTTGACTGTGTTATAAAACGTGTAGTAAAGGAACAAAATATTTATTTGTTTATCTCTTAAATTTTACAATTAAAAATTCAAAGACTCAAAGGGCATATCTAAATTTTCGCAGATATATAAAAGGTTTTCCGATAAGAGGTTTCATTTTGATATTAACAAAAACGAGTATATTTTAAGAGAAATCAATGGATATTTATTTCATTTTAAAGTGAAAGATATGCCATTAACGATGGAAAATGATATCAGCCAAATGGCTGCCACGACTACGGTTGCAGCACCATATCCTTTTCATGAAATTTTCCATGACCAATTCGCACATTGGCGGCTGTATGTCTTCGATAACTTTACGAATTCCATCTTTAAGGTCTTAAATCGATTGTGGAGCATTGGCATAGATCTTATTTTTCACGTGGCCCGAAAGAAAAAAGTCTAAAGGTATTAAGTCAGAAGATCTCTGGGGCCAATTGTAATCACCTCTTTGCAAAATAACACGGCCAGGAATCTTTTCTTGCATAATTGAGATTGTTGCGTTGCTTATGTGGCACGTAGCGCCGTCTTGGAGAAAATAAACGTCGTCCACATCAATATCTTCTGGCCATAAAAAATCATTAATTATAGCTCAATAGCGCATTCCATTCACCATAACAGTTGTACCAGCCTCATTTTCGAATAAGTAAGGTCCAATCACACCGCTAGTCCAAAAACCGCACCAAACAGTGACACGTTGAGGATAGAGGGGCTTTTCAATAAGCTTTCTTGGATTTTCCGAGCCCCAAATGCGACAAGTGTGCTTATTCACGTATCCTCTAAGGTAAAAATGGGCCTCATCACTGAAGATGATTTTTCGATGAAAATTCGGATCATTTTAATGCATTTAAAGGACCCAATCAGCAAAGATACGACGTTGGTGGTGATCGAACGGCTTCTTGTGTCAACTGAACTTTAAAAGCCTTCAAATCTAATTCTTTGCGTAACAAAATGCGGTGTAATGGTGTAATGTCGTTTTTGGAATGTCTACTTCCAAAGATCGATGAGAAATCAAAAAAACTGGGTTTTCGTTAACACTATTGGCTACAACAGCAATATTTCCAAATGTTATTAAGCGACGCATATGGTTTCGATTGTTTACATCACTAAGTTGTCCCAACAGCTCAAATTTTTTAACCAGTTTTATTATTGCTGGCCGAGAATGTGCTTCACGATGGCCCAAAAGTGTTTTAGTTTGGCGAACTGTGACTGCAAAGTTTTTACCATTTCTTAACAATTTAAATAAGTTTTTTGAAGCGTATATCGTAGTTTTTACTTGTCAAATGTCAAAGATTGACAGCTGCTAAAGTGACAGCTGCCCAGGTAGCGGGCTATTCAAAATGAAACCTCTTATTGGAAAACCCTCTAGTATTATTTATATTTTAGGAATAAATGTCTTGTCTGTAATCGCATACAAACAATTATTAAAAGTTATCAGGTTCTTTTCAATTTTGTGTTATTAACCATTTTCTATAATTCGGCGAAAGTTATTAAGCTACGCTAAAACTTTTGTTATTATAAAGTAATAACGAATGTTTATTTGATTTGGTTTTAGTATTTCGTATGCTGAATAATACGCCATAGCAGAAAGCCTCTGGAATAGTTTGTAGTTGTACGGTTAGTGTCTTTTAGATGCTTTACCTTGATCTTTGTGTCTAATCAAACAAATGTTTCACCACTTATAAAGGATATTCTATTTTCGCATATAGAAATTATAAATTAAAAAATACACATTTCATATATAGTTTCTGAAAATGACAATAATAAAATGTCACCCTCGATGTATTCATATTTAAAAGGATTCATCTAGGAACCTACAATACATTAGGTACAAACATGTCTAATAACATATTTTGCCTCCCACAAGCTCCATACAGAATATTCTTTTATAATATCACTCATCATACTCCTCTAACAGTTCCTTAATGCGGTCCCCGTGCTGATTCTGCCATTGCACGTTCAGTCTAATAGTCTCCAAACTTTGATCCACACCTTGTTTAGCGTCCTTCAAATACTCAGCATTTGTCGTTGTGAAATTTTTAAACTAAAAAAATACAATTATTAAAATTATTATCATTACAATGAACTAGACTTTACATTCAGATTAACATAAACTGTCATTAAGATAATACAACTTATTTTATTGCTTAATAGAAATATCTCAGTAAGTATTTTGATACTGAACAGTTTAAGCGTTGTATTTATAAATTTTGCCTGATACTTATGGTGCCAAAATTTTACTTGTCATTAAAGAATTTAGATGTCAATTAAATACGTTTTCAATTTTTGGTTTTTACATAAAAATAGTTATGATTAAAATTATAAAAAAATATATCATGAGTTAAAAATTGAAACTTACATAATTTAGGAACTTTATCAATTGATAAATAAAACTATACTTTGGTAATATCTAACGCATCACATAATTTACATCTTGCCTATATCGTTGATTGAAATATTAATAGAATAGAAAACTACCCAAAGCTAAAGTAAACTGCAGTACGCAGAACTAAATATGCGCCGTCTGTTGGTCAATATTTTCACTACTCATGCGTAATCTGTTGTTTGGCATCTTTTAGTGACTCGCATTTCCCCATAAGGTTAGGCATCTATACAATATTTCAATCAACGCCTATATCATCAAATCTTTTCATATACTAATTATGTATATAATTTATATTGTAGGCATAGCAATTTCGTTTTTATCAAGAAGTACACTACCTTGATGGAAGGCAAAGCTCAAAACTAGTATATTTAATACTAGTGTATAATAATTCAAGTTTTAAACATTCTATCATAAAACTTGAAAAATAATTTTAATTTAATTGTTAATTCGAGAAACCTTTCAATAAACTAATTTATAATTAAATCTATCTCTATAAATACATACTCACCCATGTATAATCATTTTCGGTAGTCATTTGGCCAGCCAATGGAGAAAGATACCTTGATAATCTCTTGCCATTAGGTGACAAACTAAAATATAGAAAAAGACGTGTTGATTATTAATTGAATCATAAACTATTGTAATCGCTTACGAGTTGTAAATTTCTTTGATATTCTCCTCTAAGAAATTTTGGGCAATAAAGAATCCGACGTCGTTAGAAGCCACTGTCGAGAACACCGAGCTGTAGTCTTGTTTTCTGATTCCGGAATTTGGCTGGATGGTCCATTCTAAGAACCTCCTCAAAAGCCACAGTTCTCTTGTGCATCCTAGTGAGTCTAATATCGTTGATTTTTCTGTGGCGACATTCGATTTCAAGTATTTTTCCCATAGGAAATTCCACTCTTTCTCACCACCGTATTTAAGACCGTTGCAATAAATGACTGATCTCATATCTTTTGGAATTCTAAAAAAATAAGTGTTAATTAAGTATAGTGGTACCAAACGATCTGTCATGAAACTATCTTAGACTCCTCGCTGATTTACGGTATTAAAATCAAAACCTAATAACAATTAGAAAGGATCTTACGGAATTAGTGACATAAAAGAAAGAAATTTCTTAAATTTAAGTAAGATCCCCAAAAATTATTTTTATTTGTTGTTTAATATCTAAAGCATCAAGAGATCAAAATCTATTACGCACATTTCTCATCTTTAAAATACCTCATTTTTGAAAGTTGGGTAAGTATTTATTATTTATTTGATAGTTCTAAGTATTGATATTTAAGTTCAATTAGGTACTCACATCTCATGATCTTCCGGATGTTCTACGTACTCCTTAAACTTTTTGGTTGCATCGTGAATGCAATTGCCTACGTTAAATTTGCATGACCATCCCGTAATCCCTAGACGACGCTTGACTGCTTCCAATGGTTCTCCTTCAATTTTTTTCGTTTGTATACCGCCAACTTTACCATAAATCGGCGTCAGGACGTGCTTCATGTATTTCTAAAACAACAAATTAAAAATGGTTTATTGATTATATGTAAGTAACAACTATTAATATATAATTTAATTTAAGATATCAATAATAACTAAGAGGTTGCATTAAATGTTCAGACAGAGATTTAATCTGCATAATTTATTTGATTATTAGTAGAGGTATTTTAATAAAATATGACTATTTAAAATTTACCTTAAATGACCCATAATTAGAAGATCTCTTCAATTGTCTATTTAACGAACCAATACTACGCAAAGCCGCTCTCCACGGCAAAAATCCGTCCTCCTTCTTTAAATACTTCAATAAATCAAAGAATATTTTGTAGTCCAGATCACCGGTCCATGACAGGTATGCAGAATCATCAATCAATTGTACGCGATTTAAAACAGGAATTTTGGAATATTCGTCGGTGTTAAGGGCGTCCACAAGTAATTTCCAGTTCTTTTTGTCGTAGTTAACCCTGAATAGACCGGACGCTTGGATATTGAGCAGTAACCATTTATCGTCATGTGGAAAACCTTCGATGATTTGATTTTCTTTGGTGCAGGGGAACCAGTATTTCGGGCTGGTGTTTTTAAAATTTTGCTCGACTTCATCAGTGTAACTAATCGGCACCCACCAACATTCTTCTGCCTCTTTGTCTGTAGTTTTTTCTTTGTTTGTGTCACGTAAATATCTTTTCTAAAATATTAAATAAAAATAAGAAATGAAGTTTTCAAATTGGAAAGAGATGTACATTTATATAAAGATAAGTTATATAAAATAATTGTAATAACCCCAATCAAATAAACTACCAATAATTAACATATCTTCTAAAATCTAGCTGCTTAAAGGCGTCCTTTATTAAAAACCGAAATCATCGAAAAGTGGAAACTAATAAACTTAACAAGGACATTTCTAAGTTAGTAAGTCTCTTCATGTAACTGGAAAATACTAACAGAAAATTGAAAAGCAATAAATATAACAAGGACATTTATAAGTTAATAAAAATCATTCTTTAGCTGGTGTTTACTATATAATTATAATTCCATATAAAGATCATCTAATAAGCTAATTTTTTCTTACATTATTAAAAAACTATTATCTCGGAAATCATAATTTACCTGTTGTAATTCCAAGCCATTCTTTCCATACAAGCGGTTAGCATTAATTACGGGATAACCAGTCTGCAACGTCCATGTGTCCATAATCGTCTTCACAGTTAAATTTTTGGGCAAAGTTCCATCGCTATGAGCTTGATCGGTCAAAGACTGCCAGAGGTCATCTTGCTCAGCATTACCGTACTTATGCTTGTGGAGGTACTTGCTAACACCTTTCCTTAAAGTCTCCTCGCCCAAAAATAGTGACATCATCCTCAGAATGTACGAACCCTTTTTATAGGCAATAGTATCGAAGATTTGATCAATTTCCCTCGGATGACCAACAGGAACAGATACCTACGTAAGATAAACAAAAGATAATAAATATATCTAAATCAAACAGTTCATTCCGTAATTATTTTTGTGAATAATCTAAGAAAAATTTGTAATTGTTTTACGTAAAAAAAAATATAATATTTTAATTTTAATTATAATAACTATTTTTGAAAACTTATCTTACAATATGCATATGAGTTTTAAGAAGACTATGCAGATATACATATTTTAATCTAAAGAAGATGTAATTGAAATAACTGTTTTATATAATTGAAATATTAGATTGGTGAGCAATAATAATTTTTTCTTTTCAACAAGACTATAAAATACCAAACTACTTTTATAGTGTTATGAAATATTAGGTTTTGATAGTGATTATATTGTCAGAATTAAGGAGTTAATAACTGTGTCATCATTTAGAAAGGAGTATTTATGTATAAATACTATGCTATAATAAACAATCTTTCACTATTCACTTCACTTCTTTAAAATGAAGCTAAGGTTAGAGATTATGTACTAATTTAATTTAAATTTATAGTTGTAATACTAGCGTCTCATTTTCAAAATTGCGTTGGAGCATAAAAGATTTATCTTAGGAACTTATTTTATGAATAAAATAATGCTAGTCAATGAACCATAACTAAATCTAACCTTCCATCGCATTTTAGTATCAGTTTTCTCAATTATGTTGTATCAAACAGAGCCTTCTCTGAATTAATATTTTTCTATAATCTTATCGCACTAATAATGAAAAAAATATATATTTTGACTTACTGGGTGAGAACTCTTCAAGGAATCAAAACCGAAAACCGCCAACAAATTATCAACACTTTCTTCCTCTAGAGAATTCCACTCGGGGAAGAGATGGTGCACGGCTAACGCTGCCATATATGTGGCAAAACCTTCGTTCAGCCACAAATCCGTCCACCACTCCATGGTGACTAAATTTCCGAACCACTGGTGAGCCAATTCGTGGGCTATTACACTGGCTACACCATGTTGACTAGTCGACGAAGATACTTTGGGGTCGTATAGTAAGTAGGCTTCACGATATGTGATTAAGCCCCAGTTCTCCATCGCTCCAGCTGCAAAATCAGGTACAGCAACCATATCCTGTTTGGGTAGTGGATACTTGAGGTCGTAGAATTTTTCATAATAGTCCAGAAATTTGGGTCCCACGTCTTTAGCGAATTGTACCTGTAATTATATTCATAAAAATTAAGCTGGACGAGAACTTAAAACTTTGCAATTATTTTCATTGTAAATAATTATTATCTTATTTACTTATTTTCTGAAATTCAAGATTAAAAAACATCATATTGTACAATATTTCAATCAACGGTAAAACTTTACATAATAGAACAACGTATTTTTATGGTTCACAATATTACGAAATTGATGAAAACCTATCCGCTACAATTTAAAAACTTCATACAAAATCATGATTTAATTTGGTCAACAGCGAAGAATAATTAAAAAAATCAGTACAACTAGTTTAGTTAACTATGTAAACATACTGGCAGTTTAGAAATATGTCGTTTAAATGTCAATGTCGAAATAGTGCGTAAGAGTGTTAGTGAAAGTCCAAAAACATCAATTGAGGCATCTAGGATAAGAATTACAAATTTGAAGAAACTTTCTGCAGTGATAAGATAACTCACTGAAGTTCTGTATCCAATATTCACAAAGCCTAATAACCATGCACAGCGAAGAAAGTTCATTGGATGGATTATTGAAACCCAAAAAGTGGTTGGTAATTTTGCCAACAAAATTATTTTTAGCGAGAGAGACAAACATCTTTATTGATAATTGAATACATTCGTTATGTACAATATAATCATAATTGATTTTTATTTTTATTACGGCTATCGACCCATGGTCTTTCTGCCAGTCTTTGTAATTTGATGTTGTTAGTTGTCCGTTTATTTTTAGCGATAAAGCACGTTTTTGCCTTAATGGCTTTATTAATCATCATAAAGCATTTGGGGTTCAGAAAATCCACATCCGATTGTCGAAAAACAAATGCATCCTTGGCATGCGGATTTTAATCTGGAGATATCATTGGATTACACCTTTTCGAAAATAAAGCCGTGGAAGATTATTTAGTATATGTGTTATTTCATACATAATTCTATCATGTAAACTTTACGATTCAATTATCAAAAAAACAATTTAAAGAAAAGAAAACTGTTTGTTTTAAATTAAATAAAATATTTAGAAAAACCAGTGTAAATGAAATAAATGTAGCAATAAAGTAGAAATTTTTTTATCAATAAAAATCAACGAAACAATTGGCGCTGGAAGTATAAAGGTATGGTTAAGTTTACGTACTGTTTATCATGATGAGGTGTGAAATGTCAATACTCTTTACTTATTGTAAACAAGATTTAACAAGATATTACCATAAAGGTGTTATCAAGTATTTAAGCGTTACACTAGATGCCTGTTTGAGTAGATAACATGAAGCATTATGAGAACTGTCAACAGCTATAATAGTTGGTCGTTATATTTTTATTCTGTAATATGTAAACGACATTTTTAAAATAAAGATTATTATTATTATTATTATTTACTCGAGCAGATCTAGTGTAATAATAAGTAATGTCTTGATTGACAGTTTACCCGGAAAGTTAAATACTCCTAAGTAAAACCCAACTCAACTCATTTTAACGCGAAAGCCCACATCTGGGGAGAAACCAAGACTGACTGTAATATGTCTGCTGGATGAAGAAGCGAAGTTGCTAAAGATACTACTGGTAGAGAGACAAACTAGAGGCCACCGGGTGTCTATCGGATCAGCAATATGGATTTCGGAAGGGTAGATCTACGGTGGACGCTCTGAGAAGAGTGAGGAGACTGGCAACGAAAGCGAGCAGTGGCCTACTGAGGGGAAGGAAGCACTGTCTAGCCGTATCCCTCGATGCCAGGATCACATTCAACACTATACCCTGGCCGGTGATTATGGAAGCGCTGGCGAAAAAGACAGGATCCTAGACAGCTATCTAGATGAGTCGGAACTGCTAGTGGAGGAGAAAGGTAAATTTTCACTGATGGGGGGTGTTCCACAGGGGTCGGTCCTCGGGCCGCTTCCATTGAATATAGCCTACGACGGGGTACTGCACCTGTCGCAGTCGACAGGGGTGGATGTAATAGGCTTCGCAGACGATCTCCTAGTCATAGACAGGAGGCGGAGATCCTGGAGACTAAGCAAGCGGCGACGAGAGCGGTTAACCGGATAGCCGGATGGATGGTGGATGCGGGACTGGAGCTGGAAGCGGGAAAAACCAGGGCAGCTGGCTAAGCGGAAGGAGAGCTGGGAGGACAAAACGCGAGACGTTAACCGTGGTAAAGCAGGAAGTGGTTATGAAGTACCTGGGAATGGTGATAGAGGCAAACCCTAACCACAGTAGGCAAGTACTGGAGTCGGCGGTCGCAGCTGCCAGGGTTAAATTGCCAGGGCCAGACTGCTTGTAGAGAGCACTCAGGTCGGGTTTGCTACAGTGTTGACACAGGCGGCTGAAGTGCAACCGTCGTCGTCAGTACAACATCCCCCCCCTAGACAATACGGTTATAGGGTTAAGGTTAGTCAGTGTGGATATGGAGCAGGATCAGAGACGGGCGGAGGACAAGGGGAGAACTAAAAGACGGAAGGGTAGGAACAGCTGAGTTAGAGCGAGGGAAGCAAAGGAGCGGTAACGTGCCTAATGATTCCTGACGTCAGTCCGTGGGTGGACCGCAAACACGGCAAGATGGACTACATTCTGGCGCAGACCTTTACGGGACATAGATTCTTCCAAACCTCTCGTGAGGATCGTAAAGGCGGTCACGGAACAGTGCCAGCCAAGAGACGAGCGACGACCTGGAGGTATGTATCATATGGCAGGCGGATAGGGAGTCCTCACCAGGGCACTGGGGGGGAACATCCATAAGATGACGGCACTAGTCCCGCTCATGTTGGAGAGCGAGGACAACTGGGTGGCGGTAGCGGTATTCGCCAGAACAGTGCTATTTAGAAAGGTGGAGGCTGAGCGGGATGGTATGTAAATGCAATGTAATAGTATATTACATAACGAGAGTTGTAAGTCATATATTACGTACGAGTGGAAGAAGATGCGCACGAGCCGCTAGGCGAGTGCAGTAATTCCACGAGTACGTAAGTGACTTACACCTCGAGTTGAGTACTATACTTTTTCTACTCCCATTAATTATAATTTGGAAAACTTTGCAATATTGAGTTTATGTTTCACTAATAAAACACTTTGCAGCATCGAATAAATGGTCCAAAGAGATGAACGTTTGAATTTGTTACTTATTTCTCCAAAATGGATTAATAACACATTTTCAGAAAAGCACTTTTTTTTAACGCCAATCCATAAATTTACCGCAAACAACTTTGTAACGCGCTTTGAATTTTTTCGGGAGAAGATCCGCTGCAGTATGTTCCTTTAGTTGCCTAATTTCTGGTGGAGTTCCAATAATTTCTTCTACTTAGTCACTTTCACCTATTTTAACGATGAATAAATAATTCATTTATATAATAATTTAACCAAAATAACGCCAATCTGTATTCAATGATAAATGTCAAACTAATTTGTCTAGACTACTTGATTGGAGCTTTGTCATAATATTGGTTACTTAATATAATACGTGCTAGTTTTTTCTTCATTACGTACGTTATGTTTCATAATGCCTTGGTTACTAATCAACAAACCATTGTGTTCTTGCCTACTTACTGCTATGGGAGTAGAAAAATATTAATGTAGATGTGACTTAAATGTAAATATAGTATATAACGTATATACGGTAATGTATTCAAATATGTCATGTAAGTCCTGTACATATATAGTTAATAATAGACAACAGAGGAGAAGAAGGGGTACCAGTCGTGCATGCCACTGACAATCCGCTGGTGTCCCGTTTCTTGAGTTGTTTGCGGCCAGTATGTCCCCAACAAAAACAAAAGTAAGACTCATTTCCTCGTCCAACCTCAGCGATAACTTCGATTTTTATTCCGATTCCGATAATTTAATTGAAACCGTTGCAAATTACCTAGCAATTTCCAACAACCAGAAGTGAGTCTGACCTCTTCCGAAGAGTTAAACGAGCTTAAATCTGAAGAGATGAAAATCTGAAAAGTTCCGAGTATCAAAGGTATCTCTACCACGACTCTTAAAATCCTCGCCCGTAAAGATAGGCGATGCGCTTTTGAACATCACGAATGCCACCGTGATCAATATTTTCAAGGGAAGTAAATTAGGTCTCGTCCAGCTATCGTCCCATTAGCTTACTAACACTGTTGAGGAAATTGGTCGAAAATATTCTAGAGTTCTATTTTGATTTTTCTTGAAGACAACAAAATCATTCCCGGTTTCCGGGCCGGTATATCTATCATCCACTAGTTATTAAGGGTGATCCAATCCATCTCGAAAGCATTCGACAGGGTTTTTGCATGATGTACTCATTTATAAAATGATCCATTTAATTTTTTTGGCTATGTAGACGATAGAAAGTTCTGTTGCTAAATAAACAACACACCATCACGCAAGCCTAAGAGCTGTGCAGGTGTTTCACATGGCTCTGCTCTGTTTCTGACAGTGTACACTATTTACACGATAATAATAGCCCAATACCAAGACGTCACAGCTCTACTAAGTAGAGGAGGCACCACAGTTCATCTGGAGATAACTCTCCAAGCCGCTCTTAATACCTACGAGAAGTGGGCAACACAATGGCGACTTAAGGTGCTGATAAGAGTGTTTCCGTACATTTCAGCAAGCCGTACATTAAAACTCTCAACTCATTTTTGGAGAGGGGAACTGATCTCGATAAAAGAGATTATATATCTCGACATAATCTTCGAACAGCACCTCTCCTGGTCAAAGACAATCGCTTATCAGATCATCGAGATCGAAAACAGTATATCATTGCATTGACAAGGCCACAGCTTACCTACGCTGCATCCATTTGGAGCTAATGTATACCCACTTTAATAGTGAAACCCCAGCGTATGCAAAATGTTTCTCTAAGATACTGGCTGTTATTAACCTGGTTGCCAGGAAAGATTTGAAAAAATGAATGGAATTCACCAATATCTTCTAATGTTGCAAATGCTTTAGTTGTTTTAGACAACGGAGTAAATTATATTCGGATAGTGGTGGTGAGTATTTTCAATACTTGCATTGACTATGTTTTTCTTTAAATAAATTTAGTTTAGCTACCTATTCGATAAAATTAATTTTGTACATATGACTTATTAATTAATTAATACAAAGTACATGAAAAAACTCAAACTATGATAACTGAATTACTATAACATCATAACTGAATTGCATTATAACAAAACATAATTTAGCCGAAATTAAACTTATACTCTTATCCAAAAAAAAATTATTAATAACGTTATCTTCTAAATTTTCAGAACAAATTTTTAATTGATGAACTTTTCTATAATTAACTACATTTCAGTTGATTAGCTTTGAAATTTCCAATGATTATATATATTTTAAGGAAGGCTTAAATTCAAAATCATTATAAATGTAAGTTAAAACTTTGATAATGGTCTGGCAACTGAAAATAAAAACATTATGGAACAAAACAAGTGTTATTCTCCACCTAATAGTAATATCTGTTTCCATCATTGTTACAAGAATGTAGCGCAACAAGCATTAACTTTTTTAAATAGAATAGTAAATATCATAAAACTATTATTTATATTATAGGCCATGGTCTTCAGGTACGTAGAATAAGTTATTTTTAGTAGTTATATATAATAAGTATAGGGAATAAAACACAATAATAATAGTGCAAACATAGTGACTAAACGCAATTGGCTCAAAACATTGTTTTAGATGAATTGATACGTCATTTTTTCTGCGAACGAGATTTAGATTTTATCATGATTTTTCTGCATTGTATAAAAAAAATAACTTCTCTTTCAGCGTTAAATCATTTCGTGTAGATTCAATTCAATCAAGTAACGAAGAAAGAAGTCGAATGGGCAAAGAAAGGGAATTGCTCAAGATGTCGAAACTGGATATTTCGGGCACATCTTCCGAAATAAAAAATACGAATTTCTATAATGGACGGTAAAATAAAGAGAACATGCGGGGTTTGGAAGAAAGAAGTTGTCCTGGCTGCGAAATCTGCGGCAATAGTTCAGAATCAAGGATGCTCCCACACTTATACGACTTGCACAAGATCGGGACAAGTACAAACATATGGTCGCCAACCTCGTCTGAGGAGAGGGCACTCAGAGAAGAAGATTTAATTTATGTCATGAAACTGTTAAAATTAAAATTCTAAAATTGTACCTGTTTTTCATTCTAAACACAATGCTTTAAATTGAAGGGTATGTAAAATTATGCTCACCTGATTCAACGCATCCTTCCTTGACCAAATTCTGAAGGTGACATTGTTAGAGGACGGCGGCGCTGTATCGTACCCAAAATCGGAAACAATGAAGGCGATTAAGTATGTGGACATTGGTACAGTATCCTCGAACCTAGTCCATACCCAGCCCTCCTTGTCTTTTCTGAAATAAAGATATATCATATATTTTGTAGCATTTTCTTACAAATACTAAGTACGCATATCAATAAATGAAGATTATAGCGACATTTACTATGTGTTTTTTAATAACACTTTTTATTGTTTAAGATGCATAGACGTATGAAAATATTTTATTTGCGCTTGAAAATACCCTAAAATGGTGGAAATTAAAGTAGTGTAAATATTATCAGTGATTGTACAATGCATTTAGAGTTTGTCGTGTACTCTAGGCGCATTTTACAATAAATATATTGTACTAAAATATAGTGTATCTGGTTTTGTGAAATATTATCAGTATTAGGGATACGAGGTTATTTTAATATTCCAGTGAAAAATAAATAATAGGAAACTCAATATATTTTGAAGTAAAAATTACAATTGCAGTTCAAATTTGAAACTCTGAATGAAACACATAAAAGAAATAACATTTCCTAAAACTTGTTTCCAACTTACGTAAAAGTCCGATAATATTTTTATTATTTACGATTTAAAATATCATGACTTCTTATAACCTAAAAGTAAAAAAAGTTTGCCCATTATGTATACAAAAGCTACCTTTTATATTTTTGCCAGTAGAGTTACTCAGAACGTTTTGATGCCCATTCGCCATTTGTGATGTTAAGTTGTAAATAATTATGTGCGATTATTTATTTTACTTTAGACATAAATTATTTTAACTTAATTCGGCTGTAAGCACCATAAAAAATCACTATATATCGATTGTATACAGAATCGTGTTCTTATTTCGCTTAATAATGAATTTCGCGAATATCGTCTAAATTATTTCAGAAAACATTAATGCTGTGTGGAACTGCAAGATCATATGAATTATCATTATCAGATAGCCATCCTTGGATCTTAGTGGGATCAGCATACATTCAATATTGTCAAACAAGTTTGTTTGCATCCCACATAATTTAACAATATTATGCCGATTGGTCGAAAGAAATGCTCAAGAAATACGATTGGGGTACATCAAAATACGGCTATGACATCATTACAGCTAAAGAATCATGTATATATAGACGAGCCCTCGAGAGCTGACTGTGACTCATGCATTTTCGCACTAAGAACAATAGTAATTAATATCTATCTCGTTCAATCATCATCCTGGGATGACCGAGATAGAATGAAGATAGAACATGTTTCTGATTTCCCCAATATAGAGCCATGAGTCACAGTCAGCTCTCGATGGCTTGACTATATGCGTAAAGTTGTTTGCGCACTTAGAAGCAAATGGTCGCCTGTTTATTCGGTAAAACTGGATACATGGAAACTGAATGCTATATAACCATTTATTTGTCAGAAGTCTGCGGAAAATAAGGGAATAAAACCGTCGAAAGAGCATCATTCTCTACCAGGAAAATGGTTTTGCATCCAATGACTTCATATTTCCGAAAATCAAAAATGAATTAAGTTGTCAATTTTTTGACAACACAAAGAATTGGTTAATTCGTTCACAGTATATATTTTGGAGGTACCTCAATAAGAGCAGAAACATGTATTATGTTTATTATTTTCTTTTGTTCTTATTCCTGAAATATAAAATGCAATCTTTGTGTTTCACTTATTCCCTCAACTGTGTTTGTTTGAATATACCTAACAGATATTTAGGTTGTTTTCTAAATTAGTCTTTGCATTATATTAATATTAATAATAATAATAATTAAGAATTAATATTATTGAATATAGACCTCCTAAGCACCTAGCCCTCATCAATATTGTCTACTAAAAGCTTATTCAGTGGTCTTAATACATTTGCGTATAGCCTTATACTATATATTATTATTACATAAAATTTATATAATCATTATTAAAGGTTTATATAAAATGTCCTAATTTCTGTCGAATTATTTTTTAAATTTTCTATTCTGAAAAATCAATACTTAAATCTTAAGCCATAAAATAACGATCTATTTCTAAAAAACATACTCCTTTACAATTGAAGTAGCTACCAACGTTACCATAACTTAAAATTAGTTGATACTTTATAATATATGAGAAAATACAAAGTATTTCTAATTTTCACTTTTATCTACTTTCAAAGATTTGATTTGGACTGCAATATTTTTATGAATTGATATTATCATTTTACAAACAAAAAACGTTTGTAAATAATTGGATTAAATGCAACCAACAGAGGTTATTTTGTTTATTATTACATGCTACTGGCATCGTTAGTTGCATGATAATTTAACTAAATATGCAAATAATTTCTAAATCTTGCTTTAGTTTTTAGATTTATTTTTATTTCCCTAATAAATGTTTATTTATTCGTAATTAAATTTATAACAACTATATATTATAAAAGTTTAACTTGTTTCAAAAATTAACTGAAATGTAATCAAATAATTTGAATATTGTTTTGATCATCGCTAGTTGATTTGACGAAACTATAGTCAACAAGAAATAAACAGTATCATTCAACAAACTAAGTATCTAAGTGTTTCAATTTGTAAACAATTTAAATAAACTTACATTGGTTCCGTCTTAGTTTGCGGCATATTACTGATAGCCGAATATTTGTCAGCGTGTCCCACGCTGATTTTAAAAGTAGCTTTCATCGCCGGTTCATCAAAGCAGGGGAATGCCCGCCTGGCGTCGGTAGATTCAAACTGTGTGGTCGCAATATATTTCTTCTTCTTCGTGGCAGTGTCTTCGTAGCTGCTTCTATAAAAGCCGGAGAGGACGTCTTCCAACTTACCCGAGAAGGGAATGTGAATTTCATAGTCGTGATCGTTGTTAAGTTCTTCTTCGAGGTTTAAAATCAGGAAGTCATTTTCTTTGTCAACGTCGACGTCCTTCAGTTTAATTTTATTGTCGTTGCTCGTCAGGTCTGTAATGACAATGTCCTTTTCCTTGATGTCCAGATTCTTCGAGTGGAGGGTGATGTTTGTGGCGGGGTTTACGCATTTTGTCTGAAAATTTTAAAAATAAATGAAATTAGATGCAATTTAATAAAGATGATAGTGACAATGAGTTTTATGTGATCGTCTATTATCAAAAAACATGTTATAATTAATGCACCTATTTATGGTGTAATATACATAGAGTTTATAATATATCACTGACTATATTTTTACTAATATAGTTACGGCCCTTTCGGATCTTTTACAAGCTTTAAGATTTAACAGTTTGAAATAGATGTATCAAAATAAGTTTTATATATATTTAGCAAAGGTAAATCTGCAACATGTTAACACAAAAAACAGGGTATGCGTAAATGTACATAATTTGTTGCTCATATAATTTAAAATAAAGTATGTCTTCTATTGAATAATTCATGAGTAGACATGATACAGCTATATGAAAAATTATAGTTCATCTTTTACATTCTTTTATAACCTTCTTATTTTTCAAAATTTTTCAAATGCCGTTAATTTACTTCTACTAATATTTCTTTGAAAAAGATAATTCATTAAATATACGTAAATATTTGATTAAAAAGGTTCTCATCGATTTAATGATTTGTTAGCTAAGAACGAGACTCCAGTTTTATAATAAAAATAATTAAGGTTTCTTTTTATCTTTCGTGACTAGTTTCGACAGATTTTCTGTCATTTACAATCATTTATTAATAATAATGTATCGCAAAGTAGAGGCATCCACAATTACATATTTAACTAAAGCTAGTGTAGCAGATAAGGCTAAAATATACTTCAAATTAAGGTTTCGTTGGAGAATTTAAATAATTAGAAAACATTAATATGATAAAAATTTCAACATATTGAAAGAGTCTAAATTAGATAAAAAAGCTATTTAATTTTGAATTAAATTGTTTAGTTATGTTATATCCTTTATTAAATGTTTTTAATAATTGTAAAATTTTACAATAATAGTGATTTATACAGTTTATAATAAATAAATGCTTATAAATAAAAAATAGACTATTTTCAACACATAAATAACGAAACAATAAATTTATTAGTTGTATATTTTCGTTTAAAGGAGAAATTCATTTAAAATTAACATGCAATAGCAGTTTCCTTTATAATTTCCTCATTGCATCAAAGAAAACTAAACATATTATGAAACATATAATATTTGTTGCGAGTAAATGCAACAATTTACTCTACGGATTATTGATTCACATTATGTATTTTTGCGGTTCTAGTGTCCTAAATATGTAATGTACTGAAGAACCTACACCAGGAGAAACTGCGAAATTCTGTAATTTTTACTTTTCTACGAATATAAAACGTATTGATCATCGTTGCGAAAAGTACGCTTTAAGATCTCCTGCTTGAAATTTTTTACGCGCTTATGGTAAATTTGACACACACCATAATGTTTAAGTTTGTTATACATCAATGTTGTTTACGTGATTTTTTATTTTTTATTGTACGAGCATACGTGACTATTATACTTGCATCTATAATAATATAATACTTTATGCAAACGTTTAACCGCAATGAAACCACAATAGTTTTGTCATAGCCGAAACAGTATATTAATAATAGACTACGATGTAATCAGATTAAATTTTGTCAACTTCAGTAATTATTATCCTGGCATTTTCGCTTTCAATTACATTTATATTAAAAAAGTGCTATCCAAATAGATGAAAAGAATACATAATAATTACAACATCAAGTGATTTCAAGAATATAAGCGAAAGACAAGTAAATATAATAATTTGAACACGTTACTTTTCAGAAATATACAATATACTAACTACAAAACAAAATCATCAATAGATGCTTGCGTAATTAATACCACGATGGAGGTTGAATTAAACAAAAGTAAATTAGGTTTTTGTTATTGTTTAAATTGTCTACACCCATGTAAAAGACTTTGGATAATCTACTCCAGATTCATTAACTTTGTCTTACAAAAAAATACAATTAGTGGAAGATCTAATTAAATTAATATTATTGAACTTGGCTAGAATTTATAATCATCAAGATATGTTTAGTACTTAAATGAATATAGCTAAAATTGTAATTTAAGGAAGTTGTAATAACTTTTAACTCGGTTTTATGCAATTCCTTCTTTCGTACTTGCAAGAAATATTCGACAAAGTTAACATTTGTAAAACAACTTCGTTAAGGTAAAAATGGCGTTAATCATTGAACATACCAAGGTCGACGTGATACAAGTACTGAAGATTGAGATGACATCCAAAATAGATCCCAAACAGAGATTCAGTGCAACGCTAAGACAATAGATGGCACTTTTTTGGTAATCTTGTCTGACGGTTTACCAGGAGAGTTAAATACTCCGAAGTAAAGCTTTGTTTCCTTGTCTATCACGCTACACTGATGAAATCCAAAATAGATCGAAGCCGGTACGTGACTGTTGTTGGCAAGGAACAATCATTAATGTTTACATTATTATTGTTATAATAGTCGCAATGATTTGTGGGTGGTTATTCACGAAAACAGGGATCTATTGAAACTCTAAGACAATAAATATCATTTAATATCTAGTACTGAAGATGTTCTGGCAGATCTTTTTTGCACTTATTATTGGTACAGTTTCTGTTGAAAAAATATATTTGGTTCAAGCAGATACGTGGTACGCACCAATCAAATTAAGAATGATGATCAATTACATCATCGCAAGGAATTTTTTCGCTTGAATCATCTTATTTACGTTAATTATACGTTGTAAAAGAGGCGCAATTTTAGAGACTAATTCATCACTAGTCAATTGTTGTTTTGGTAAAATTCTACCAAAATTCCGATATACAGGTATGCATCCAACTGATTTATAAATATTGAAGTTAATCTCAAATCTTATTACTAGTAAATGAAAATCTTATTACAGTAACCAATGACTGTGATGTTTGCCAACTAAAATTTTAAGACAAGGTTTAATCCAATAATTGAACAGGGTAGAAGAATCGCATTCCGAGCGATCGTTAAGATCCACTGTTCATAATAATTAGTAATAGTTTGTATACTGATAACAAAAAAATGGTGATGTGGCCATCATAATACTTTCCCTATATTTTTCTCGAAAACTATGAGGTTTATGCAAAAATGCTATTCTTAGTAATTTGTCCATTTTTTAATTCTACATTTATGTGTTATATAAATTTCATGTAACTCCAATACTTTATTAGCTATTGTCAAAAAATATCAAAATTTTCAATTTTTATTTTTTTTTTCTCGAAAGTTAAGAATTTTATGAAAAAAATGTTTTAATAAAACTTGTTTATTTTCTTATTTCCTCTAACTTTTGTTTGAAAAGTTTTGTAATATTTTTCATATTTAGAAAAATATCGGAAAAAAACAAAAAAGCGCCTCGAGTAAACATCCACTTCCGGTTTATGAATGTTCACCAAAAGCTTTTCAGTTCCAGTTTTTAATGATAAAACCTTAAGTTTAAAGTTTTATCTCAAACAGATAATTCGTTTTTGAGATACAGCACCCACGGACAGACAGACAGACAGACAGACAGACAGACAGACAGACACACACACAGACACAATTTTTTTTTTTTCCAGAAATTAGTGCAATGGACTCAGGGGACCTCAAAACGGATATTTCCGCAAAAAAAAATTTTCAAAAAAAAATCACGATCACAATACTTCCCCTATATTTCATATAGGGAAAGTAAAAATTAGATTTCAGTATTGTAATCCAAAGTTTGACGGAAATAAATCAGATTCAAACCAGCTTTGACTCGAGTTACTCGTTTCTCACTGAAGAGCCTAAAATCCTCAAAGAACAATTTTTCCCTTGTCCTGTTTAATCTCCCTGCCTTACAATTAGGCACCTCCCCGGAGCCACATCAATTCCAACACGATCCAGTGCCCACCGAGCAGACGAGCTCATCTCCGTACTGACGCTCATCACTGCAATGTGTGCATACACATTGGTCCTTTGAACCGAATCCGCTGCCCACTTGGTGTAAGGGTGGGGGCCATCCAAAGAAAAATCTAAAACGACGTTATAAACAACGTTATAAACTTCGCCACCGTCACCAGTGAATTTTTGTGCATAATCTAGGGATAGAGTACCGGAACATATGCACTTCGTTTTAGTTGAATGCATCTACGCTGTGGACAACCCCTCCGAGAAGGACGTTATTTGCCTACCTCCTTCATACAAGAGGCAACCTTTTGATTCGGATTTATGCCCCGAGTCAAAACAGAAGCTCCCACACGAGAAGCTCAACAACAACAAACTTCTACAACACGAAGAAGACCTCTACCTCGTCCGACAACACGATTCGGATTTATAACCCGAGTGAAACATACGCTTCCACAAGAGAATCTTTAATAACAACTCACTTCTACGACACATCAAAGACGAAGCAGATTCATTAGTTATCTGCAGAATTTCAACACGTTCACCAGCGAATCTACGTGCATATTTGGTGGATCGAGTAACTGAATCTCTGCACGTTATTCGTACAGGTGAGAGAAGACATCATCACCGAATCCGAAGAAAACGCCGATACCAATATACTACACAACAAGAAATCACTAGACCGGATTTATAACCCGAGTCACAACATCCACACAAGGAGTGAAATCATCTTCTTCCTCGCGGACATCAACCACCACCGGGAACATCATCGGCTCAAACCGGTGCCACAAGGGTCAACCACACTACCATTCGTCTACCGCAGATTACAACGTCCATCGCTACACGTCCTTACAACCCGTATGAGAGAATTTACTAATCAAGAACCCGACTTCGAAAGGAGAACACCACCTCCAACTACAAGGAATCACGTATCTATATTACAAGAAAACATTACCGTACATCCACCAAGAACGACGACAACCTTTAACATGTATAGGCTAAATTAGCTCGCTAAACAAAGAATTAACGACGACAACAACTACTAGAAATCGACGCAAACATCTGGTAGAAAAAGTGAAACAATACATGGCCCAAATAGATGAATGACACACCGAATGTCTGAAGATAACTAAATCAACTCATCCGTATTATCCAGATAACTACTATGATAAATTATGAACGAAATATGAAATAATATTGGCAATTGCGAATATCGACACTGAGAACCGTTCAACAGCTGCGACACAGCGTGACACACCTACACCAGGCACAAGGATTGGAGGATTAACATTAATAAATATACTCAACAGGCTCCTGGATCAAGCTCTAGACTAGACGTTCGTGAACAAACCACAACTTGACTTGTGGATATCTCGCATAAGAAACACATGGATGAAAGTAGACATACTACAATTTTCGTTAGCTATCAGCAACGTACTCATTAACCAGGAAGCCTATGAAACATTATTTATGAAGAAAATGGAGTCTGAAGTAAACAACAAGACATTTTCATTGTTGGATGCAAACTTATCGATAAACATCACCAACCACAACATCTTATTCTTTCAAAACATAAAGGTGAAGAAACATATCCTTGCCAAGATTGCACTAGTCCAAACAATGTCCGGAACCGCTAGATCAAATCCACCATCCCAGTCAAAAATATACCGACCTACGATGGAGGTTACGATAAATGGAAAAACTTCCTGGAGTTATTTAAGTAATCCATAACAACAGCGCCATTTCTTCAATAGAAAAATTAGAGTACCTAAAAGGATACGTACATGGCAAAGCAGTACAACTCATAAACCATCTTCCAATGACAGACGCCAATTATACAACTGCATGGAAAACTCTTAAACATCAGTACGACAACAAACGGCTCCTCATTGCTCAACTATATGACAAGTTTATGGATCAGCCAATCTGCAAAAATGATCTTCCAGAACAAATTAAAGGCCTCCACGATACCAACGAAAATCAGACTGATCTCCAGGATTAGATTTGATTGCCAAAATAGGGAATGAAAATGACCTATCAGAATTCTAGAAAATGGAGGAGCCAATCCCCACACGCCTAATCACCGCAGAAGAAAAACAATGTGAAGAGATTGACAATCAATACAGTGGAATGCAACTACATGCAGAATTAAATACACAAAAATACAGAATCATTTAGAAGAAACCGAAATCTTATCAACGCAAAAGAGCACTTTTTTTTGCGAACTCAGGACAAAAACGCCATGGTTCAGGGATTAGGGATCCAACTGACCAACGTAACAAGGGATATCCCAAGAGATCTAGAAACGATCCAACAAGAAAAGGTATACTCGTCTAGTATAAAGTTTCATGACATCCTAGCCCAAGAGACCAAATACCAAGTGAAACAGAGGACTTGGCATACAATTCTATATCATGCGAATCAACATATATATGCCTGGGTGATAACAGCATTCATTATCTCAGCGTTTAGCATAGGAACGACCATTTGCTACATCAGGCGTTTTGGAACATCAACTAAGGTAATAAATTTAAAAATACGAAAACATTTCGTGAATCTACAACAATGAGTCTTACTAAGACTACAAAACAAATCTCTCTCTCTCTAGAGAAGTAGTTGTTTCAAATTAATTTGTTTTGTAGTCTTAGTAAGACTCATTGTTGTAGATTCACGAAATGTTTTCGTATTTTTAAATTTATTATTTAATTTTCTACAACGAACTAAAGGATTTTAATACATTTTATTATCAACTAAGGTTATTTACATGGATTTAGAGGACTCCTATATTGCCGGGGCCCTCAATATGTTCAATTCAATAATTGAACAGGGCACTGGACCACCAAGAATAGATAAGCAAGCCACCTTATCTAACAAACCGCATTCCGAGCGATCGTTAGTATCCACTGTAAATATAATTAGTAATAGTTTACAAACAAACTTTAGATTTAGATTAAACACATTTATGTAAATACAAACTGTAGATAAAAAGATCGTTAAAAGGAAAATAAATTAGATTTTAACCAGCTTGAAATCGGCTTGTTTCTCAATGAAGAGCCTAAAAACCTCAGAGAAAAATTTCTCTCTCATCCTGTTTAATCTCCGCTGCCTTACAACCAGCGTTAAGCACCTCTACAGAGCCACATCAATTCTAGCACGAACCAGTGCCCACCGAGCAGACGAGCTTATCTCTGTACCTGCGTTCATCACCGCAGCAAGTACGTACACAAGGTTTAATATCTATATTCTTACATTACACCATATTTGACTCAGGATGGTAAATATGATTCAATATTTGCTTAATACCAAATATGCAGGTAATTTCTTATTATTATGAAAAGATAAACTGCATACCGATATCTGAAATAATTTTAAGAGGTGCACCAAATCTTAACTAAAGCTTATTGATTAGCATTTAAGCACTTGAGATCTTTCAATATACCAATTAAACTATGGCTGGAGTCTCTGTTAGGTAGCTTAATAGTTACGTTCAACTGATGCCGACATGCGGCTGGCTTATTTAAGTGAATTTCTTGGTCTTGGCTTTAGAGCATCATAGCACTAAAGGTAAAACCACTTATATCAGTTCACACAACATTAGGCTTTTCAGGATCTTTCTGTTATAAAATGGGAAGACAAATTAACAAGATTATCAGCTCCTGTTGTGTATTCCAATTCCCCACAGCAATAATTTTAAATTATTATTACTGTTAAATTCGAAACAAATATTTCATACCAGGAGAAAGTTATTAAAAAGTATATTCTTCTGTAATATTACATTGATTCAAGAGAATATAAGGAAGATCATAGCAGTCTTTTCGAGATCAGCTTGAATTCCTTGACATATAATTAAATGGTAAAGAGATTTATACGCGAAAAATTTAATTTATCCTAATCTCAAAAATGCTTGTTTTAGTACTTATATACTATATACACGTTGTCCCCTGAAATTTTGAATACGGGCATTTTAATGCATTACTCGTTGCTTAGTTACCACGCTCGTCAGATATTTTAATGGATTGACCAACGGGAAATAATCAGTAATTTGTAATTTGTAATAAAGTAGGGAATCAAAATGAAACATATTTACACGTTATTTTAATATTACTATTTTTACGGACACAATGCTGACGTAATGAATAACAAGTAACTGCATTGTTCATCTTATTAAATGTTCGAAAATATCTCCTTGTTGAGCCAAACAATATCCCAGATGATCATAAAATTCCTGTTAACATTATAGCTTCAAAATGTCAAATTGATATGCATATTGCAGCAAAAACCATAGCAACCAATAATAATAATCGAGATATAATACAAATTACATTACTCATATTCAAAATTTCAGGGGACAACGTGTATATAGAAAGCAATATAGAAATAATATTGAATAAATGTTGTCTTTAAAACCATTTCTAAACATGTCCGTCAGATAGCGGGGGCATTGCGCAAATGGTAAATGGCATCCTAAATAAACGGAATTCACCAAAAGATGTGTCAAATGTTGTTTTATTCTTGCCACACCCGGATCATAAATCAAAAGTAAATATAGAGAACACTTTGCCGTATGCAGTAAGTCATCCACACAAAAAAAGAATAAGTATTTTTTTAAATAAAAAGTACAAGCGCTAATCAAAAACTCTAACATTTCTTGATTTTCCTATATTTTAACATTTCATTTATCTCCTTTTGAAGAATAGCGTGTTTTAAAGGGCACATCTTATACCACAGTAATATAATTGGTGGATAATAGTTAGTTACTATGAAGTGCCCGGTACATAGAGTAGTCTCGCCAATTGATTCAAATACATCAGGGTTTTCGAGTAGCAAGGTATTCATAATTTTCCTCTGGATATAATATACATTCAAAGTTTTGTCTATACTTTCAAATTGGTATTTAAAAATAGTGACTGGGTCATCAGCAAACTTCCTGATCCGACCATGAAGATTTGATACTATTTTAGTTTTTTGACATCTACATCAAAGTGGGTATAGTTGTTGGCTTGGAGTAACAAATATAATATTTTAGATATTTTTATGGTCTTGAGTTTTATTGTCACTCTATCTCGATTTTGAATAATACTATTAGCCAACGAAACACGCTATTTATTATTTACTTGGCTCTCGTTTCAGAAATGTGCATTTGAATCTATATTTCACCCAGAGTGGAAAATTTTGCAGCTCAATCCAAATAACCATTACCATTCTTAGCACCGATATGAATTAATTTTTGACGATATTTTATATTTGCATTAAGACATAATGAAAAAAAAAATTTAATTATAGTTTTTTCTCCGCCACTTTAAGCATTTTGATTGTATAAGACCAATAAGTCTACAAATGTAACACTTAGTAAAATGTTTTGACGTTTCACTCCTATTTGACGATGCATGTTCAGATTTTGTTTTTACTTTTTACATGATTCTTTAATATGACCAAATTGTCGATAATAGATACATTATCCCGTCTTTACTTCTGGCTGGATTGATAACGGTAGATTTTATTCGATTACTCTAGCAATTTTTAAGAGTTTCATCCTTTTCCCATTTTCAGTGTCCATGTCCATCAAGTTACACACCAAATCTAGCCGCACACTATCTGATAAAATACCAATAAATATATGTAAAAGTACAATATACTTACAAATTAATACATCTGTTGAAATATCAGTTCTTTGCATTTCAGTAAATAATCTTCTGCAAATTCATTAAACACGTAATAAAATAATACACATTTTTATTGACAAACTATACATATTTACATTTAAATAATGAATAATGGATGATGTGTTAGTGAGTTAGTTCGTCAAAAGGCTATCGACCAGAGGTCTTTCTGCCTTGTTTTGTCCGGTCATATGGCGTCAGTCGTTAATGCGTAGATGGATGAAACGATGAGATGAAATCAAATATGGATGAATTAGGATTTTTAAATTTGGGGTTTACACTAGGATTTCTAGGAATACAATATAAGGATAATATGTGAAAGTTGAAAGGATTTTTGGAGAATTTTTCTGATAGGAATCGAAGACGTTCTAGGATGGGGATAACTAAAGTGGTATCATAGAGGAGCTGGTTAGAAGGATTGTGTAAGGGATTAAGAGGATGACGGAGTTTTGTTAGGGTACGGAGGGATGCTCGCTCGCTAACTTCGATATTGTGGGAGGTTGGATTGTTGGGATTGGGATAGAGGGCACAACCATAGTCCAATAATGGGCGACAAATCATCTTATATATTTTGACTGCTGTTTTGATAGTAATACCATCGTTTCTGTATGTTAAGCATCTAAAATATTTTGCCCTAGATGTTATTTTGCTTTTAATTATAGCTGTGTGCTTTTTAAAATTGATTTTGGGGTCTATGGTTATGCCTAGGTATTTAATGGAAGTTGAAGGAGGGATAATAGTTTGGGAAATTGAAACATTGTAAGGGGAATTATTGGTGCGATGGTATGGAATTAGGAGTTGTGATTTGTGGGGATTAATTTTAACATTAAACACGTTTTTTTGGGATTGATTTTTGTGAGTTACGGGAAGATAAACTTGATTGATCAATAAAGCACTAAAAACCTTTCTTCACAAGTTTATTTAAGTATTAAAACACTGATAATGGTCACTTTGTGTCCGAAATATATATCTGTGAATTTAAATAAAACTGTGAAGAAAAGGTTTTTAGTGTTTTATTAATTAATCGATAAACAGGTTTTTAATATCCGAACTTATAGGGCAAGTGTTTTATTCTATGTATCTATGATAATTTCTACTTTTTGCATCCTTCTAGTCGCAAATACATTTAATATACAAGGGCCTTCTAAAATGTAGTGCCAATTTAGAAATATTAAAAAAAAAAAACTGGTATATGTTTAAAAATATTAACGTTTTATTTGCAAAGACCTTGCAAATTTAAGTATTAGTAGTAAAGTGTGACGAGTTTTTGTATCCTACTTCTTATTTTCCCGCCGTGGTTCCAAATGACGAAAAGGTGGTCATAAATACAAGATGTCGTTGGATTTTATTGAAAATTTGTATATAGGTTCTTTTAAAGAAACTAAAGAAAAATCTTATTTCAAAATTCAAAATTTCAAAATGGCGGATCCAATATGGCGGACCAAAAATTTAAAAACTATCAGATTTGCATAAAAAAATTGTATATAGCTTTTTTAAGACTCTGATAAAAAATCTTAATTAAAATTTTCAGAAAAACAAAATAACCGAACCAAAAAGTTAAAAATTGCTATATTTTCGTGAAAAATTATATATAGGCTTCTAATGATCCGATTGAAATGAAACTTTAAACTTAAGGTTCTGTCATTAAAAGCTGGAACTGAAAAGCTTTTGGTGAACATTCAAAAACCGCAAGTGGATGTTTACTCGAGGCGTTTTTTTGTTTTTTCTCGATATTTTTTTAAATTTAAAAAATATTACAAAAATTTTTAAACATAAGTTAAAGATAATGAAAAACTGAACATGTTTTATTTGAACATTTTTTTCATAAAATTCTTAACTTGTGAAAAAAATAATTAAAAACTAATAGTTTTGACAGTTTTTCATATTGCTAATAAACTAAAGGTACTACATTAAATTCATATAACAAGTGATTGTACATAATACAAAACTGAGCAAATTTTTAAGAATAAATTTTTTGCGTAAACCTCATAGTTTTCGAGAAAAATAGGGATAGATGGCCACATCACCATTTTTTCAAAATTGAATTTCTAAAAATGGGGCAAGTTTGGGCAGCTGATTTCTTTTGAACTTCATTCTAAAAGGGTCAAATAAAGCTAGAAAAGTGATCCAAGAGTGGGATGTATTGGGACTTATTAGTTATGAACATTTAAACTTTTACTTAGAAAAATGTCAGTAAAAAACCCATATTTTCCACGATACGTTACTTAAATTATAAGAAAAATGAATTATAAACATGTAAAATTGTTAAAAAGTACTTAGTTGTATTGGGATAATCCATTTTAATCGATTCCGGGTCACTCTGTCAAGTATATGATGCGTACGGAACTGGCGTGCGGAAAACGGCGCGCAGGAAACAATGGGGGCCAGAGTCACCTATTCAGGTTAGACTCTATAAAACCGGCGGATTCCGACAGGGCAGGTACCAATATACATAACTGTAGACTACAGAGACCCTAAAGCCAACTTTCATTTTTGCGATTTTTGGCCAGCTTTTCGGCATTTGGAACCACTGTACGCCGCCAGTGTATTGAGATACGTAATAACATCTTCTTTCAGTTCTTCTTCTTTTTCAATTATTTTTTTCCTGCCAAACAGTGTATAAACAGCTAGTCTGGATTAAAAGTTTCCTATTTGAATTGATGCACAATTTGTTGCATTATCTAGGCACGAGACGCACCTCGCGCAAATTTTCGAATAGTGCAGATGGTCTGTAACAATTTTCTGAATAACTGTTCGTAAAACATTGCAGAAATGTCCACCCAACTTTTTCGAGAATTCATTATTTGACTCACCAGTTCGTACTTAATGAACAAAATGATCGTCATCGTAGGCGATTTCTCTTAATAAGTTAAATTTAAATTTATAACAACAGTGCCGAACAGACTCATCTATATTATATATTGTTATTATTATTATTATATTTTATCCATACACATCCTTAAATTGATGATGAATATTGCAATCATGCTTGCGTTAAAAAATCTAATCACAGCCTTAACTTCATCACTGGCAGCGTACTTTATTATTATATTACATTCACTAAAACACTCACATAAACTGCACAGTCAATACCAGTAAGAGGTAACAGTACACACAGACAGCTGGAATACAACTGAACATGTTAGCGCACATCCGGCGGGTACTCTATTCGCCAGTGCGAAACGGATACTACTTTTTGGATATCCCTCGTAAATAAGCTCATTAACACACATTTTAGTTTGTATCTTTGTAGGTAGTTACTTGCTCCATCAAACCTTGATTTACATCTTGCGTAATATTCATGTACCATAGAGGCGCTTCTATTATGTGCAACTTGGACATGTTCATCAGTTAATGATATCATATTTAATGTTACTTTTTGACTTATCTGCTTCGTATTACCCATCAAAACAATATTCGGACACAGCAACAACATTGATACAACAATTGTTAAGTCGATGCCGTGCAAAAGAAGATATAAACGTACAATAAAATTATAATATAAGGAAGTTCTAACCTTCATGTTGTCACGCTAGTTCTTAGTTTAAAACATTAACTGTAATTAAATTACACGAAAATACACGGTCCCAGGCTGGGCGCCAATTTTAATATCATTATAAGGTTTTTTGAAATTCTTTCTTATGAACTCTAGATAAATATTAATAGTAGTTAACGATTGTGAGTTTAAACTTTTTATCTATCTCTAAAAGTCAGAAACTAACATATTATTAGGGTGACCATATTTTTCTCGGTATAATATACAAGATATGTATTATTGCATAATTAAATCCTTCTTATTTTTTATTTGATTTTTACCTGATAATGTCTTTTCTTGAATTATGATGAGATTTATTTTATTTCTAATGAAAATGAATATTGAATATAAAAATATAATAAATATGAATATTGTCTGTTATTTTATAATACTATGGATTAAATAAATCTTTAGTCAAGTCTTGAATTAGACAAAGGTAAAGTTGAAGACATATAAATAAAATAAAAATGAAACAATAATTGAAAGACAAGATATGATAAGATTGTTTGAAAATATTTGCTATATAAAAAACAGGAAATGACAAAAAAGTATTTCGAGCATATTCAACAGAAAAACTATTTAAAAGAAGACAAATATGTGCTAAATAGAAGAGGTCTGAGAATAAATAGAAAAGAAAAACATGCAATGCATAATATAAACCTTACATAAGAAATGGTGGAAATATAAAAATATTAAAAAAAAAATTATATTTAAAATTTAAATTTTAGCAGTAGCACATTCATAAAAAAATATATGCTGATTAATTAATTAAATTACAATTATTAACTATGAACTTTTCGACTTTTATTAATATTTATTAATTGATTATTTTATCAAGATAAGGATTGTATGTTCCTCAGGTATTTTTTCATGGAGAATCGAATGCAAATAGATTGTTTCTATCTTCATGAAGAAAAGAGATACAGCACTAAGTTATCTGTTTTTAAATGGAAGTCATAGTTGGCTGTCCTATTAATAAATTGGTTATTTTCGCATTTCATTAATATATAATTTGTTGATATATGCAATTTATTGAGATATACTATATTGTTATTATATAAAAAAACAATTAAATAAAAATAAATGGATACTAAACTGTTTTTATTCATTGACGAACCAGATTTCGGATTTATTTTTCTTACGTTCTTTGATTATTTGAGTGTCTACTGAGTCTACTGTTTGTCATGCAATGACATTGTTATATGAATTCCATGTTGCCATTTAATAATTATTTGACAAACAAGTGAAAATAATAAATGAAACTTGTTCTACCACAAAATTAATATTTATGATGGTTAAGCACATGGTAACCATCTGTAAACATAAGCTCAAATTTATTTTAAAAGCAGAAGTCAATTATCCAACTTTGTAAACCAAATCTTGGCCGCTAAAAAAATATTATACAAAAGTTTTGCAGAAAAATTACAATAAATGTTCAAATTGATTGCCATTGTTCAAAATGCATGAGTTGCATCTATTCATGACACTTCTACATGCGTTATGAATATGAATATAAGATATAGAATTTGTCGTGATATATTAATGTTATTGTTATTTAATTTATATAAATTGTCCTTTATATACCCCCAAAAACTGAAGCCCAGCTGTGTTTGGTCCGAAGATCGCGGAGGTTATTTTATCGATCCATTTGTGCCTAACCATTTTGCTTCAAAGTAAATATTTAATAAATTTGTCAGTTCTCTGCAATTATGGGAATGAGCGCCATCTTGTTAAACATACAAATGTTCTCCTTGAACTAAGGGCAAATTTTCCAAATATTTCTCAATAATATTTTGTTGTAAAAGGTCTGTATATTTCAGTCCATTCAAATTTCTCTTGTAAATTTCGTAACACAATTTAATTTATTTAATTTATTTTTCTTCAGAATCCTTAAGGCACAGTTTTTTTTTTAATTCTTTATTCATCTTCTATTTCCCTTTTGAAATTTCTGGACTTTCAATTACAGAACCAATAACACTAAATCCAGCTTCTTCTGCGTCCAAGATATTGTATCCTCTGGATCTCGGGATAGTAAAGGAATCGTTGTTCTTCAACCGCTGAAATATCGATTTATCGGGCTGTATTTTCTTCGGATATCGAGTATAATATGTTTCCAATGCAATGTTAAAATTACTGGTGCTTTCAATAAAGCATTATTACGTATCAAATTTTACGTAATTTTCGTACTTCATGTTAATACACAATCGACACAACAAACAACTAATTTAATAACAACGTTATTGTTTTTTGTTTTATGCGTAACAGGCATCATTTTATTCACGTTTAAAATTTAATAAAAATATAATGTCTCAATAAATTGCAAAATCAACATCAGCATGTTACATATCCGACTATGACTTCTATTTAAAAAAAATATATATATATAACTGAGTGCTGTATCTATTTTATTAATGAAGATAGAAAATATCTGTAAATTATATTCTCATCGAAAAAGTACCTAAAGAACTTACAATCCTTAGCTTGATAATTTGGGCCACCCTTTACAAACCATGTATTTAACTAAATCAATATTTAAATTTAGTTGATATTCCGTAACAAAATCATTATGTAATCATCACAATTGTAAATCCAGAATTAGTCCTCCGCCCGAACAATATCATTTAAATCCAATTGACCCTCATGCAAATTCCTACACACCGTCCCCATTACATAAACAGACTGATTCAAATTTTCCACCGCCAAAAAAGGAAAAACGAGGAACACAATTTAGGACGACGTGAATTATACATTTCGGCCGCATACTCATTCAATGTGCATGTTTTATCGTTTTACGTTACGTAACGTGTGTAAACTTGAAACGATAAAAGAATACTAATGATAGTCGACTATTTTACATATGATAAATACAATAAAACATTATACAGAACTTGAATAAATGCTTTTTGATAGCTGCATACTGTTTAAATATTTGAGTGTAATCTTTTTATTTAAGTTTGGAATAGAACTCGAATGTAACTTGACACATCGACTTCAAATATTTACCGTATAAACAGTGCAAAATATTTCTAGAAGCGATAATCATTTCTCATTAACATCTCATTCTATTTAAATGTTTTATAAGAAAATTTAAGGAAGACATATAAAATCAATAAGATAAATCTGATTGAGGAGGCTGTCATGTTCCTGAAGAAGCCACTGTGTGGCGAAACAATTATCGCGATTGGAACACCGGGAAAATGGTTTGTCACATTAATTAATTAAAAACTGTGTAAATTCTCAACCAGAGCGTTTCATTTACTACATAAAAAATCTGTAATTCAAGAGACTTGGATTATGTAAGCATTTAAAGCTTAAAAGTAAAAAATGATCTATACATATTATAAAGAAAAATGTTAAAATACAAACAAAAAATAGCCCCGGAAAATATTAAAAAAACTAATCAAACACTTTTCATAATTTTGCTAACATATAGAACATTCAAAGAGTAATCTTTAAAAAAAATCAACAAAATAATCTTGTACATTAATTATTAATCTGATTAAATAGCAATTAAGTACACTACATAAAAAATATTACGTAATATTGTTAATTTTCTAGCTTGAAAACATGCATTATTATTGTAAATAATTATTAAATTGTTTAAACATCCATGCTATATAAGGACAATTATAAGTAGACCTCGCTGTTGTACAATTAATTTACATTTTGCATATACAGGGTGTCCCATTAAATGGGAAATGACGGAACCACAGAATCCTGGGGTCAAAATATGATATTTTAACACAACATATCTGTATCCAAAAGATTACTGTTAAAACGGAAAAAAATATTTTAGGACTGAAAGACCGCTGGTCGATTGCCATTTATTCCTAACAATTATTCGATCTGACTGAAACTTATTATTGATTAATATCGTAATAATAATAATAATAATAATTTCAGTTATTGTGGTCATCTGGGTAGACTGGGTAATCCTATTGTTTCTTTGTATGTTTTACTGGATCGCTGATATACTCGTATGTGGAAACGTTTGGATATCTCTAAAAGGAAGATAGCTAACGAAAAATGTTAAGATACAAAAGTTTTAGGGATTTTTAAAAACCATTACATTAAAGACAAATTAAGTATACAGGATCAGTCGAAGAGTCAAGATGAAACAAACTTGCTTTTACTCTAATAGACAACCCGTATATTATTCCATATTTCAATTCATCTTGAAATTTTACACAAAATTGTTATAGCACATCATAAAGCTAAACTTGGCCGTTTTAGAGATATCGAACTTTGAAAATCATGTTTTTATAAATTGTACAAAAATAGTAAATCATCAAGTTATCTTCCAAATGTTACACAAAAGTACATTTAGTTTGAATAAATTTCGCGCAAAAATGGTACCTTTAAGTGACGAGTGGATTAAAATTTTAATGATTCTAAGATATGGTGATAGAAGACGAAGTTATGACGAAGTAGTTAATATTTTTTATGTACTACAAATGTACTCGCGATCGGAAACGTCTTTCTAAATCAATAGTTTCAAAAAAATTACACCGTTTTCATAAAACTAGAGGTGTCACAGATCTACCAAAAATTGGAAGACCAGTAAGCGTTACAAAAGAAGAAAATTCGTTGAATGTTATGTTAGCTGTAGTGGAATTTATCCATATAAAATTAATTTGATACAAGAATTAAGTGAAGACGATTTTTATCATAGAATCAAGTTCTGCGAATTTTGTGTAAACGAGCACGAGAACAGACACAACTGTAGGCATTGGTCAGACCAAACTCCACATTGGATGGAGGAAGTTCACACCCAATATCCACAAAGAGTAAATGTTTGATGTGTCATTATTGCTGGAAACGTTATAGGACCTTATTTTATAAATGGAAATTTAACCCCTGAGCGATATTTATTGCTTTTGCGAGAGCATATCCAGAACTTATACGATTATCCCAATTTACTGGCAGAAAAAATATGGTTTCAACAATATGGAGCTTTTATTTATTTTTAAATGGGGTCATATAAAAAATTTAGTCTACTAAAATAGACCGCAAAATATTGAAGAGTTGCAGAAAAGGATAAGGCATGAAATTTCTTGTATTCCTCCCAATACCCTTTTAGCTAATTTTGTATAATTTATAAAAACATATTTTCAATGTTTGATATCTCTTAAACGGTCAAGTTTAGCTTTATGATGTGCTAAATTTGTATTCATATTTTTAGACCTTCCTTTTCTTCTCTTCTCGATAACAATTTTTCGTCATTACGTAATAGGGTTCATTATATTTATTTTAGTAAAGGTTTTTATTTATGTTTGAAATCAATTTTATAATAAAGCTGTACTGAAGAGATTGAAATATTATTGTTCCACATTACATTGGTATAGTCACTCACAAACTATTTAACATACATTCAATCATTTTTAGTTCATTTTACAGAAAGAAATACGTTCAAACTAGTGTTGCTTTGATGGCCTTGCTATTTATTTGCTATTAGCTAGAGAAGTAGTTGTTTCAAAAGTTATTTGTTTCTTTTTTCTAATTATTATTATATTTTTTGTTAAACCTAGTTTTATATTATTATATAGTATTATTCCAGTTGTTTTTCTCTTTTTCAAAACCTTATCTAACTATATTTCATAATAATCACACACAAACTAATAGATATTTTCTATTGATTTTCTAAATAAAACATGAATTAATTTATTATTTAGAACTATTGTGAATCCAAGGCATATTTTTAAGTGTCATATAACCGCATTTTCGTCTGGCATTCCAACACTTTTTACGTTTCTGCTATAAAGCAACACGTTCTACATTTTCACTAGTACATATTTGTCTCCACCTGTTTATTCTCAATATAAACTACTAAAAGACATCATTCACTTTCATTTTTAATAGGATTCAAAATGAAGTTCATTAAACTTTAGAGAGATTAAATAATTGGAAAATTTTAATTATTAATACACAAGTTAATTTATGATGAATTAATGTTATAAAACATAGTTATCGTTTACATGGTTTTCTTCATTTTCTTTAAGCGTTAGGTTTAAGTCTTTGTGAAAATAACTGATAAGCACATAAAGTATGTAAATACACCGAGAAGTCCCTGCGAAAATACATTATTTTTTGTTTTGCTTGCCATAATTTTAAGAAAAGTATATAAAAATATTCTATTTTAGAACTATAACAAGTGAATTCCGTTGGTACAGGCTAGCCAACAGTCAGGACTTTCCATCAGCACCGTGGACACCAGCCCCTGGAAAACCTAAGGCATTTCCGAGAGCGATCAGCTTATGCGAGAGCAGGAGGATCCGATAAAAATAAAAGGAGGAACAGATCGGATAACTGCTACTATGTCTCCTGGGCAGATAGTAACCCATCAACCTCAAGACTCAGCTACAAGGAGGCTGCTAACAGGCACCTCCAAGTAGCACTAATTGACCACCAAAACCTGTGGAAACTCACAGATCTTGGATAGTGCTCTCACCTACGAGTTGGTCAAAGCCATATCATGTCACTCCCATCTTGATCGATGGTTGTACTCGAGAGAGATCTTCAGGATAACCTGTGTGGATCAATCATCCTTAGTCCTTAGATTATCCAAATTGACCACATCCCGAGGCTAACAAAGGATATCCTATGGTTACTCGTGAAGCTATTGAATATGGAGCAGACAATAAAACTCCATGCTGGTCAGAACCAAGAGCTTACGATAGATCGGTGTGTCTTCTACAAATGCAAATTCCAACTTGCTTAATCCTAATCCTAAGAAGGAAACTCCCAGTGAGACCATCTACACCACCCCAAGGAAAGCTGAGGAACTCCGCCATGAGAACATTCTTATAGACAGCTCGCAAGCTAAAGTAGTGAGAGTTTAATACTCTCATATTTTAAAGAATCAATAACCCTAGAATAAACTCACCATTAACACATCTTTTTGAATTTAAATAATAAAAATGTAAGAACTAAATATAATTCTAATAAACTTACAACATGGCAAGGAGACGATTCAAATACTAAACCACAACCTCAAAAGCAATCTTAATATCCTGGTCCTGTAGTTGTAAACAGGATATGTAGACTGGGAACTTAATAGGCACCATCTTCCATGGTACACAAAATCAATGCGACTGCATGTATATACCCGCCAACATGAAGGGCATATTTATGCCTTAATTTTCCACAGCGGATCCCATAGTAGGCTGTTTCGAAGGAAAGGATTGTGGTAAGATTTTTCTAATCTCCGCATATCTACCCTACTATGCAACCGACCCATCACCCTTAATTGAAATAGCTCTGCTCGAATTCATTTCAAGCAGAAATCTACACATACTCATTAGAGGTTGTGATCCATTTGATACCTCAAGAAGATAAAAATCCACCAACCCCTGGCGGAATAAGGAACTCAACCAGTTAAGCAAGCAAGCAAGAAAAGCGTATAACAAAGCACAACACTCCAAGCAGGAAATCGAATGTTATAAAGAGCTTCACTGACTACACAAAAAGAAGGTAAGGCAAAGAAAGAGGGAATTCTGAGAAACTTTTGTGAAAAAATTGAGTCCACAACCACAACCGCAAAGACCTAAATCTCAAGCCTGGAATCATGAAAAGGGAGGATGGCAGTTATACTGACAACCTCGTGAAGTCAATGGATATACTCCTAAAAACTCATTTTCTCGACATGGATGAAGGAGATTCATACTCCTTCAAAAGAAGATTGGGCATAACCACCAACATAATAAGAGGATAATCAATAGGAAACGAAGTCTCTAAAGGAAGGATGACTCGTGGCTCTCCACGGGGTGGAATACTATCTCCTCTCCTATGGGAGTAATATCTTCTCTCCTGTAAAACATTGTGATAGAAAGGTCGCTATGGAGGTGTACTCAGTGAATTAATGCAGTGTCCTTAATTTAGTGGAGAAATGGTGTACAGACAACACTCTTTCGGTAAATCGAATTAAGACGGATCTGATGCGGTTCACTAACAAAAAAAAACAGACATAATGAAGCTGCCCAAGATATTTAATAGCACACTAACTCTGTTTTTTTTTTGTAGGGAAGTGTCAGGACCGTATTACTCCAACCTACATTTTCCACTACACGTTACAAAACTCTGTGGCTCCTGAAGCTAATATTCACATATTCATAGATGGAGCAAAAAAACAGGAAAGGAACAGTTGTAGGCATATATTGTGCCGAACTGAATATGGAACTTCAATCGTCTAGGCGAAACTCAGTGATATTTATAAGTCTCCCAAAGTTAACTGAACTATATTTAGAGGCTACAAGAGCTTTGTGAAATTTATATAAAAAATTATTTTAAAAACAATCCAGTGAGCAATACAGGGAAAGCACTATGATTGCCCCATTAATATTTTAATTTTGAAAATGTACATCAGAGGAAAAGCTAACTAATCAAAGTACTCATTACTAGAATGCACTGTAGTAATTTATACTATCCAATCTAAATTTGTACTCTAAACTTAAAAATGCAATCACGTATCATTAATGAAAAAGTTAACATAAATTTTCAACAAATTCATTTATTCTGAAGTAATCTTCGCAAAACAGATATAAAAGAGAGCAATGAGTTTTGCAAATATTATATTCTTGAAATTATTTTTATCATGAGGTCGAAATTAATTATGGAAATTATTTAAATGTGTTAATGTAAATAGCGAAGGAAATAAAATGAAGTATATTTAAATAATAATTTAACTTTTCGTTAAAATTTCACCAATGGATTTGATGAGCAAAAAGTTCTTAGTTTTTCTTAGTATAAAACGTATTCACGTAAGTATGCAACATATTGGAAACTTTTTATTATTAATTTCTCAGAAAATTTTATTCTTTATAAAAAGTTGATATTACATACAAAGAATCAAGTAAAAAAAATAATTGAAATTAAGAACGATATTATTACTTAAATAAAAATCACTCTCTCTTAACACATAAATTTGTTCTTCTGTTAAATTCTCCGATTACATTTTCAAGAATATTGGGATCATTATTTAAATATCTTACACCATTTCTAATTTTAAACGTAAGTATGCAACATACTTACGTGAACACGTATATGTATTCTAAAATTTATTACTTAGAGCACAAAAAATATTGGCGAAGATAAAATGTATTAAAATCCTTTAGTTCGTTGTAGAAAATTAAATAATAATTTAGAAATACGAAAACATTTCGTGAATCTACAACAATGAGTCTTACTAAGACTACAAAACAAATTAATTTTGAAACAACTACTTCTCTGGCTACTACCTCAACAGACATTGAATGATACAAAATTCAAAATTAGTTTGCGTGTGTTAATGATGTTTGGAATGGAGATGTAATAAAGAAGGAAAGTAATAAAACTATTAATAATTCAAAACGTTCTTTGCAACGAAAGTATTTGAAATTACTATGTTATAAAGATATCCAAATATATATATATATATATATATATATATATATATATATATATATATATATATATATATATATATATATCACAATCAATCTATTAGATAGGTTAAGAAACCTTGAAAATTATCGGAAACAATATCCAAGTAAATTTTAAAAATATTATCGTGGATAAAGGTACATTTCATAATCGTTATAAATTAATATAAAATTAAAAACACGATGACATGCAATTATAGAAATCAATGATGCAGTGATTAAAACGTTATACCCGGAAGCATTCGATCCCTTGCCGCATTAATTAAATCATTTCCGATGAAGTATAAATTTCTCCAATTTTTAGGTTCAGTAGACATTGTTGTATAATTACCAACGTTCCGCATTATTTTCTGCCGACAACATTTTGAACCATATATGAAGTAGCATAACTAATTAATAACCTGTATTTCCGGACTGTTATTAATCTTATTCAATTTTCGACTTGTAATTTATTGAATAAAACTACCTGTTACAATTAATGTTGTTGATTTTTCTTTAATAAATTAAGTGCAACAAGTATCAAATATATTTTCTAACTTCTCACTATAATTTTTAATATCTCTATTGATATCAGGTATTAGAATTAATTCGTAGCGTTTTATGAGAGATGATATTACAATATTCTGTTTTTACCTTCAGAAACAAATTTATCGTAAACCAGCTGTTATTAAGTGTTATTTTTTATCTTAATTTCTACTTTTTAATAATAATAAGTTACGACCATTTGAATATGTCACAATTTGTGCCAAATAAAGTTTTTTTGCGGGGAGTTTTACTCCATTACTTTCATATGAATAAAAGTGCTGCGGAAAGTCATCGGATTTTGGATTTTGCTCTAGCTGAACGTTTTAAGAGTGGTGATTTTTATTTGCAAGACAGGGAACGATCTGGACAGCCAAACAGTTTGAAGATACTGAATTGCAGGAGTTTCTAGAAGAAAACTCATCTCAAACTCTTGAAGAGTTGTCTTCATCTTTGAATGTTGATTTATCAACTGTAGGAAAACGCCTTAAAACTTTGGGAATGATCCAAAAGGAAGGAAATTGGGTCCCATATGAATTAAAACCGAGGGACGTTGAAAGGCGTTTTTTGACATGTGAGTTACTGCTTCAGATTGTTACTGGTAATGAAAAGTGGATACACTATGACAATCCTAAACGTAGAAAGTCATAGGTTAAGCCCGGACAACCATCATCAGTGGCAAAACCTAATATTCATAAAGTCATTTTACTGCACGACAATGCTCGACCACACGTCGCAAAACCAGTAAAAAATTATATAGAAACTGTGAAATGGGAAGTCCTTACCCACCCGCCGTATTCTCCAGATATTAACCCTTTGGACTACCACCTGTTCCGATCGATGGCTCATGGTTTGTCCGGGGAAAATTTCACTTCTCATGAAAATTGTAAAACTTGGATTGATTCATGGATTGCCTCCAAGGGCGAAGCGTTCTTTCGACGCGGTATCCATCTACTACCCGAAAGATGGGAAAAAGTAGTGGCAAGCGCTGGGCAGTATTTTCAATAATGTACTTATTTTTTTCTTTAAATAAATTGTTATTTCTCTTTAAAAAAAACGCTACGAAATAATTCCAACACCTAATATAATTTAAAGTTCCCTATTGGGTTTTTGAAATTTCCGATATACACAGTAACTTTCCTAAAAACTTACCTTTATCCAGACATTTCCATGGAATTCGAATTTTTCACCCTCATCTCCCAAATTGGTAAGAATTTCCAGTCTATAATGTGAAGGAATTACGGTGTCAGGTAGTCTGTAGGAACTGCAAACCCCAATGACGGCTATACAGGCCGCCAAATTGAAATAGTTCATCTTCCTGAAACATAACGTCACAAAATGAATATACAGATGTCAAATTTGACAATACTTCTCGATTTTTATATTGGATTTAATATCAGGAGTATTGCAATAGTTTAATCCCTTAATAAGTTGAATAAAACTATTGCAAAATGATAACTTCAATACGTACTAATAATTTTGATTACTAATGTACTTTGTTCTAAAAAATATTATGGATAATTAACTGTAGTGTAAAGACTCTGGTGTAGATTAAGACGAATCATATCATCTTAACTTTAGTAATTATAATTATAGAAGTTTGACTAAAGAGAAATACATGTTATGTGGTTTAAAAATATAATAAATGCGAATTAACAGTCAAAAGCGAAAATATTATCTTGACTGATGGTTTATCTGGAGAAATAAAAAACAAAGTGTTTTAATTCCAGTTTAATCAAAATATACGCCTCTATTATCAAGACATTTTAATTTATTCCTATATAGATTATCTTCTGATATTTTCACTTGAAAAATATCTTATAAATTGGCGTCTTTGATTACAACCACTTTATTATACGACAATGATAAAGTGTATTAAACTGTTTCATAGTAGAAAAAAATATTTAAAAATATTACCCGTGCCAAAAAAAAAATGTGTAAGCAAAATTTTAAACACACGTTTTGATAAACTGCAGGAGTTCGACGAAATAAGTAATAATTCTAAATTATTAGTATTAATACCACTAATGTTTATTTGGCCAATGTGTGGCCCTGAGCCACCAGCTGGAAAAACACAAGCGTTTAGCCACACGACTTTTGAAGACTGATACCGCATGTACATTATTTTTAACGACATTTCTTCGAAATTTAATGTATACAACTTTTGACGTTTGCATATCTAATAAAAATGACATAAATTAGTAACGATGCAAGAGAAGTTTAACATCTTTAACGAACATTTTCATTGAATATGCTGACACATTCATCAATTGACGCATTTAGATGATGGCAATATTGAAGATTATTCCAATATTATTATTCTTTACTTTATTTGTAGATTTTACGAAATATTTTCGTGTTTTTTCTAATTATTAGTTAATTTTCTACAACGTAAAGGACTTTTATGTTTTATTATCAAATTATGCTCTTAGTGGGTATTTTCCTTAATCCCGAACGTAATTATTTCCGTAGAATTCAGTAATCCACCTCAGGTATAAATTCAGACCTTCATTCGGTTATATTTCATTATTGTGTCAGTTGCCGTACATATCTGAGTAAGTTATTTATATTTCATTATATTTATTTCAGTAAACATTTTTATTTATATTTGAAATCAATTTTATAATAAAGCTGTACTGAAGAGATCGATAGATCGAAACACGTGTCTGCAGATGGTTATAAATTGAGTATTGAATTATTTAATTGCTTTTGCTAATTTATTTTTAATTACACCAACCTAAATTAATTTCTTGTTCGAAATTTGTCATAATATAGTCAGTCACAAATTATTTAACGTACATTCAATCATTTTTAGTTCATTTTACAGAAAGAAATACGTTCAAACTAGTGTTGCTTAATAAGACTCATTTGTTGTAGATTTTACGAAATATTTTCATGTTTTTTCTAATTATTAGATAATTCTACATATTTATGGGAGCATGTAAATGTTTCCCGCAAAACTACTGGCTATCCCAAAGAAATGGATTTAGATTAGAATGTATTTTGATATAATGGTAAAGTCATACAACAGCTAGCAGTGTAGACTTATTAGTGACACATTTTGCTAGGGCATATAAGCAGCAAAATGGTACGTTACCAAATTACAAAGACCACATATCTGTTGATTTCAATCATCTCTGTGTTACTCTTGAAGATATTTTAATTTAATAGCAGTTTTGCAGTGTTGTTCCTGATGGCATTCCTGCTTATTTTTCAAAAAAGTTGTTTGTACATGCTGAGTAAGCCTATTTATGCAGTTTTTACACCTTTTTTAACGTCCAGAATATTTCCCACATGCTGGAAAAATAGTTTTGTCGTACTCATATTTAAGAATGGCTGCAGGGCAAAAATCGAAAATTATTAGGGAATATCGATTCAAAATCTTAGGCTTGTTGATTTCTGAACAATTAAAATTGTTGTGTGCGCATACCATTATCGATGGATTTTTAAAAGGCATATCAACAATTTAATATTTTACCAATCATATAGATATAAATGAATTGTTTGTAATTTTATTAATTTTAACTTTTAATTTATACTGTCTGTGTTGTTTATTATATTTTATTTATATTATATGAGTTCATATTATTTATTTTAATTAAGGGTAACACTAAAATATAATGAATATTTTTTTTGTTGAATTACCTAGATTCTATTTTGTCAAATAAATAAATTATTATATCTGTCCGAGTCTTTGAAGAGTGAATCTTAGGTTGATTCAATTTATACCGACTTCTCCAAGGCTTTCGATCTTGTACATCATGGTATGTTTCTACATCAATTAAAATCGATGGGATTTGGTGCCAATGTGATGAGATGGTTAGAAAACTATTTGCTGGATAGAATTCAGCGTGTTCGTATTCGTAAATACCTGTATACTAGCATAGAAGTGACATTCGGATTACCGCAGGGTTCTGAATGTGGACCTTTGTTGTTTTATTATTTAAAATTATTATTATTATTTATTATTATCGTTTAAGAAGGTCTTATTATTTCAAGCACAAAGGGACATACTAAAAAAATTAATTAAAAATTATCAATAATTAAAAAAATGCTAGGCTATAACCACTATTACCACTCGTATGCACAAATTACCTTTATATAACAATACAATAATAGTAACGGTAATTGAAATTTAAAATAAAAAGGATTCACACTCATTGATAATAACCCAAGGTCATAACTAGTCGGAGAAATATATAATATAAAATAATGAAACAAAATCAAGTTTTATTTTAAATTTTAATGAATATTTAAAAACATTTTACCACGGGTTTGGATTCAGATTTCCTCCTTCCTTCTTTCTCCTCACCCATATCTAGTTCTGCCAATATTTTCTTTCCTACCAAATTAACTGTAACTTAGCAAATAAATAAATAAATGAAAATAAAGTAATAAACCCATTAATCCTCATATAACTGAACAAATAGTACGGTTGAAGATCGATGGTTAAAAAAACCTTAGTAATCAAATTTTAAAGGAATTTAAAATATCCTACAATCAGAAACCCTTAATACATTTACATCAATAAGTTATAATAGATTTTTACTGTCATAAATTAAAATAATGTTAATTTATATATGCAAACATTTTATGCATGGAATGTATTGCAGCCATAAAAATGTTTTATCAGCTACTGCAGCTGTAATCAGAAATATAATGGCATCGTTAAAATATGTTTAATGTAAGATTATAATATATAATATAAAAATGTTTTATCAAGAGCTTCTAAAGAATAAAGTAGACTTTTGTTAAATTTAGATGAGATATTAAAAATGGAAGGGTTATGATAAAAAACATCATATTTTACGAAGAGTTGCAGATTTCTCTCAATATTTGATGACAAGATATGAAAATGTATCTGTTGTTTTGGTTAATCTTATGCTGATTAAAGCCGTTAAAAAATAAATGTATTAAATTCATCAAAAATAACAGTCATATTATTTAATCTATCAACACATTAAAACACGTGCTATTCTGTTGTTGATTATAAAAACCGCTAACGATTTTAAACTGAAACTTCAAAATCATACTTTATTGATTTATTCATTTATTGATTTTACATTACACGTTCACTTAAAAAATATTCTAACAATTAATATAAATTTACAAACTACTTAATAATTTCGAGCAGAAAACATGCGGGCGCAGTTCACGTAATGTTCTTCCACTCAGACCCATATTACTGGGTGATGGTGTTCAGGAAGTAAGGACGAATTTGAATTTGGCGCCATTTTGTCATTTGATGTTTGGCAGTCGTGCTTGTTTCATGTTTGTTATTTGCTATCCTTCCCATTATCAGCCTGATAGCATTTATGTGGTGAGCATTGTCGTTTGATGTTTATTTTTGTTATTGAGCAGGTGACAACTAAGCAACGTATCCAAGTGATAAAAAGTTATTGAGGCCACGGGTTCTGTTACAAATGTTAAGAAAACAGGACTGTCGAGTTTTGTTCAAACATAAAAAAAAACATTGCTGCCGTGTGTGATTATGTGACTAAGCCCTAAGCCCAACAACTAAATTATTCAACAATTTCAATGCATGCAACCCTTTCAAAAGATGCATGGGTACAAGATTCAAATTACACAATGGTTGAAGCATGTAGATTATGAAAAGACACCTCAGTGGGGACGCTAATAAACAGTTACAGTTCTAATTGTTTTTTCGCAGTTGTGGATGAAAATAACGATCTTTGGCTTCAACAAGATGATGCGACATGTCACATATCCCATGAAACGATTGCTCTTCTCAATGAAAAGTTTCCCCAAAAAATTTTCTCTTTGCGTAGCAACCATAGCATAGCAATAGCCTGTCAGGTCATGCGATCTTACGCATTGTGACTTTCTTTTGTGGGGATTTGTGAAATTTAAATTGGAATCAAACAAACAAAATGTAACTGTTTCTTTTAAAGTCGGTGCTAATTTTGACCTACTTGAAAACGTCTCTGTGCCAGAATTGTGGCCATCAGACTTATCAATCAGACGCATATTTTTATTCAAAACTTCACAACAAAAACCAATGATTTGCAAGTTACATTGTTCCACATAGATACACAATCGCGCAGGAATAAATTGAATGAATTTCAATTTTTTCTAAAAGACCAGCCGGAAGTTATGGATATCATTTGCATCACTGATTAATGATTTTACAAGAAACCAACATTGCTTAGATAATATAATAATCAATCATTATATTAATAAAAATATCACTTACACCTGTAATGTCATTAGTATTGAATTTTCTGACCACGATGGACAAAAAATAAAGCTATATTTATGTAATGATATCGAAATCAGTCCTAAAGTCACAAGATTTATAGTTAAAAAGGCTTATTATTATTTTCAGATACTTGATACAGTAAATAGGGGTGCGGTTCAGAAAGGTGGTGATATAAAACTATGTTTTGATACATTTTTGTCGGTACTTCATGTCAGCATAGCATATTTGGCTTTTCCTCAAAAATTCCTTAATTCTTGAAAGATATCTGGTAATCTAAACTGGTTTATTGATAATCTAAAGCAAATGCGCAAAAATCTACGTTTTCTTCTGAACACGAATAAAAATGAAAAAAGTGTGCGATATATAAAAAGGTATTTAAATTCATTTATTAGTAATAATGTACCACAAAGTAGAGGCCTCCAAAATTACCTATTATTTGAATAAAAATCGTCCACATTTGAATCTTTATGAATCAATTAAAAAACTTAAAAAGACTTATTAGTTGTAAATATTTAAACAAAAAAAAACTAAAAAATGATGAGTATATCACTTATTTAAATATTTAAGCAAAAGCTATGTGAAACATTATAAATACTAACAAAATTCGAAATACAGCTTCTAAAATAAAACCACATACATTCAATGAATATTTTGCCAACATTGGAAATATGGTAGCAAATTTATTGGAGACTGAAACTATTCCAATGAATGATAATACGAAATCTGTCCTAAAAACTCCAAATTTTAACCAAATATTAGTTAATATCTTTAAATTGTCATTGTCCGAATCTGAAATTTGGGATATAATAAAGAAACTTAGCAATTCAGACAATTTTGATTCATACGAACTAAATAGCCTGATTATAAAGCACGTAAAAAGTATAATTAAACCTTACTTGACAAAATTAATAAACAGAGCAAAATAGATGCAAATATATTTCCACGGTCCCTAAAAATTTCTAGAGTGGTACCAATTTTTCAAAAAAGGTGACAAATTGAATGTAAATAATTATCGCTCCATAGCTATCATTCTAATCATTGGCAAAATATTTATAATAACAATAAACAATAGATTAACTCAATATTTTGAGACAATGACAACTTGAATACAATAATATTAATAGTAATACAAGCCAACTTTTAGGTCATATTTTTGTGAATGATGCCAATATGTTAAATCAAATAACTTTTCATCAAATATATTACCTATAGTATTAATCGAGGGGTTTTGCAAGGATTCGTTTTGGGACCAATCTTTATCATATTTACGTAAATGATATACTTCAACATATAAATGAAACGAACTTAGTTCTTTTGCAGATACTACATTAGTTCTAAACAGTTCAAAAAAATAGTTATTATTAACTGTAACTAAAAATACCAAAAATCAAACGAACTTACTATAAATTAAACAAAAACGCAGACTATTAATTATTTATTTACTTATTTATTATGCTTTAGCTTTTTTCTTAACAAAATACACATGAATGTATAAAAAAATAATACAAAACATACAAAAATTTTAGATAGAAGCTGGGCGCAGTTCATGCGGTCCGATGATTTTCCACTCTAACCCATATTCCTGATAGGTAGTGAGAGTCCAAGAATTATCTGTGTTCTTTTTCCCATTATTATTTGAGGAACAAAGAAAGGTAAATTACTTGGCATATATCTTTAACCAACACTTACTTGGTCGGGACATTGCAAGAGACTAGCAAATCAATTATCATCACTAATATATTTGTTCCGAAACATATCGGCGTCCAAAAAAGAATTGATTGCTGCATACCAAGATTTATTCCATGGAAAAATGAGTTATGGTATTATAATTTGGGACCACTCGGCATCAGCCAATAAAATATTTGGCTTGCAGAGGAAGGCAGTACCAGTAATTTGCGGTGCCCATTACAGACACGACACAAAACAAATTTTCATTAAATATAATTTATTAACATTTCCACAGTATATTTTTCAATCTTTTTTTTAATTCTAAATACCTTTTACCTTTCGGTGTCGGCTTTTAAATTTAAATTACATTACATGTATATTTATAAGGTCATAATTGTTACTTTTAATTATTTTGTTAGTTTTTCCATTTTTCTTTCCATTCTTTTTTTGCTTCAGGTTAGTGTTTTTATCTCATCCCATCGAATCCCTCGTATTTCGGCTGCTTTTCTTAAACTTTCCAAGTTTTTCTGGGTCTCCCTCTTTCCTCGTCCCTGGCTTCTTATACTTTCTTTACTATTCTTTGTTGTCCCATCCTTGTTACATGTCCTAGCCATCTTAACTGGCTCTGCTGTTTAGTTGACTCTACCGGTTCTATGTTAAATTCTTCTCTATATGTGTCATTTCTTATCCTGTCCAGCTTGGTTTCTTTTTTATTTTTCTCAGGAATCTCATTTCCATGGCTGTTATTCTGCTCATTTGAGCCTTCGTTGTTGTCCATGATTCGCTTCCATACGTCAATATGGGTTTCATAATCCTCTTAATTACCTCTACTTTAGTCCTCTCCGTTATTTCTTTTGTTCCTAGTATATCATGTTTTATTGTATTAAATAGCCTACCTGTTTTTTTTAATTCGTTCATTTATTTCATCTTCCAGACTTCCCTCGTTGTTTATTATGGTTCCTAGGTATTTGTATTTCTTCACTTGTACTAATTGTATCCCATTTATTTTGATATCGTGTTTTTCTCCGTTTACTCCTCCTATTATCATTGTTTTTGTTTTCTGTATGTTTATGTTCATATTTGCTTTTACTAATTGTTAGTTTATTGTTGCTACGTTGTGTTGTAAATCCTCTTCGGTTTCCGCGAGTAATATCATATCGTCTGCATAGCTCAGCTTTGTAAGTTGAATTTCCTCCATATTCCACATCCCTACTTTATAGTACTTCAATTTCTTCTTGCATCGCTTAACTGCCTCGTCTAGTACACCATTAAATAGTGTAGCACTTAGTATGCATCCTTGTTTCAGTCCTGTATTATATTTGATTTTTTCTGATTGTTCGTTATTTGTACATATGTAGCACTCCGTATCGTCATATAGGCTTTTTATGTTTTCTATTATTTCTTTCTGTACCTCTTTTTTTCTAGCATGTCCCATACGTCTTTCCGTTTTATCCTATCGAAGGCTTTTTCCATGTCTATGAAACATAAGTGGATTTTTCTTCTAGTTCTTAATGCTTTTTCGCATATTTGTCTTATGGTAAATATGTGGTCTTGTAGACCTTTATTTTTCCCAAAACCACTTTGCGTGTCCTCCAAGTTTCCATCTATGTGTGCTGTGAGTCTCATTAATATTATGTATGCATATATTTTCCCAACTGTGCTTATAATTGTTATGCCCCTATAGTTTTTGCAATCTTTGCTGTCCCCTGCTTTATGTATCGGTATAATAATCCCTATTCTCCAATTTCTAGGTGTCTTATTTTTTCTCATTATGTAGTTCATGCGTTCTAGTAGTTCCTGTCTTAATTTTTCGTCTAGGTATTTTATCATTTATCCGGCTATCCCGTTGTGTCTGTATGCTTTTCCGTTCCTTATATGTTTACAAGCTTCCTTACGTTCATCCATTGTTATATCTTTTACGTTCGTTTCTCTTATCATTGCCTTCTGTTTTTTTTCCTTTCTCTTCCTCTCTCTTGTCTCTTTGTAACATATCCTCAAAATGTTCTCTCCATCTGCTCATTATGTCCTCTTCTTTGGTTAGTATGTTTCCTTTTTTATCTTTTATATTCTTCAATGTTTTGGCTTTAGGATTTCTCATTTGTTATATTGCTCCATAGAATTGTTTTTGGTTATCTTTGTATGCCTTTGCTAGATTGTGCCCTAATTCTTCCCATTTCCTGCTTTTGCTTTCTTTTACCAGTCGTTTTACTCTTTGTCTTTCTTCCTTGTATTCCTCATAGGATTTTGTGTCTCTTTTATATAAATATTTCGTCCATTTGTTTTTCTTATTATTGACTGCTATTTGTAGTTCCACCATGCTGTCATTTTTCTTTCATAGTTCCCAATTTTTGTTATTCCGCAGGCTACTCGTGCTGCTTGCTTTACGCTGTTTTTGAAACTTTTCCATCTTGTTTCTATGTTTTTCTTATTGTCTCTTGTTTTGCGGTTTTCGTCTAGTTTTTTGTAGTATATTGTTCTTATGTTTTCTTCTTTTGGTTTATATGCTTTTATTTTTTTTTTATTATCTTTCTTTTTGGGTTTATTATCAGTTTCTTTCTTCCAGTTAAAGTGATTCTTACTAGGTAGTGATCGCTGCCCAGTTCTGCTCCTCTATTTACTGATACATCTTTTACTTCCTTCCATATATTTTTACTTACTAGGAAGCAGTCGATAATCGATTTTTCTCTTCTGCTGTGTATTTCCCTAGTATATTTGTGATTGTCTTGTTTCATGAACTTTGAATTTGTCCTTTCATTTCGTTTTCTATACATAGTTCTATTATTCTTCTTCCGCTGTCATTCCTTGAATTTTCCTCTTCTGTCCTTAGGCATTGTTCAATTCCTTCATTTTGGTTTCCTACTCTTCCGTTAAAGTCGCCCATTATTATTATATTATTGTGTCTTATTTCGTCAATTTCATTTTGTAATACGATAAAGAAATCATCTTTCTCTTCCGCTCTTGCATTATCACATAGGGCATATATTGTTATGATTGCATATTCTTCTTCGTTTATTTTTTTTTAGTTACTAGTATTCTATCGTTTACATATTTTATATCTACTATGTTGTTTGCTTGTTTCTTTTTTACCATCATCCCCACTCCAGATTGTGGGAAAGATGGATTTCCCTACTCCTGCCCATATCATTTTATATCCTTCTTCAATGGTTTTTATGCCTGTTCCTTTTTTCTTTGTTTCTGTAATCCCGATTATTTGTATAAATAACTATAAATAAAGTACACAATCACAAAACCAGATTAACTCACAATCTATACATTCCTTTTAGTCGACTTTAATGAATTGGATGCAGTATCAATTATTTTGGATTAAAATTTTCCAACTGGCTTTTAACTCGGATCAGAAATTTAAGTTTTATTGAATTTAAGCGTTACATAAAGCAGTTACTTATTGGGAAATATCTTTTCAATATCAATGTTTGTTTTAGTTATACATTTTAGTTTATGCCAGTCAAACTGAATCTTTGTAGCATGTATGTACGTTATTTTTCTAGTTTTGACGAGTGTAAATTTTTATTTTGTATTTTTTTATTACATTACTATTATTATTATTAATTTTACAAAAATCAATTCATTTCACAAAACATAAAAATCAAACAGATTTTTTTTCTCAAAGGAAAAAGCGATAAAAACGTATAGTTTGATAATGATCATTGTTTGATCGAAACTGCAGTCACTATTCAATAAACATTGTGATATTAACTAAGTAAAAGTATTTTTTATTTTTCATCTAAATAAATAAACTGTTAAAAACATGTGTCTGTATATGTCTGTTTATGAGTGATGTATCACAAGAAAAAATTGAACTTAAACTTTTTGCTATTGATAATTGTTACTTTGTGACCGAAATGTGCATATTGCAATTAATAAACCAAGTGAAAAAAGTGTAAAACTAGTGTTTTATTTAAATACTAACAGTTTCACGTACTCGCAGAATTAAACATTAAGCTTTTATTCTTTATAGGAAGCCTTTTGGTACATTAGTCGTAGATATTTACTCAATCTTTCTTAAAAAAAAACAAACTTTTATATAAACATTTTTAATTAAAAGTTAATAGATAATATAACTTTTATTTAAATAAAATTACCATAAATATATGTTAAGGAGTTTAAATTCAAACATAAAACTAATTATTGATCGGAAGAGCTGAAAAGCTTTTAGTCAAACTGTAACTACCGGAAGTGGCTATTTTCAATGTTTTCTTTTTTTTACTTTTATTCTATACAATTTTTTGAAAGTGAAAATGAAATAAATAAAAAAAACAAATTTCATTAAAACCAAATTCTTAGTTTTTAAGAAAAAACTCACCATGCCATGCTACAATTTCTAAATAGTACCGTGTATCGACAAAAAAATACTCTTCAATTTTTAGACCATTTTCTACAGTATGGTTCAGTGACAGTTCTGGATTAAACTAATAATAATAATATATATCTTTGTATCACGATGTACATAATACAAAATATATTGGCGTCAGTGGTCTAATAAACCTCGAAATAAGAAATAAAGCGGTGCCTCTTTAGTTTATATTTTATTCCACATTCATAAAGTTTATATCTTTAAGCCTTCACAACGATTGAAAATTAAACTTTACATGTAAGTTGATCAGAACATGTGTGATGAAACTATTAGTGTTTTGCCACTTTATTCTGTATATCGGGATTCATATTGAACTAAACTTAGTAATGAAGCAAAATAATTGCAAAAATCACAAAACATGACAAGATATAAAAATGTTTAATTAATCTCCTTGAAGCAACAAACTTTCATTCACCTGAAGAAGCAATAAATTTGCGAAACAATTGTAGTGAAAATAAACATACGTTTTGAAAATCTTAGTTATTTTAATATACACATCAACAAACTTCGATGTTGATTATCAATCTGAAAATTAATAATCCAAATCAATGCATTCTTAATTGTTTCCCAGAAAAAAAACACTTATGTAAACGGTAAAACAAAAAAAATAAATTGGTTCAATGACGATCTTCGAAACTATACACTTGAACGATGCAAGTAATAGATTTCCGGAATTAGGAGGTAACTATCATAATTATAAGCGAGAATATAGACTGGCAGTAAAACACGCTAGAAAATTTGCAACTGATTCTTTCATTAAACGCAATAATTATAGCGCAAAAATTATATGGTCATTGTTTCTAATAAAAGAAAGATGATAATTTTAATAAGTATTTTAGTATGATAACGGAAAAAAAAATACACTGGCTCTACTTGGGATCTGCTAGTATGTATTTTTTCTAGTAATTTTAACAAATTCAACTATTTTAACAATATTCATGAACACATTATGTCAGTTCCAAGTTTATTTAATTTTCATCTGTGTTTAGGCATTAAACAATTGCATGTTTTTCTATCTTTTAAAGTATTTTAGAGTTTCTAAATAGAACAAATACTTTCGATTATCACTCATACGCATAGGTAATAATTAATTAATTGACAACGTCAACGAGTATGCAATATAAATGTACAATGAATTAATAAAGGCCAATAAATAAATTATTGGTAAAGATCAAGAAAACGCTAGGAAAATAAATTATTTACTAGCCTAGGTCAAGACAAAATTAGGGTAATGAATAATTTATTGGGATAGGCCAAGAATACGCAAGGTTAATGTATAATTTATTAGCCTAGGCCAAGACTAGACTATAGCAATGAATTATTGATTAGGGTAGGTTAAAATACGTTGAAACCTAAAAATATAATTTAAATTATTACAAAAAAATAAATTAGACCGCATTTTACCAAGATACTTAAACATTGCAGAAAATATTTTAAACAAAGTGAAATTTTACGAATTTTACAAGCCACTCTAGATTTTGAATTTAAAAATATGAGAGTTTTTGTACATTTTTAACAAAGAAACTATTAAGACGGCCAAAACAAAACACTACATTATTGGGTAATAGCAATATCTGGTGTAGTCTTATAACTAGTTATTTCAACAAGTGATTTATTTTTTCTATAACAGTGATAATTATGGTTGTAGATTTATAATTAAAAAAAACTTAAATCTTTTTAAATTGTGAAGTTTTTTATTCCATTATTACAAGTGATCATTATAATACTGATGAACTGTATCACACAGTTTAATAAGTAGAAGAGTATTTAATGAAATATATTAAATTGCTTTAGTTCGTTGTAGAAAATAAAATAATAATTTAAAAATACGAAAACATTTCGAGAATCTTGTTGTAGATTCACGAAACGTTTTCGTATTTTATAGTATTTATTTTGAAACCTTGTAATATTTTCACTACTAAATTCTATTTTACTTTTAATTTAAATATGCAAATAATATATTGTATTCTTTCTTTGTGTATCTTAATCATATTTATATTGCTATGTTTAAATAAAGTAAAACAACATTGCAAACTTCTAAAAACAATACAGGTCAAGTTTATGAGAAATTTGAAACAAAATTACTTTCTTACATCACACCTACTTAAAAATCACTTAAAATATAATTGTATATCTTGTCCGTTATTTAGCAACTGGGTGTGTATAAAAATTATGCCAAAAAGGTGTAAATTTCCATTATATAATCTCATACCTACATCATACGTTTTGTAAATATATAAACAACGCCTACTATTTATAAACACTTTGATAGATCGCCAATTAAAATATATAAATACATATTTGTATAAATTATAAATTCCCTTTATGTTACAGTGTGCGTGCTAATGTAACATAACTGGGTTGAAATTTTCTCACTTTCTAAACCGCGTCCGACAATGAACCGTCCGTTTTATTTTTGTTTATTTATTTACGTGTTGTAAATCCGTGCAATTTGGTGCGTGAATAATCGGAATTAAATTGACGCCCTTTTTGAAAAAGTGCATTCACCTGCGAAATTGCACACTGCATGGAACGCAAATTAGCACACCGAGGCAATTTGTTCGTTAAGTAATTAACGCATTCGTCGTGTTTAGAGAGTTCTGTTTGTGATCGAATGATTATATACAGTTTTTTTTTTAATTTCGATCGACTTTCGTTAACAACTTTTCCTCACCGATGAAAGTATCATAGTATTGCGTAATCTGAATTGATTGTCAATAACAATTTGTCAGAAATAGGCACAGATATTATTATTAATTGATTATTTTATGCTTGTTGATTTGATGAGTTTCGTGAAGATAAAAATAAACACGAAGAACTATTCTTTACACGTTTAAAAATATACTTAGTCTATAAAATATATATTCTAATAGTAATAGTAAAATAAAATTCTTCCACACAACTTTTCTGAATCAAATAAAATAGCAATAATAATAATAATAATATAAACACCATTTTTATTTATTTTCTGCACACATTTATAAAATATTTTGAAGTTTGTTAATTTATTTGATTAATTTAGTATATATCTTTAATCTTGTAAGAGATTAATTTTGTATGGATTATATAAAATATAACTACATGAACTAATTATTTTAAAAAATCATGATATTTATTGCAGTACTAAACTACTAAAAATATTCTTATGGTTATTATTCTTTAAAGATTAAAACTCGACTATTATTTTAATAAAGAGAAAAATCAATTATATTGAGCTGATCTTGAATTAATAAAGAGAACTAAAAAAATAAATGTATAATGCATTGGTAGCTAAGAAAGCAGAGCTGGATAATATTTTCTATTATAAACATTATGTTTCAGTGCCCTCTTTTCAATATATAATATTTCTTATTAACTCATGATTACGATCATTATAAATAGTTTGTGTAAATCAAATACTAAATATTGAAAATTTAAAACCAATTAGAAAATGTATCAAATGCATAAAAATTAATAAAATATTTTTTATTACAGTCCTTAACTACTAAATAATTATTAGTCAATATATATGGATAATTCATTTTGAATCCAGTGACCAATAAACTCAAAATTGATTTCGGCGTTAAATGGAAGTAATTCAATTCGCCATAAGACCGAAAGATGTAATAAACTATCCAAATTTTATATACGTGTTTAGTTTTGAACAAATCATTTGATCCATATCTGACGCACATTTTTATTCAAGAATGTTTGAATGTTTTAAAATTTTAAAATAGTGACAAAAAGCATTAAAAATTCAAATCCAAAATCGAAGGTAAATCTTTTACAGTTCTATTTTTAAATTCTTAGAAAGAATTAAATTTTGTCTACATAAGTAATGTACTATTATAAATTTTAATAAATTCGTGAAATTAATTACGATAAATTTGTTTTAGCACTATTCATTTATTGATTTTACTTTACATGTCCACTTTAAAAAAAATTTCTAAAAATTTACAAACTACTTAACAATTTGGATCAGGAAATATACGAGCGGAGTTCACGTAGTGTTCTTCCACTCAGACCCAAATCACTGGATGATGATGATGATGATGGTATCCTCACCAGTTTGGCCAATATTTTGGCCGTTACTGGCTTATTTTTACTCATTTTGTATAAGACAATTTATAGTCGTCATCAAACTTAAAGTTAATGAAATTGAAATTATGAGTCAATTTCTCATTCATATGAAACAGTTAAATATTAAATGGTATGCACATTAAGTCTATCTAGACGTTTAATATGGAAATTCCGTACTTTGTAAATCTATCGCTTCTAGTTACTTCATTTTGTTTATTATCGGTAAAATAATTAACTGAAACTACATTTTTAACGAAAGAATGGTTTAAATATAATTATTGGCTACAGTATTTAATTTGAGTATTGTTGTTTCTCTATCTCAATTTTAAATTTTCTAAAATGTTTGTATCATTATTAAACATCAAGAAAAGCCCATCATGGTTTTCTCAAAATACTAATAGACTCATTCGTGTTAAGTCGAGATATTTAAAATTACAAAAACGGTGCAAACTCAATTTCTACACTCGCAAAATCAGAGAAATACGACGTATTGTAAAGGTGGAAATTAACAATTATTAACAATTTATTTAGATTTTTTAAAAGTGTTCAATAGCATTAATCAACATTATAATAGAGAAGATTTCTAATGTTTTGGTTTTTCGCCAATGTTGTGTTCCCTTATAAAATCATACCTTAGTAAGGACCCAATATGTGGATTATAATGGTTTCAAATCACCCGAATTTATTGCTACAAGTGGTGTACCACAAGGGTCAAATCTTAGTCCTTTAATATTCATATGTTTTATAAATGATTTTGTAACAACATTATCAAACAGAGTATCAAGTCAATTTCGCAACTATTGGTATACATAATCAACAATTCTTTTAAATTCGGAATATTTCCTGAAAAATTGAAATTAGCACTTATTAAACCAATATTTAAGAAAAGAGACTCTCAGAATATGGATGACTACAGGCCTATAAGTCTTCTATCAGCATACTCAAAATTATTTGAGATTGCAATTTGTGACAGGCTATTAAAGTTTTTTAGTATGTCAGGAATTTTTAGTGAATTTCAACACGCATATCTCAAAGGTAAATCTATCGAGACGGCCATATTTCAATTTACTAAATACATAAACGATGCCTTTGAAAACAAAGAGCTTGCACTGGGTATTTTTTTAGATTTATCTAAAGCGTATGATACAATAGATCATAAAATCTTGTTATTAAAGATGGAGAAATATGGTGTAAGAGGAAACACATTACAATGGTTCGAGTCATATCTGTCAAACAGACATCAAAGAGTGGTTATAGAAGAAGGTGGAGTGCAATTTAAATCTACAATTTGTAATAGTGGCAATGTAGAAATACCTCAGGGTGGCATTCTAGGGCCTATTATTTTATAATATACATTAATGACTTACATCGGTTGAGATTAAACACAAAATGTTGCATAACCAATTATGCTGATGACACAAATTTATTGGTCTCCGCCCCACTGTATCCAGATCTTGTGTCAATGGCTAACAATATATTTGAAAACATTGAGAAGTGGTTTGCCTCTAATATGCTGCGACTTAATAAAGAAAAAACAAATGCTTTTCTTTTTAAAACAAAACAGTCACAGATCAGTGCCCCTGAATTTATTCAATTATCAGACAACAAAATCAAATTAAGTTCTGAGGTTAAGTTTTTGGGTGTGATTATTGATGATTCGTTGGATTGGCGCTCGCACGTAGAACACTTGTTTTCAAAAACAGCGAAGCTCTGCTACATAATGAATACTCTAAAAAAATATCTCAATAAAGAGTCGCTAAAAATAATCTACCATGCCTCCTTTGAATCCATTTTAAGATTCGGAATAATTTTTTGGGGAAATAGTAGCCACATACAAAATATTTTTATAATACAAAAGCGATTTATACGTTCAGTTTTTGGCTTAACATATAGACAATCTTGCAAAGGGGTTTTTAAGAAGAATGGTATACTCAAAAATAGATCTAAATTTGGCCGTATTAGTAAAAATCATACATATGAGACAAGATCCATAGAAATAACGTATCCAGCCCATAAATTATCAACCACCGAACGAAATGCATTTTACAGATGCATTAAATTTTACAATCGTTTACCGACAAAAATACAAGAGCTTCATTTGTTCAGTAAATATAAAACTGAGGTATTTCGCTTATTGTTGGACGCAGAACTGTACTCTCTTAATGCCTACTTTGATAACATGCGCTTGACTTAATTTTTGTTGTTGTTATTAACTTTCGACATTATATCTGCTTGTTAATACTCTACGCCATATTATGATTTGACACAATTTCATTTATGTTTTCAATTATATTGTTTGTTTTTGTTAACATTTCCCTGAAATAAAGTTTGGTTATTATTATTATTATTATTATTATTATTATGTACTTTGAATGTAATTTTATTAGTTTCAATAGAAAGGACAATCCTATTAATTGTAATTATTTTATCGGCTATCATCAAATTTCGAATTGCAATATTATTAAAGATCTTGGTGTTTTGCTTGACAGCAAATTAACATTTCAAGCACATATCAACGAAATACGCAGCTCCAGTTATAAAATGTTGGGATTCATTATACGGAACTCCACCGATTTCAACGATATTTTTTCTTTAAAAAGTTTGTATTTCGCATTTGTCAGATCGAAACTTGAATATTGCTCGATTATATGGTCTTCATTTCATTCACGTTATATTCAACAAGTTGAAACCATTCAGAGCAAATTTCTAAAATTGTTATACTTTAAAAAATATAAAGTATATCCTGTTCAAAATTACAATCATGAGTTGTTGCTTTTGGAATTCGATATACCATCATTGGAGTCTCGAAGAACGTTATCATCATTATTGTTTATTTTTAATTTAATTAATAATAGAATAAACGATTTCAATTTACTTTCACAAATAAATTTTTACGTTCCAAGACTGAATTCCAGATGCATCAGCTCTTTTGTTTATTCAACCGCAAAAACTAATATTTTGTATTATTCTCCTTGCAGTATGTAACCACATTTACAAAACGAAACATTAAATTGAAGAATGATTACAATATTGAAGAGTTTAAATATCACCTAAAAATAACTGATTGGAAATTTATACAAACCGGAAATATTAATTCAGTTTTTAACTTATTTTTCAATGAATTTCTCCATCACTTCAATGTATCATGCCCCGTAAAAACTAAATCCAGATACAACAAACGTAACAATTGGATAAATGAAGATATTAAAAAATCTACTATACATTTATAAACGATATATAAACTAATGGTCGAAACTACAACGGAGGGCACGTGACAAAAATACAAGAGTGACAAATAAATTCACAAGCTGCTAGTAAAAGATACAAAACAAAACTACTTTGACGAAAAATTACGCAAGGCTCCAAACAAAGCAAAGCAAATTTGGAATCTAGTGAGTAAAGGAATTTGAATCCATAACTATCACTAATGACGTCGGATTAACATTAAGCGATACAAAAGAAGTTGCGAACTTATTTGCTGATTACTTCTCCACAGTCACCGACATAAAATTAAGAACATATTTAGGCACCAATTCTTCACAAAGTTGTACAACATCTGTAAACTCTGCACAATCAATGTATCTGTTACCTGTAACACAAAGAGATATATGCAATGTTCTAATTAATCTGAGATACAAGCCAAGCCCAGGCCAGGATGAAGTGCCACCGAAAATTTTAAAACATACGACAAATGAATTAAAAGAGAAACTACAATATCTTGTTAATTTGGCTTTTAGTACAGGAACATTTCCGTCCAAGCTTAAAACATCTAAACTCGTACCAATCTATAAAAATGGTTCGAAAGTGATTACAGATAACTACCGACCGGTTGCTATATTGAATGTTTTTTTCAAAAATATTTGAAAATAAATTGGTACAAAGAATACATGGCTATATCAACAAATTCCAAATAATAATCAACGCCCAGCATGGATTCAGGAAATATCGATCAACCAAAGCAGCGAGCATCGACTTAATGGAAGAAGTAAGGAAGCATATTAATGTTGGAAACCATGTTGTATCTCTTTTTTATAACTTTTCTCGTGCTTTTGATACAATTGAAGTGAAATTCGTGTGCGAATGAAACTCGTTGAGTCGTCTTAAGTGATCGGGAGTTATATGTACAGATCGACCAAAGTAGTTCACACAAGCGTGATTTAAACAAAGGCATAGTGCAAGGTTCAACCTTAGGTCCTCTTTTGTTTCTTTTTTCATAAATTACATAAGAGAATTCATAAGTGAAGGTTACATGATCAGTTGTGCCGATGACACCTCAATCGTCTTGTCAGCAAGTAGTCAAGACGAATTAGTACATAAAATGAATATTGTTTACGAAGAAATATCTGACTGGTGCAAGAAAAATAATATTATTTTAAATGCCGACAAAACAATTATGTTTCAATTTTATAACAGGAAACCTCTAGAAAATACAGTTGCCAATAATTCAAATACAGTCAAATATTTAGAAACGAGAAAATTAAATGGGACAAACAAATTGATCACGTAACTTCTAAATTGGGTACTACTTATTACGCCATTTTAAAATTAGAAACAAAATTTCCAATTAAGTCATTAATTGATATATATTACGCACTTGCTTATACACCCCTGGCATACAATATCTTCATTTGAGGTAAAGGTGACATTGCCAGGATATCCGTAGCACAAAAACGAATACTTAAACTGATATTTGACTTAAAACAGATTGAAACCTGTCCTCACACATTTATAAAAAATAAAATACTAACTGTAGTCAGTGTGTATATCAACAAGTGCGTAGTATATTTAATAATCAAACAAATTTTATAAAAAATAATAACTCTCATAATTATGCAACATGACATTGATCCGACATAAGAGCTACCTTATCATACTACAAAATATGAAGGATTATGTATTCGTGCATGGAAGTTTTTAATAATTTACCAACTTACATTAAAACTTGTACTAATTTAACAAAATATAAGTTAAGTCTAAAATAATTTCTGGTGCAAAGCAGTGTTTATACCTACGAAGAATACATCAACAAATCTTCCTGATAAATGAAATAACTCGTGAATATCTAGTGACTGCCTAGTTTTATGTTGATTTTTAGAATATTTATGTAAATTTTATCTTATTTATAAAAAAAATATATATATTTTATTATATTATGTATTGTAATTATTACATTGTCGCGCACATCCATAGTAATTGTATTCTTATTTGGTCTGTGGCTTAAGTGACAATAAAGACAATAAAAATAACAATAACATGCCTCTCATGTTTGAGTGTGTCTTGATCCAGAAAGGATAATTATGTTATCTACATATGCCGTCTCCATAACACATTCATTTGCCAGTCTTAATGAGGCCTTGGGATGAGTTAAATAGCAAGACTGGTGTTGATGCTGATGTTTTCTCTTTTTATCCCCAGTTCAGTTATTTTTTGGGCACTAACACGTTTCCCTGTCAGTTACGTCTAGATGTACGTACAGTGCTCCTCATACGGAAGTTTTAGTTCGGCACAATATATGTCTGTACCTGTTTCTTTCTTGTTTTTTGCTCATTCCGTGAATATTTGTATAAAAGCTTCAGAGTTTTGTGACGTGTATTGTCTTTCGAAAAGATAGATCAAAATAGCACAGTCCTCACACTTCTTTGGAGACCACAGGCCGTTGTACTTAGAGAGTAATAAGAGCAGTCGAAATAGAGAAATTCCAGATTCCTTCGTAATTTCTAAACGTGGATTTTCCTCGTTTAATCGTTTATATTGCAAGGCACGTTGATGATATTATTTTCTATTAATATTATTGATATCCATTAATATCTAAGGATAACTATAGTTGATATTCATCAAAGACAATGCCTTAAAAATTAAAAATATAATGATACGAAATTTAGTTCAATAATATTAATAAAATTTCTGGTAATTTTTTATACAAATTTACATAATTAAAATACTACGAAGGGAACATCTCTAACACACAACATTTAATATTGCTTGAAGAATGGCCGAAGAAAAACTTTAGTTGAAAAACAAAACAAAAATATTGCACTAACATAAATTTATAAAATTGGAATAGACAACAGACTATTAATAATGATCAAAAAATATCCTCTCCCTAAGTTTATCCTTAAGCTAATTAAATTGAAACGACAATATCCCTCTCTCTAAATCCTCATTTTTCAAAGAAATACATATCATAAAAAGCATTTCTGTTTCCAATGGGTACACAACGTCAATGATCGACAAAATAATCAACCAACAAAAATTAAAAAGTATTAAAACAATTTTAATGTATAGAAATACAAAATCCACAATTAGGTTCCTTACATATTTTCGTAATATATCACACTAAACTAAAAAATTACATATTTAACCCAAAAACAAAAATACCAGTTACTCGCAGATTTTATTTATTTATTTATTAACGGGAACTTCCCTTTAGATTACAAAAAAATAACATTACATATATTATAACATTTGAAAAAATCGATTACACTGGATAAAAATACAGCGAACATAGACAAGTTACCGCACACAACAAAAAAATTGCCAAATAATTGAATAAAAATAAAAATAAAAACAATCAAACCATTATTCACTAACCTCGCCTAGGTTCATTATGCGCAGATTTCTCACAAATGACTTGCTGTTATTGCAAAAGAGCATAAAGTTGTTTCTCATGATAGCCGTAGTTAGTTCTGTGCCTTGGCAAACGAAAAATAGTCTTACTACGTGTATTGGAACCAGAACCTTGAAAATTAAATGAGATATTTTCCAAAATTTTCGGACAGTCTACAATTCCATTTACCACTTTAAACAAAAATTGCAAATCTGCAATTATGTAACGGTCCTGCAGGTTGAGGATGAGGTGACCAAACAACAGATGCGTATTCCTAACCTGAGCGAACCAGTGACAAATACAAACAACGGGTTGCATTGAGTGACAAATCCTTGCATATTCTTGATATAAAGCCCAACAGCTTCAGACCCTTATTTACCGTACGATGAATGTGAGAAGTAAAAGTGAGTTTCTTGTCGAATATAACTCCCAAATCACTGATTTCTTCCACGCCCTCGATTTTAGTGCCATTTATAAAATAATTCGTGATGATTGCATTTTTACCCCTGTAAAACGATATGGATTTACATTTACTCATATTTAGGTAAAGGCTATTCCTAACACACCAATTATAAATTTTGTCGAGATCCTGTTGGATGAGAGCTGCATCAATTTCATTCTTTACTATGGCGAAGAGTTTTAGATCATCAGCATATAATAAGCCGGAGCAAAAATCAAGGTTAGTAACAATATCATTTACTAAAACTATAAACAATAATGGACCTATATGCGACCCTTGAGGGACACCGGAATTAACCTGTATTTCCCTCGACCCGCAGTTGTCTATTCTAACATATTGCTTGCGATCCTTTAGAAAACTTCGTGGCCAATTTATAATTTTAGGATTAAATCCCAGAACCTCCAGCTTATAAAGGAGCACGTCGTGGGAGACCATATCGAACGCCTTGGAGAAATCGGTGTAGATAGCATCTACTTGACCCCGATCCTCCAAGGCGTCTGATATAAAACAATTATATACAATTAGGTTAGATGTAGTTGACCTCCCTGACCAAAGATTAGGGATTTATTAACATGCGATCATTATAAGAGAGTGTACGTGGGTAATTCTGGGTGCAATCAAGAGAACATTTACACTTTCTCAACACAGACAAACCGATAGGTCATTTTCGCCAAATATTGATTGAAAACAATCATTCTTTTGGCGAGGATGCATTATCAGTCATTAATTTTGCCCAAAACGGTCATAAAATGGACCTTCTCGAGTCTCTAGTACTAAAATACACCACCACCTTTAACGTCATTATACTGCGTTTATTGTAGCCAAAATGATACGCCAATGTGTTGAAGCTATAGTCATCAAAATTAAATTTCAGTTATACAAATTGTGTTTACATTAAAGCCAAAGCCTAAAACTCCGTACTAACTTTTAAGAGGCAATGTATTTCTGCTCCAACAGCAGGTAGTATATAAACATTTATTTCCGTCTCCTACTAGACTATAGCTTAATACTTGTTACCCAATATCTCCTTGCAGTGAGTAATTTAAGCAAAATAATCCTCTAGAAAACCCATACAACAAATTGTATACAAATCAATATAAATCACTCCTATTAATCAATGAAAACTAAACCACGTGAAGGGTCTTTAATAAGTTCTACATTCCTCAGAACCTCAATATCCTAGCAAAATACAAATAAACACAATTCATCAATTACATCACATCATCCGGACAGTAAGTAACTAGCTGTTAAAAAATTAAAATCAGTACCCCAATTAATAGATTAGGTATCTATTAATTATAGTTATTAAAGAGCATAATATTTCTTCTACACTTATTTGTTAAACCTAAATGCCGTATTGAATGATAAAGCGCACCTCAAATTTATAAGACTATTTTAAAAAAAAAATATTTTAATGTTACTTGTGAATCATAATTTTTATTTATTGTTAACATAACTTATACTAGCAATATTCAGTTCATTATCACTCTCCGTACTATCACTGATCTCGTTAAAGTCGTCGTTCATATTACTTCTGTTAAAACTATTGTTGTCACAAATTTAGAGACGATTTATTTACAAAACATTTTAATGTTACCTTCGGACCATAAGACGCACCCAAAATTTCAGTCAGTTAATGTACTTAATGTTAATGAATTATTATACAGGTTAAAATATGGAATTAAAGAGGCTGGAAGTATATTATATGAGTTTCAATTTGATTTAAATTTAAATTTCTAAAATCCTTCATTAATTTGAATAATATTGACCTATGCCATATATCATTTTATCATCATAAATAATTTTAATATTGACAATGATCTGTAACAATTTAAAGACTTTTCAAGCAATATTAAATAAAAACATAGATCAGAGAAAGTTTTGTGTTTGATAATGAACCAAATCTATACATTGGAATAATCTTGATTTAGGAAGTTTGAGCTTGAGAATATACAGGATGACTGACGAAAAACATCTGGTGCTGTATTTCGTTTATTTTGGATCCGATTTTAATAAATAAAGTATCAAATGAAATCATTTCTAAAAAACTTCAATATAAACTGAATTAGTATTTTTTCTTGCATCAGGTGTCTTCGCTTGTGTGGATCGAGGAATTACTGTGAAGATGAACAGAGAGCTTATCGAAATATCGTGCAAATACACAATTCACGCGGAAATACACCAGAAAACCTACATTAACATATTATACCCACGAAAACCTTAAATATAACATCATACATATATATTTTCGGAATATAAAATTGTAAACAATACATCAAACAAAAGAAATTGAAGAATTTATGAAAAAAAAATTAAAATCAAATACCTATAGTAAACAATATCAGAGCCTATTCTTAATGTCAAAAGTGGACATGTATATAGCATATATAAGTTTATTATATGTACTCGCCTATGCAGAAATACAAACATAATTTTTCAAGAGGAGCAAAAACAAAATTTGTTTTATAAATGTGTTCAAACAATTCTATATTACCATAACGGTGCCATCTATTGTTTAAGCGTTGCACTAAATTCTTATGAGGGGATAACCACCGACTATTAGGAATCTGTCAACAGCAACAATTATAACAACAACAATATATTATTTGGATTTGGATCTCAGCAGAGTAGCGCAGTCTCTGAGAGAAAGAGAATGACACTATTTAAATTGAACTATCAGGATGCTATCTAATGAATTGGTGAAGAGTATTTGTGGTATATTTGAATTTTGGGGGGATATTGGGATTTTGGAAACATTTAGTAAAAAAAATTGAGTTTTTAGATGAATTGTGAAGAGAATTGTTTGGGTGCCTAATTTTAGTAAGGGTTCGGAGTGCAGATCTTTCTGCCACTTGGATATGTTACAGAGTGGACGGACGGCATTGGGTAAAAAGGATTAAGCCAAAGCCTAACAGGAGCTGGCAAATCGATTTGTAAATGTTGGTCGCGGTTTTTGTTGAAACGACTTAATTTTTAAATATTAGTGCTCCGAAATTCCGGGCCCTAGTTTTGACTTCAGCTTTAATGGATAGTGTATATGGTTTGAAGGATCAAGTAGGATTCCTAGGTATTTTATATTTATTCTACTTGTTGTATTTTATTACCTGTTTGTTAGAAAATATTCAAATTCAGTGCGCGTTTTAATACTTTATTAGTTATTATACAAAGGTAGACATAAGATTAATTTTGGTAATAAACATCTGTAACTGTAAGGGTTAAACCTAAAAGCCTACTACCCACCTACTCAAAAAAAGGTGTACAGATGTACAGATTTTGTAACAATTCTCAATACAAACAAAGTGAGGACGAGTCCTTTAGAATCTGGAGGAATTACATGCATCAGCAAATATAATAACTGTTAATGAAGCTGCAGGAAAACCAAATTAGTTATAGCGTGAGTCAGGATTATAGATAACGTGTTTAAAAGGTGTGGAAATAATTGTGCACCTTGGGAAACATCTTATATTAAAATATTTTAAATTTCAGCTAGAATAAATCTTTATTGTAGTAACGTTTTACTTTCTTGTCATTATATTTACTGTTATTTACATTAAAGAAGATTTAGAAAGATTTTAAAATGTATTGGAAATTTTTAGTTTTTTTTTTTACATTTTCTAATGTATTACTTAATAACCTTTAATAAACACTAAACTAACACATTTATTATGTTTTTTTACCACTAAAAATTATGAAATATATATTACATAATTTTTAATAACTTCAGGAATCATTTTGTACTTTTACTGACATTATAGACCTATAAAAACCTTTTATAAATTATCTTATATACGTGCTTGTGTTTCTGGAAGATTTCAAAAATTATTTTGTATTATTATAATCACATTATAATTTTTGATATTGATAGCATTTTAAAAAATGTATACATATTTGTGTTTAGTTATAACTTTTAAGGTTCTAGAATTTAAGTAATTAATGAAAAAATAAAGTACTATATTTATTTACATGAAGCATTTCTGCCCTATTAATTTAAATAATGTAATGTTTTAGTTGGCTAAAACAAATGAGTTTATAGAATTACCTTTTTTTCGTATTTGTAACTTAACATGAAAATATATTATAAATAAATAAATAGATCAGGGCTGAAAGACCTCAGGTCTATAGCCTAGACGGACTAACACCATCTATTTGTATTGTGTTCATATTTATTGTTATTATGTATTTTGTATTGTCCAAATAAAGATTATTGTATATAAAAATAGATCTCATGCCCTTCATTTTTTTTTAATTTCACACGGGGGCTGAAGAATATTTGTACTCGCCACATATATGCATCTGCATTGTTGCTAAAATTAATAAAAGGCGATCGAGATTTGATTACATAATAACGAATAATTGGGTAACTTAGAATATGGGGTGAAATACAATAAAAGCAATGTAATCATAATCATACAATTTTGAATACTGTAATGAATTGCAATTCGTGCAATCCAGTTTCTCTTAAAACAATACATTGAAATTGTAAAGCATTGCAATATGTGAGAGTGAAATTTTAATAAGGTAACAATAAAAGTTATGTAAAAGAGGTTATTTATTTATTTATGTATTTTGATATTCTTTCTTAAAAATTACATATATAACAAATCAATTTTAAAATAACATACGTCAAATTTTGGGCGAAAGAAGAATTGTGTTCTTCCACTCGAACCCTTACTTTTCCATGACTCTGAGGGAGAAAATATCCTCTTGCGCATCCGGATTCTTTCATATATGCTTTTATTTACCTTTTTGTCCCCTTTTTAGGATAGAGTTTTTAGCTATTTATATCAGAAAGAGATTTACCTTGTAACTTCTGTTTGATATATTGACGTTTTTATAAATGATGACCTATTAAAATTTACTTTAGGTCATCATAATTAAATTGAATTATTTCTAATTACTTGCAATATAAAAAGTAAGTGTATATATTCAGTTATGTAAAGATAATCAATTGAACATGAAATACCCGTTATATTAATTTTTCTTCACTTTTTTTTATTTAACACTAAATGTCCATTTGGGATACTATAAATCCAATGATAGTATATCAGTTGTAATATTAAATCAAAAAATTTTACAGTTTTCTGAAAATAAACTGGAAATTTTTTACAAATTTAAAACTTTATTAGAAGTAGGAAAACAATGTTTATAGTTGCATTACAATTGTAAATAATAATCGACCTCTGTTGAATCTTCAATCAAAACAGGAAGATTTTCTATTGGTAATTAATGTATCATTAGTGTACTACTATAATAATGTGATTATTATTGTTTAATGCATGTTTTTCTGCTTTTTATTCCACTTAGTATTATGTTGCTGAACATATGAGTTATTTTATTTTTAATTTAACTAACCTCTACAGAATTTACAACCAAATTGTATATTCTACTGTACAAGTTTAGAAATATAATGTTACATTATTTGCAGAATCTTTTTAAAGATATACTAATGAGGATAATATTTGATGAGTGAATATGGTACGTATTGTAATAATCGGGAATTCATTTATGAAATTAATATGGTTCCGGATGTGCAACAAAAATGTAAATTTAACAAGTTTTTCTTGTTGCGAATGTTTATTAATGAAAGCTAAAAATTTACATTATTGTATGACACAAACACAATTAAATATAAATACAACAGTTTGTATTTTTTTATATTTAAGACAAAATAGCAAAATAAAGATTCGACTGCCATAATAATAATCTCAGTTATTGTACATGTATAGAACAGTTTGTATTCTAATAAAATTAAAATGTGAAATGAAATTTTGAATTTAATGTAATTAATTATAATTACGTGAATTTAATGCAAAGAAGTAGAAACAATATATTATTATTAATGCATTGTATTTTATTCAATGTGCTTATATAATGTATTTAAATATACAGTTTCCAATTTTTAAGAAATTTCGGTTGCACAAGAAAAGGATAGAGTTAACTTTTGTTCTTCCACTCGTACCCATATTTAAGCAGACTGCAATATATTACTTAAAACTTTAGTAGTAATCTTTATCACGTGTTTTCTTCTCCTTTTAAAATATAGTACATATTACGTTTGAGCTTTAATTGTGAACGGGTTAAATATTACAATAAGTAGATGCTAATTGGCGATAGCTTATTTTTGCAGATATTTATTTTTTTAGTTTCAATATTGAGACTGATTATAAGAATTTAGAAAAAAATATAAATATTAAACATATTTCAAACTAGAAATAAACAACTGTTTATTTATAAAGTGATTACAAAGTAATCATTGCATAATCAATAATTAAATATGAATACGCATTGTATCGAAATAAGCGATTAAGGCTATTGTTAATATCATTTTAACACACACGTTCACAAAAAGTAAAACAATTTATTACTACTTCTTTTACTGTCAGGTTTTTTTTTTCTCTGGTTCGTTAAAACATATTACACAACAACTTCTTAAAAGCACCGCAAGGTGAGCAATTTGGAAAATTACATGTTTGGTTGATTTGCAAATTAAAAGAGATCGTTTATGTACATTTTTTTAGATGGACGTATGATCATTAGCAAATATGAAAATTATCTAATCGTACTTTCGAGGAAAAATATTTTGTTATACGTTGTATATAATCGTAGGTCCAATTTAAGCAGAAGATATGACTTTTTGTTCTGATTAGCTAATGCTCAATTAACTTTTTGTGCATATTTTCTATATCAAATTTATTTTCTACTTTATATAATTAATCAAAAAATATGTCTTCTAATGAATACTGGGAAGAAACGTGTGTTTATTACTAAGGTGAACAATTGCTGATGTTATAAATAATTATTTTGCAAGTATTGGTAAACTGGCGGGAAAACAGATAAAAGACGCTACAACACAACCAACAACAACCATTACAACACGATCAACTAAACCAATAATGAAATTAAATGAAATTACTAATAAAGAAATAATGCTAATACCAACTATTTTAAAAGACCGCAAAAAATTGTTTACATATCAAATGATATCCTAAAAGAAAATAAAACCACCTAACACCAATAATAACGAAAATAGCAAATACAGTACTGACTAATAGAATATATCTAGACTACATAAAAACCACAATGATAATAACGCTATATAAAAAAGAGATAGAAAACAAAACCTGAGAACTGTAGAACAATATCCTTACTGCCAACTTAAATAAAATTATGGAAAAAGTAATCCAAAACCAAATATGTGACCATCTAAATAAAAATAAAATAATCCACCACTAACAATATGCATTCCAACAAAATTCCGGGACAATCTTAGCAGCATGTAAATTAATCGATGCCATATAGAACAACCTAGACAAGAAAAAAATAGCCATCTTCATAGATATGGAAAAGACTTTCGATACAACATCAAACAAATGTTAACTGAAAAACAAAATACCATTGGAATAAAAGACAAAGTATTAAAACTTTTAGAAACATACCTTAACAACAGACCATAAACAACTTAAATGAAGAAAAAACTACATAAATAATATTCAATACAAAGTCGCAACCAATAAAACTTAACATCAAAATAAATGGTAAAACAATAAACAACAACTCAACGATATTGAATACTTAGGTCTTAAAATAAATAAAAATTTAAAGTGAGAAAAAACACAAAATTAAAATAAGAAATGAGAATTCGACTACGAAAGAAGCACTATGGAAATATAACATTCTAAAGCATAAAAGAAAATCTGTATACCATTCATAGTTTACATCAAATATTAATTACTTATCATCCATATGGGGAAACATTATAGCAAAAAATATACAAATACTGGCTGTAGTAAGTATATATATACAAAATAAAATACTAAAAATTTTGTAAATAAATACATTATAACAGATTTAAAAAAAAACTAAAATTACTATAGAAAATGCTACTTCTTTGACCCCGACAGATTACATAGAAAAGTAATTTACGTTACATATAATAGAACTATTAATATATTTATTTCTACCAACTTTAAAGGATGCAATTAATTTATATGAAAAATGTCTGAATTAAAAAAAATATCTTCTTTGAAAATGAAAGACTACAATTACTAATTGCAACTTAACGTCATCATCAAATTAAAACTATTTCTAAATAGGTAATTGCTTTTCTGTCAACAACAGTTACGGACCGGTTTATACCTATTCGGGTCTCGTCAGTGCAGCGCAATTGAAGACAAGGAAACGAAATGTTAGTAGGGAGTTTATATAGAGGTTCTAAATTTCTATACATCCTTTCCGTAATACTTTTTAGCCGCACAAAGCACATTACTTTTTCAAAAAACAATTAAATAAGCTTTTATTTAATAATACATATTGAAATTTAAATCAATTTAAAATTGATTTAAGAAAATTTAAAAGTAATAGCAAAACAGTTATTTATTTTAATTTGAAATGCGGTTATTTGATACACTTTTGTGTATAAAGTAAGGCCTTTTATTTCTTATATATTGTTGTTGCTAAATTAGAATGTAAAGATTAATGTGAGTATTTTAAATACTTTTATGCAGACATATGACAGAAACATGTTTCAAACAAACTTCTGCTATACTTTTTTTCGGATAGAATAAATAAATATCTTTCTCCCCTTTATCACTTATAAAACAACATTTAAAATAAATTACAGTTTATACAAATTACAAGTGATTCGTTAATTTGGGGTCAGTCTGTCTACACTATCCACTAAAGGTCTCCTAAATTTACTATATATTAGGAGAGCAAATAAAAAGCAATAACATTGTTACCTGTTCTGATGATTCGAGCTAGTGAACTGGTAAAGTGAGATGAATAGGATCTAAATTTGGTAGGGATATCGGGATTTCGGTGAGGACAAAACATGTTAGAGAATTTTTGGAGGGGTTAGAATGTGTTGACATATTGATACTTCATAGAGGAGTTTGTTTGAAGAATTGTGAAGTGGATTATTACGTCTTAATTGGTTAAGGGTTCTTAAAGCCGATCTTTCGGCGGTGTGGAAGAACGAAATATATAAAAATTGCAACCATAGTTCATCAATTTATATATTTTTACTGCGGATAGGGCTTTTGTCTTGATTCTAAATTTAAGGGAGAGAAAATGGGACATAAAGAAAAGTTTGAGATGAAAATGATAAATATATTTGAATGAACTCGCAGCATGGATAACAGAATTTTGAATTTTAACTGTAGAAGTCTAGGAGGAATGAATAGCTGGAATTTTGCAAAGATATTTTGTATTCGGCAATTAGAGCATCACGGTTGCAGGTAATCCATCTATGGATTGTACGAGGGATTCTTGGATATTTTTGAAGGTTGTGAATGTGATACTAGAATTGTATCATTTTCAAATAGTTAGAAATATTGTTTGAGAATAAAAAATGATGGATGTGGATTACAGATATAAGTGCAATATAAATTATATAATAGTAGAGTACCTTGCGGCATCCCTTGCTTAATTGAAAATATAACCGATAGGATCGGAATATTTTCCGCCCTAGTGATAATTTCATCACTAAAAGAGATTAAATTGTTCTTAAAATAAAGTTTCAATCAAAAAGATTATCTAGGTATTTGCCTGAACTCATAAGATGGTTAACAGAATTTTGAATGTTCACTGTGGGAGAATTAAGGGTTATTTTATGAAAGAAATGAATAGATTAGTTTATATTCGCCAATTAGGCAATCATATTTACATAAAATCTACGGATTGTAGCAAGGATTCTTAGATATATTTTTAAGTAAGTTATGGTTGTTACGTGAGTATTGTTAATAATTAAAAAATGAAGGATCTGGATTATAGAAATTAGAACAATAAAATTTATATAATAACGGAGAAACTTGCGGTATCCCTTGTTTGACAGTGATAGACATTCTTTCATGTGGGCAAGTCTATTTGGGAGAAAATTATTTTTACCTCAACGATCGGACATTTGGATCACTTTCCTTCATCTTAACTTTAAGTGAAAGAAAATGGCTCTTAGAAGAATGTTTTAAATCGCAAACATTTCTTAACTATTTACATGAACTCAGAATGCGTAACAGAAGTTGGGAGAGGTTATTTTGTGGAAATGAATGAATAGTTAGAATTTTTCAGGATTAATTTGTATTTGCTATACAGAGGTCGAATTTGCAGGGAATCCATGGATTGTTTGGTATAATTTGTGGAATATCATATAAGGACTGTGTCCTTAACAAATACGAAGGTTGCTATTTATGTATTGAGAACTGGCAACAATGGTATTGAAGTGAAATCTGACATTGACATCATAAAGTTTGCCATTTTTGACGTTATACGTACTCAGAATGTTTAGACGTGCGAGCTTTATATGTGTTGTTCACACTAAGTTAAAATTAAAAAATTAACTCGCGAAAATGTACGAGCTTTTATTTATTATGATTTTCGACGTTGTCTAACTCAAGAACAGTGCATCATTCAACTGAATTCAACTTTGACGATTAAGCGCCATCCACAGCCACTTTATATCGCTGGTACACTGAATTCAAACGTGAATGTAGTTCGTTCACGGACAAAGTTATAGAAGCTCGTCTAAAATCGGTCGTTGTGCCGGAAAATATCAATACTGGGCGAGAACTAATTAGAGAAGATCGTCATGTGACATACCACGAAATCTAGAGATGTTTAAGCATGAGTATAACCAGCATACATAAGTTTTTGCACGAACATGTGGCTATTCGGAAGTTCGAAAATCAAAAGATCGTTAATTCAGCGTGGCATACGACCATTTGTTTGCCTAAAGTTTTTGGTAAATTAAGAGAAACCCACCCAAAACGACGAATCATTTTTCATCACCACAATGCGAGCGCAAACACATAAATTGCATCAAACCCAATGACTTTTTCTTGTTCCTAGTAATTAAAGATAAATGGCGTGGACAACGATGATCAAAAAAAAAGGATGGCTTCCTTTAAGCCTTCAGGGTGATGTGTTTGAATATTAGATGTGAGAATAGTGACAAGAAGGTTGACTTTTTTGGAAGAAATCGAAATTGGTATTGGGGCATAGGATAGTGTGTTATCTCAAGAATTCCTATTTTAAAAGGGATATTTGGTTTCCTTTTCAATTTTCTTATCACCGAATTAAAGTAAAAGGCAGAGAGTTGTTTTTGGTTTTAGACATACAGGTAATAAGTCAATGTTTACATTCAGAAGGGAAATACTGATTTTAGTAATAAAACAGAAGGATAAATAAAAAATACACATATTTCACATAAATCCGGTGATAGGAAAACTGAAAATGAAACCGAATAGCCCTTCTAAAATAGGAAATTCTTGAAATAATACACCATTCCATTAGGGAAGGTCTTGAGGATGAATATAGGTAAATAATTGAAAGTGGGCAGAATTTAAACCTTTTTAGTGGAATGTAGAACATTGTAGTTTGTTTCTTCTAAAATGTGGTGGAAGTTTACTACAATCGTAAAATTTGATCAACCAATTACTAACATAGGTCAAAATATTTTTATCGTCTTCGTTATTCTGTAAACATTTAATCTTTTGAAAATGCCGTGCAAATGTATTTGATATAAGTATCTCAACTGTAAGTATTGAATCATCACGAGAATCTGTTATTATGTCAATATAAGTAAAATGTTTATAATGTTATTAATGAGGCCATAACTTTGTGATAAATCTACCTTAATATAATATTTATAATAGGTTGTTGAAAAAAAATTCACTTGGTTTGTTTCACTTAATTGTTTATTTTATATTCGACTAGTTTCGGCACTGGGCAATTATCAAAAAGAAAGAAGAATTTCTTGATAATGGCCCAGTGCCGAAAGTAGTCGAATATAAAATAAACAATTAAGTGAAACAAACCAAGTGAAAAATGAGAATCAAATACAAGCTACAGTATTTATTCTTTAATAACTGTTATTATTTCTATCCAATAATATTGACCATTCATTTCATTGATACATTTTCAGTCCATATAAACGTCTTGTACTGTAAAATTATCTTTTCGACATCTTTATTCAGTTGATTATTTCATTGTAGAATTCTATAAATTCAATACATTTATTGTCTGTAAATTTTAAAGTTAAAAAGTTTCAAGACATATTTAAGAATTAGGTATTACTTTATATGACAATTTCTAAATTTCATAGAAAAATAGTATTATTCAAGAATCGACTTTAGAACAACTTGGCTTCCAATGAAATAGAAAAAAAAAATTCAAGATTAATGATATTTAATTAATTAATATTTAATCATTATATATATGTATGCAATATGCATAGAATAATAAAACACTACGCTTAGAAATATAATAAAACAATTACATTATTATCAATTTATGTCTTTTTAGACATTACTAAATTTAGATATTCTTTTCTCATTAGACATTAATATAGCTTACCTAATTTATTTGTTTTCATATACATCTACTTAAATACTTCCTTAATTGCACATGATAAAAAATGTATGATTAAATATATTATTAAATTATAATTGATAATTAATACTGCACTAGAAATTTCAATATTTAATTTGCTATTTAAATTATAATTATTCTAAAATAAAAATATTGTTAAAATATGATAATTACATAAAGTTTTGTAAATAATAAAACAGCTATTAAATTTTTTATTGGTATAAATTATTATTATAGTCTTTGGTTAAATCATCGCAAACACTGAATTTAATTAAATATTTGTAATAATTATAAAAAATTATTAGTTCCGAAATAGTTATTTTTATACTATTTACAAATAGTAAAAAAGTACATGTTTCAAAAAATATGTAATATTTGCTTATGCCAAAGTGTCAATTATAAAGATATTAGTAATTATTGATGGTAAAAACAATAATATTTAATTATCATCATGAATTGCATAAAGCTTTCCCTGCAATAGCACAAATAAACAATTATATTTAATATATTTCTTTAATAAAATAATTATTCATTTATATAAATATATATTTTAGGGCTGAAAGATCAGCGGTCGATATCCAATGGAAAAACAAGAAGAGAAGCAGCATAGTAATTGTCGTATTATCAGATGTAACACTATTTTCAAATAAAGATGTTTATCTCTCTTTATATATTTTTTCTTAATTATTATATTACTAAAATTATCTAATTGTTAGAAAATAAATTGGCACAAAATTTTTAAAATTTAATAATTTAATATTAATACAATTTTGAGATTTGATTTACTATTCAATAGATTATTATGAAATATATAAATAATTACAATCGTAATCACCACAGTTTGGCTAAAGTCCATCAGCTCTTATATATTTAAGTCAATAAACTGTATCACTCTCACATTAGCTATGTGCACTTAATTAAGAAATCACAAATAATATAATGTTTTTGCTTAATTTACTTTTAATTAAGAATAATATTTTTTTTACTAAAGAAAATGTATTAAAAGTTAATGTTTTATACTTATTTAATCTTACACGTTAAGAAATTATATTATAAAATAATAAACAACATTTGTAATAAAAATATTACGCATATGATAAAATTAATTATTTCATCTCACTTTATGCATGAATTAAATTTAAATAAATAAAATGTCAGCACTCACCCAGTGTTATTGATGAAGTGGTAACTGCGATGACACCTCGTCAAGAGGTAAACCTCATCTGAGTTACAACGGGCAGGGGACTTTATTTACTCACCTGTTTCGGTTCCCCTACTCTTCCTCCTCCAACTCCAATACCTCTATCTACCTACCACCTTTTAAATTAATCACACAAACATATCGATTTCAAAACCAACACACGAGCAACTTCTGCGAATATACAGAAGGGAGATAAATGACGGCAGACTGGATGTGTCAACAGGCTACCGAATTGTAATTAGTAGTATTTACATTAATATAAAAGTAAATTATAACAGTAATTATTGTTATATATTATGTTAACATTAAAGGCGGCACTTTTACAATATGATTTCACACCTTTGAAATAAATGGTTTCACTTTAATGGAAAAAACATATTTCACGCAAATGTTGACATTAAATACTATTTATCGCCTATGCTTTTCGATTTTGCAATAATAATGAAACCAGAATTCGCAATTCTGAAAACCAATTTCAGTCATATATTCCAAGGTAATATTTTTTATTACTTGTTACGTTTTATATACAAATGATAAAACTAAATTGCAATAAAACTTTAGTTTAATTAGTTTAGTGTTTTTGTATATTTGCGTATCATATTTAAATCCATTATAGCATAAATAATAATTTTATAAAAACATAAATTCAAAAAATTAGTTCAAAAATAATTTGAATTGAAATGTATCACGGTAAGGTTTAATTAAAAGATACATATTGATACATTTCTAAATTAGTATCTCTTAGAAAATAGATTACGACTTATATGTCGATATAACTTGAAGCCAGCAAAATTTAAATATTCAGGATTTGAGTTGTTTACAAATATTTAAAAATAGAAACAAAAAGAAATCATTGTTTTTTTTTAATTAGATGTTTAAAATATAAATTCTAAATGGTTTATTTAGGCACTTAGTCCTTAGTTCATTAATTAAGCATGGTTCCTCTAACTCTGTAATTAAATCGATATAGACTATAGAAAAAAATCCTTTAAATTGACAATCCCATATATATGCTTATAAATTAATAATATAGCTTAATAAATTACCAATTAGACTACATAGCTATGATTTATTTATTGAATTTTCTTTGTGTTGTGTGTGATTCATTGAATGAATAATATAGTTATTTATTATTTTGTCCTTTGCTAACATTTAAGAATTTGCCATAATACAATTATAAAACCAACCGCTTAAAGCGGTTAGCTACTTGGATATTATATTGGTAAATTAATAGAAATTTATTCATACCATAACTAATAATTTAATCTTTCCTTGTATCAGCTACAATGTATTCATGTAATATAAAAATGTATTAATTGTAATATATATAGTAATAACTAAGATCACTATTTTCTATTATATTCTATAAACCTGAACAATAACCTATTATCGTGCCTGAAAATGTCTGTGGGCGATGAAACTTTAAACAAGGTTTTATCGTTAAAAACTGGAACTGAAAAACATTTGGTAAACATTCATTAAACGGAAGTGGATGTTTACTCGAGGCGTTTTTTGATTTTTCTGGATATTTTTCCAAATTTGAAAAATATTAATATTACAAAACTTTTCAAACAAAGGTTAAAGGAAATGAGAAACAGAAGAAGTTTTATTAAGACATGTTTTTCGTAGAATTTTTAATTTGTGAGAAAAAAAATAACTTTACAATTTTTCAGAAAAATTATTAATTTTTTCTTTAAAAATTCTTGAAATTACAGAAATTTCTCCGCGACACTTGTAGTTTTAATTGCAACTTCCTTTCCAAAAAATTTTCATCGAGAATTCTATAATTTTTTACAAGTTTAGCAAAGATTTTATTCAAGAGTTTCAAAATTTTTCAGTCATTTTTTTAAATTTATTTATAGAAATTTCTTCGTAGTTTTTGTAGAATATTTTGTTCAACTTTTTCTATAATTTTCTTAGATGATTCATGCTTTGTTTTTTTTACATTGAGGTTTTTAGAATTTTTTCATTTTAGGTTTATAAAACTTTTTCAGGATTCTAGAAGTGTACAGTAATTTCTTTTTCTTATCTTATAAATAAATAGATATTCCCAGAATTTTTAGCAAAGATTTTATTCGAGAATTCTAGATTTTTCAGAAAGTTCTTTCAAGATTTTGTTTAACTTTACAATTTATTAGGAAATATTTTCTAGAACTTAGAGGCTTCTGGTAGTTTCAGGAATTTCTTCTCCATGTTTTTTGCATCTTCATTTCCAAAGAATTTTGATCAAGGATTCTAGAATTTTTCACAAGTTTTTTTTAGAACTTTTTTGGAGGATTCTAAAAGTTTACAGAAATTTCTTTTTCATATTTCCAGAATTTTTAGCAAAGGTCTTATTCGGGAGTTTTTTTAGAAAGTCCGTTTCAATATTTATAAAATTTTCTTAGAGGCTGTTTCCAGTAATTTCTCTTCCAGATTTTAATATTGTCTTATAAATTGCAAAGATTTCCTTCAGGGCTACAAAAATCTTTTCCAGAACTTAGACTTTTTTCGAGAGTTCAGAAATTTCCAGTAACTTTTATTCAGATTTGGAGGCTATAGATTTTTCTAGAAAATCTGTTCCTAAAAATCTAGACTCTTTTCAGTCATTTCTTCAGATATCAAGATTGTCTTTTTTAAGCTGTCTTTTATATTGCGAAAAAAATTTCAAGAAATGTAGATTTTTTGTAGAATTCAGAAAATTTTCAGTAAATTGCGAAGATTTAAATGAAGGGTTTTCTAGAAAATTTGTTTTTAAAAATATAGATTTTTTTCGAGTTCGGGAAATTTCTAGTAATTTCTTCTCAACATTTCAAGATTTTTTAACTTGTTTTCTAAATCGCAAATATTTTCTCGAAAGCTCTAGAATTTTTAGAATTTTCTTCTAGAAATCTAGATTAATTTCTCAAGGGTTCAGAAAATTTCTAGAAGTCGTCTTTTAAATTGCAAAGATTTTCTATGAGACATTAGGATTTTCTAAAATTTTTTTTCTAAAAGTTTAGAGTTTAGAAAGTGGTCAATAACTTCTTACCAAAATTAAATTTTTTGCGAAGGCTCTAAATGATTTTTAGTTCGTCTTCTTTTCGAGAATTCAGGTAAATTTCAGCAATTGCTTCTCTAAAATTTAACATTTTGTTTCAACTAGAGGCTATAAACTTATTTATAAAGTTCTAAACTGCGTAATTTTGCATAGAGTTTAGAGAGAAGGTTTAAAAGAATTTTCAGTAAATTCTCTTCCCGATTTCAAGATAAGGTTTCAACTGGTCTTCTAAATTTCTAGGAGGCTCTGGAATTTTTAGAAAATTTTCATTTAGATATCTAGACTTTTTTTCCAAGGGTTCAGGAAATTTCCAGAAATTTTCCTCCAGATTTCAAAGTTATCTTCTTATCGTCTAAGTTACAAAGATTTTTTTTTGGAGGTTCTAGAACTTTTTAGAAAATTTGTTTGTAGAAATCTAGACTTTTCTTGAGGGTTCAGGAAATTTTCAGTAATTTCTCTTTTTTTGAGGCCCTAGGTTTTTAGGATTTGTTTCTAAAATCTAGATTAACTTTTTCAAGAATTCAAAAAATTTCCACTAATTTCTTCTCCGGATTTCAAGATTTTTTAATTCAACCCGCTTTCTAAATTGTGACGATTTTATTGGAAGCTCTAATTTTTCTTTTAATTTATTAGAAATATAGACTTTTTCAAATTAAGTCCTTCTTTCACTGAATTGAAAAATTCAATATATTTTAACCACAAATTATTGTAAGTAAGTATGGATTACCACAGTAACGGTCGCAACCATTCTCTTTATCAACAATTTTACTTTGTCAATTTTCTTTTATTCAAATTTTGTAATTAAAGTTATTGCAAACCGCGAGGCGATCAGTAACTAAAGTTCATATGTATATGTTATTTGGGTGGGTGGCCTCTAACCCACTCTCCAATCAGTAAAACATAAGCGAGGGTTTTAATTAAAAGTTGTAAAACGTAAATAAACATAATATTATTGCAAAATTTTATTCAAAAAAATTTTGAAATTTAAGAAATTTTGAAAAATAAGCCATAACTTTTCAAACAAAAACTAAAGAGAATAAAAAACTGAAAAAGTTTTTTTTAACATTTTTTTGTTCTTAATTTAAAAATTTTGATTTTTTTTGCTCATTGCTAATTAACAATAGGAGCTAAATGATATTTATATAACTAGTAGTTCATCATAGTTTTCGAGAAAAATATAGGGAAAGTATTATGTTGGCCACATCACCATTTTAGGATTAATTGAGTTATGTGAAGATGATAATAAGTTGATTAAAACAATTAGAAACTATTGTTCACTATTTTATTTGTAACAAGATGTACATTTCGGACACAAAATTGACATTATCAATAGATACTGGAAGCAAACCAATAATAATGGACACTTGTATTCGAAATGTACATCTGGTTCAAATAAAATACTTTATCAACCCTTACGAGAACGCACAAATATACAGGGTGAGTTTTTTTCAACGTTTTCTATGGGGATCTCGGAAACTATAAGAGATAGAGAAACGGTTAAATAAGGAAAGAAGTGTAGATTTAGGAGACGAATTAAATTCCACTTTCAAAGTTTTCAAAAAATTCAAGGGTAACTAGATATTTTGAAAAAAGTAAAAAGTGGTAATTTTTTTCTCTTTAATCCAATATGACATAGTTATTTCTAAAAATAAGTGAGTTATAGTCATTTTAGGTTTATTATAAATAAAAAATAAGTAGCCATGAAAAAGGTGAAAGTAAAACAATTGCAGTTGTTTATAATATTAGCAATATTGTAATTATTAGTTTTACAGAGATAAACCAAAATTAAACAACAGCATAAAGTAATTCTGTAATTATCAATATATCAATGGGAGAGAAATTTTAATATTAAAAAAATATGGTCAAAAGTCTACTATTAATACTATTATGACATAAATTATATCTTCATAAAATTGAATTTATGGCTTTTTGACTATTCTAATGTAAATTGAATTAAATGTTTCAATAACAACTAGTTTATGATCCTCCACAGATTGATATGATTTTTCATATACTTTGTTTTTTACATAACCCCACAGAAAAAATTCTAAAACGCGCAGATCGGGAGATCTAAGTTGCCCTGGGATTGGTTTATTTCTTCCCACTTATGAGTTAGGAAAAGCATCATTTAAATAATTTGTAAAGCCAACATGTTATGAGGTGGAGCACCGTCATATTGGAACCGTTTTAATCTTGCTTGTAATGATAAATTTAAACAATCGAGCGTATCTTCAAATGTTTTCTGAAGAAAATGAAAGTAATCAGTTTCACTTAGTGAGCTTTCAAAAATATATGGACCGAGAATTATTAATCCAAACACACCATGGATTAAACCCAAATTTAATTTGTAGTTTTCTCTGTGAAACTTCTCGTGGATTCTCTTAAGTTCATCTGTCATGCTGACATTAACAGCCAAAAGTCTCCCCTAAAAATGGGACAAAATAGAAAATTAAAGCATATTTGCTCTCTCAGCATCGTGGTCAAACAAGGGTTAGAGTGGAAGATCGTCGCTGCTGCACGAACTCCGCCCAGCTTCGTCCAGTCAAAATTTTTGTACGTTTAATATAATTTTTGTGTAGATATTGATATGTATTTTTTAAATTTTGGATTGTAAGCTAAAGAATAATAAACATAAACATAAACATAAACATATGTTCATTGTGGCGATTAAAAATACCACAATTAGTGAATCGCGATTCATCTGTTCATAATATTTTTGTAAGAAACGTATTATCCTCTTGACAAATGGGTTTATACCACATACAGAAGGCCATTTGATAATTACAAAATTTATATTCTTATGCTGGTTTTTCATTTTTATTTAACTTTGTAGTACTAATAATTACAATATTGCTATTATTATAAACAACTGCAATTGTTTTACTTTCATCTTTTTCATGGCTACCCATTTTTTATTTATAATAAAATTTAAAATGACTATAACTCATTTATTTTTAGAAATAACTATGTCGTATGTCATATTGAATTAAAGAGAAAAAAAATACCTTTTGAATGAGGCCATAGCCAACTATGGTTTCCATTTAAAAAAATGTAACTTTGCGTCATATCTCGGAAAATAATGGCGATAAAAATTTTCTGATTATTAATAACCGAGATATATTGATTTGAAAAAATTGACACTTTTTACTTTTTTCAAAATATCTAGTTACCCATGACTTTTTTGAAAACTTTGAAAGTGGAATTTTATTTGTCTCATAAATCTACACTTCTTTCCCCATTTAACCGTTTCTCTATCTCTTATAGTTTCCGAGATCCCTATAGAGAACATCGAAAAAAACTCACCCTGTATATTAAACAGAAAAAACAATTTAGTGATATACAGAGCATATATTTTGTCTATTGATGATTTTTGAAAACCCTCTTTCTTTTGAAGAATAACAACATTTTATTAACAAAAATAAATTAGGTGTATGCATAAGTTTTTTCCGGTTTTCGGGTACAAAAAAGCATGTAATTTTCAAGGAAAATTAATTTTTGATTTATTCAAAATAATGGCCATTGGCTTCTACACATTTCGCCTATCTTTCAGATAACTTATAAATACCATTTGTTGAGCCATTTTCCAACTTTTTCGAAACTGCTGAAGTGCTGCTCTGCGAGCGCGTGTCCCATTGATGCGAAGAGGATAGTAAAATGGCGCAAACTCTGGCAAATACGGCGGGTGCGGAAAGATGTCCCATCCAAGCGATTAAAGGTTTCTTTCACTGGTTTTACTGTCGTTTAACAAAATCACTTTGCCATGTCTTCGCCCATTCCGGTTTCGCCGGGCTTTAAGAGTTCATAATACACAATACCACTCTGGTCCCACCAGACTCAGAGCATGGTCTCCGTTCCGAGGAGATTTGGCATTGATTTGAAGGAACGACTTCGCCAGGTGAAAACCACGATGTTTCCGCTTCGGGTTTTCAAGATAAATCTATTTTTCGTCACCCTCCACAATTCGATGCAAAAATGATTTTCTTTCGTGGCGTTGAAGCAACACTTCGCAAGTGACTTTGCGATTTTCCATTTGACGTTCATTCAAATCGTGTGGGACCCATTTACCCCGAGTTAATTATCCCGTGGGGACTCCTAGGCCCCGCGAAAAATCAACCGCGCTAGCCATAGTTGGGATCAATGAAGGCATATCCCGGTCGCACAAATAATTACCCTGGTAACTGCGAGTAATTGATTATTATTCATTGTATTCATGTTGGGTCAATATAAAATAGTTATCAGCACTTGGTTATTAATTAGGGGGTATATTTCCTAACAGCACAATATATTCCAGAAATTGGTGACGATGACGTGATCAAACCAAGTACGAATAACTTACGACAAAACAAAATACGGAGCCGGATACCTCGAAGCACGATACGCTAAAGAAATACGTGACATCATCACCCACCAGCAACGGGGAAATTCGTAAAGCTCAAAACCACTCTAATCCGATGCTTCAGTTTCCTCCGTGTGAATGGTTAACGAAACTACCGACACCCGTGAAGACACCTTGAAAGCCCTGGTAGCCGTAATCGGACAGCTAAAAGCACAACCCCAGCGAACCAAGGACTCATCGCAATTACCTAGAGAGTGCAGTTTAACACGAGGCAAGAGGCGATGCCGCTACCAACGCAGACCAAAAGACCGCGAGTTCGAAACATGCTGGTTCTACAATAAATTAAAGTACAGTACTTGATCGGCACCGGAGCCCTCGTATGCGTATACCTCCGACGTCTTGAAGGACAAGCCAACCGAGCGGCAACGTACAAACTCTATGCGGCAAATCAAACGGTGATCAACACATATGGTAAACCAAGACCTAGACCTTTGTTTATGCAGGAAGTTTCCGTGGAAAGTTATAATCGCCAACATGCAGAAAGCAATCATCACAACCGCAGGTCAACTGTCAACTGACCAATCAGGAGTAAGCACGCACCATCAACGATAGTGGAAAATATCACCGAATTCTGCGGGAGTTTCCCGACATAAGCACGCCAGCAGGTCTGCCAACCGCCCCGCGACCCGGGAGTACTCACCACATCCAGACGACCACCGGTCCACTCACATCCCGTATACCGAGACGACACCGCGCTAGGGGGCGTGATCCGGCAACAGCAAGAAGGAATATGGAAACCCCTGGCGTATATCCAGGAAGCGATCCCCGGCCGAGCGGAAATATGCCGATTACGATTGACAGTTATTGGCAATTTACGCGACGATCAGGAAATACCAACACCTCCTAGAGGGACGAACTTTTACGATCTTTACAGACCGCAAACCATTGACATTCGCATTCGCACAGAAATCAGAAAAATGTCTGCCAAGGGAATTCTGATACCTTCACTCCATCAGCTTTCCAAAAGAAAGGAAAACTTAGTCGCCGACACGCTCTGCAGAGTCGAGCCAATAACCGCAGACATAGACTTCGCAGCCCTAGAGGCCGATCAGAGTCGGACCCATAACTCAAACACGTCAAGGACAGGAAAGATAAAAACCTGCAGATAAGGAATAATACATTTCCCGCAATACGACATGGCGATTTATTGCGGAATTTTAACAAATACCGCCCGGCCATTTGTGACAACAAACTTTACAAACATAGCATTCGACAGTCTACATCAGCTATCACATCCCGGCATCAGCGAAACTCTTAGCCCAAAAATTCGTGTGTCCCAGGATGCGCACAGATTGCACGACCTGGAGCAGGCAATGTATGGCGTATCAACACCCCCATCATCATCGTTGGCCCCCTACCTGAGTCATACGGAAAAAAATACATCCTGACATCTATCGACCGTTTCAACAAGTCGCCTGACAACGAGACCAGTTCGGTAGCAAAATTGTGCTTTACACACTGGCAATCAAGATTCGGCACTCCACGGAGGGTAGTAACGGACCAATGATGCCAGATCAAGACGCAATCGTTTAAAAAAAACTAGAAGAGATTGCAGGATTCTGAAAGCAACGAACGACAGCGTACCATCTACAGGCGAATGGGTTAGTCGAGAGGTTCCACAGACACCTAAGGTCAGCACTACTATGCCACAAAAACGACCAATGGACTGAAACTCTACCGGTCGTCCTACTAAGAATGAGGACTGCCTAGAAAGAAGACATATGGGCAAGAGCAGCTTAAATGGAGAGTCACTACGACTTTCTAGAGAATTGCTAACGAGTAACCCGGACAAACTTTTTTGTAGCCGGGAGGTGGAACTCCCAGAACAGATATACCTACTAAAAATCACCTCCCCATGTCGCCCTGCCACCCGAGGAACCGCCGTCTGGCATTACTTCACGGGGTGTAGGGTGTCGGTCAGCGTCCTTGATGTGTGTGTTGTGATGTGTGTGTGGGTGTGTGTATGTGTGTGTATGTGTGTGTGATGTGCGTGTGTGTGCAGTGTACGGCTCGGGTACGTGGGATCGCTACTCCCAAATGGCTGTGCACGTCAACCACCCCTGCGGGAAACCCGGACAAACTAGACAGACTAAAGAGGATCGTAAAGGACGTAAAACCAACCCAAACGTCAAACCACAGCAAAACCAGGCCGTTTATAATTATAAACTTAAAAATGGCATCACACGTGTTTGTCAGGAAAGAGGCAATGCGGAAAGTATTACAGCCCCCTTATGAAGGCCCTTACGAAGTCATCGAACAAAATAACAACACGATGGTGATTAAAGAATACGGTGTAGCCGACAAAGTCACAGCAGCTCGAGTCAAACCTGCATTTATGGAAAAGACCCACGACGAATTAAGCGCCCATGCGATAGGCAAATGAACACCGAGGCACCCTGAGGACGCTGTACGAGAGGCAAGTCAAACGAACAGTACGTTTTCAAGGGTGACTCCATCATTAGAAAGGGGTGTGTGGAGACTCTTAGGCCCCACGAAAAATCAACCGCGCTCGCCTTAGTCGGGATCAACGAAGGCATATCCCGGTCGCGCAAACCGTTACCCGTTTAGTGTATTCATGTTGTGTCAATATAAAATAGTTATTAGCACTTGGTTAATTATTTATGGAGGATATTTCCTAGCAGCACAATATATATTCCCCAAAATCCCATCTTCTCCTCATTGACTGCGTGACACCCAGCAATTACCTGATTTAGCAAGTCTTTCACATTTTCCACTGGTGTAGTGTAAACTTTAGATAATCCCAAAATTCAGCGATATAAGTCCACGGATCGATCAAGCCATGTGTGAGGTCTACCTCGATCAATACAGCTATCTCCGTATATTACTGTTAAAAACTCACGAACAACTACACATCCACCAAAATCGTTTGTTTATTTGTTAGCAAGTAAGTCTTTCTGATAGAAATACCGGTTAAATTGGTCACTTATTCCCAATTCCAATGCCAATGGTAGAAGAGTTTGAATCTATATGTGTAAAAACCATTGGCAGAATGTAATACATGGAAGAAAATCAGTAGAGATAAGTATTCAGGCACTTGTAGTATGTGATATGGGTACAACAAAGAGTTTCTAAGGAATTTTCAAACAGTCCCATTACTTACATTCAAAGTATTTGCATTTTATTGAGATTTCCATTAACCTTCCTAGCTCTCCATTATCCGAAATGATATAATTGATATATCTGAAATTACCTGTTTATGGTGCTTCAGGGCTGTATAATCTACACCCAGCAGATCTATTATCGTCCATAACATTCACAGCAAGGTACTCAACCAATCCATTACTCTGGTGGGCGCTAGTTCTTCCGAAACTCAAGAGGACGCAAAAACAAAATATCAACTTTATGGAGAGTTTAATCATTTTGAACCTACGAATAAACAATTATTTTCACCAAGTTTCGCATCAATAGTATTATACTGGCCACCATAAGTAAAAGAACACCAAGAATTCATCACTAAAAAATGATTAAAATTTCAACAAAAATCATCGTAACTTTAAATTACCTTCGAGTATAAAAAATGAAAGAAACTTTATTGTTATTTTGTTAAATTAACTGAGCAGTGTCATTACAATTTTATCGTGCAAATCAGTTAATTGGTTCCCCATTTAAATTAAATCAAAAGATGCCCCGAGTTCGTCAACGTGGCGTATTTCAACAATTAAGCGATTTTGAACGCAGTAGAGTAATCGGGCTCAGAGAAGCAGGTTTGTCAATTAGTGATATGATATTGCCAAACGAATTGGCAGAAGTGTCAGTACAATATATCGATGTAGACGTAGATGGACCGAGGGACAGGAAGAATGGCGGAGATTACGACCTGGGTGCCCTAGAAACATTACAGAACGTAAAAATCAAGCTCTTCGGTTCGTCGCTGTCTGGGATCGATTTTCAACTAGAGCCATTGGAGACATCTGGAGAGGTTCTACTAACCAAGGAATCTCCGTTCGATCAATTTACCGAAGAATTCTATCATTTGGTCTCAAGTCGTACCGTCTTTGTTTGCCTTAACTCCGCGCCAATTTAATTTTTGAATTCCAAAATGAACTCCAACTTGTCATCCGTAAACAACAATCTCCAAGCGTCATATCTGCCCCGCCTACTTCCCAGGAGATAAGAAAGTATGCCCTCCGCGCATACTAAGCGACATATTTACATACTGCGCGAAGAAGGCATAAATAGTCCCTCAGAGAAGCACTCACGGGAGGTATAGCATCGACAAGAGAAGTGGATGGGCTAGAGCTGGCAGTGGAACAATCGATGACCCCATCACGACTGCATATCTGGAAAACTGTCCGAAAAAAACAACAGCCAAGTAAAGACGCTGCGAAATAGTCTGGTGGAACAAGAAGAAGGATAAGGATTGAGGTTCGAAGGCTATTCAACAGGACCAAAAACAATCAGGACTGGGACACCTACAAAGGAAAACTCACACAATATAACAAAGAAATCCGAAGAGCCAAAAGGGACTCGTGGTGGAAATTCTGCGAGGAGATAAACAACACTCCGGCATGTTTAAGAATCCCCAAAGTCCTTACCAAGGACGGAAGTGTCGCCAAAGAGGTAGGCTTACACAGAAATAATAGAGGAAAGTCTCAAGGAACTATTAATTTATTCACTTTCGAGCCTCAACAATTCTGGCAGAAGATAACAAGCGAGACAATACCAGTCAAAGACCTAAAATGCCTGACCGAAATGACTAGAGACAGAGGACACAAGACCCAGTAAAATTAAATGGGCCATCAGCAGGTTCCAATCGGACAAGTCCCCGGGACCGGATGGGATTTATCCCATTCTGTTACAAAAGGGTATAGAGGAACTGGTGCCGCACGTGTCAAAAATCTTCAAAGCCTATCCCCATGCCAGGCAGGCTTTGAAGATTATACCAAAAAAATAAAATAAAATGGTGATGTGGCCATCATAATACTTTCCCTATATTTTTCTCGAAAACTATGATGTTATTCTTAATTATTTGCCCAATTTTGTATTCTTTATATTTACTAGTTATATAAATATCATTTAGCTCATATAGTTATTTAGCAATAAACAAAAAAAAATTAAATTAAGAACAAAAAAAACTTTCAGTTTTTTATTCTCTTTAGCTTTTGTTGTTTTCTTTTTCAAAATTTCTTAAATTTGAAAATTTGTTTGAATAAATCTATTAAATTTTGCAATAATATTATGTTTATTTACGTTTTACAACTTTTAATTAAAACCCTCGCTTATGTTTTACTGATTGGAGAGTGGGTTAGAGGCCACCCACCCACCCTACATATACATATCAACTTTAGTTACTGATCGCCTCGCGGTTTGCAATAACTTTAATTACAAAATTTTAATAAAAGAAAATTGACAAAGTAAAATTGTTGATAAAGAGAATGGTTGCGACCGTTACTACGTGGTAATCCATACTTACTTACAATAATTTGTGGTTAAAATATATTGAATTTTTCAAATCAGTGAAAGAAGGACTTTTTAATTTTTGAAAAAGTCTATATTTCTAATAAAATTAAAACAAAATTAGAGCTTCCAATAAAATCTTCACAATTTAGAAAGCGGATTGAATTAAAAAAATTTTGAAATCTAAAGAAGAAATTAGTGGAAGTTTCTTGAATTCTTGAAAAAGTGAGTCTAGATTTTAGAAACAAATCCTAAAAATCTAGGGCCTCAAAAAAAGAAAAATTACTGAAAATTTCCTGAACCCTCAAGAAAAGTCTAGATTTCTACAAACAAATTTTCTAAAAAGCTCCAGAGTCTCCAAAAAATCTTTGTAATTTAGAAGATAAGAAGATAACTTTGAAATCTGGAGGAGAAATTTCTGGAAATTTCCTGAACCTTTGGAAAAAAAGTCTAGATTTTTAAATGAAAATTTTCTAAAAATTCCAGTCTCCTAGAAATTTAGAAGACCAGTTGAAAAAACTATTTTGAAATCGGGAAGAGAAATTACTGAAAATTCTTTTAAACTTTCTCTCTAAACTCTATGAAAAATTTCGCAGTTTAGAACTTTCTAAATAAGTTTATAGCCTCTAATTGAAACAAAATGTTGAATTTTCGCAAAAAAATTAATTTTGGGAAGAAGTTATTGACCATTTTCTAAACTCTAAACTTTTCGAAAAAAAATCTAGAAAATCCTAATGTCTCATAGAAAATCGTTGCAATTTAAAAGACAACTTCTAGAAATTTCCTGCACCCTCGAGAAAATAATCTAGATTTCTAGAAGAAAATTCTAAAAATTCTAGAGCCTCAAAGAAAATCTTTGCGATTTAGAAGACAAGTTAAAATATCTTGAAATGTGGAGAAGAAATTACTAGAAATTTCCGAAACTCTCAAAAAAAAGTCTAGATTTTTCAAAACAAATTTTCTAAAAAAGCCTTCGCAATTTACTGGAAATTTTCGGAATTCTACAAAAAAATCTACATTTCTAGAATTTTTTGCAATATAAAAGACAGCTTAAAAAAACAATCTTGATATCTGAAGAAATGAGTGAAAAGAGTCTAGATTTTTAGAAACAGAGTTTCTATAAATCTATTAAAAAATGTCTATAGCCTCCAAATCTGAATAAAAGTTACTGGAAATTTTTTAACTCTCGAAAAAAGTCTAAAGTTCTGGAAAAGATTTTTGTAGCCCTAAAGAAATCTTTGCAATTTATAAGACAATATTAAAATCTGGAAGAGAAATTACTGGAAACAGCCTCTAAGAAAATTCTATAAATATTGAAACGACCTTTCTAAAAAAATTCCCGAATAAGACCTTTGCTAAAAATTCTGGAAATATGAAAAAGAAATTACTGTAAACTTTTAGAATCCTCCAAAAAAGTTCTAAAAATCTACAAAGGAAACTTGTGAAAAATTTAGAATCCTCGATCAAAATTCTTTGGAAATGAAGAAGCAAAAAACTGAAAACATGGAGAAGAAATTCCTGAAACTTCCAGAAGCCTCTAAGTAAGTTCTAGAAATTTAGAAAAATATTTCATAATACTTTCTGAAAAATCTAGTACTCTCAAATAAAATCTTTGCTAAAAATTCTGGGAATATCTATTTATTTATTAGATAAGAAAAACAAATTACTGTACACTTCTAGAATCCTCAAAAAGTTGTATAAATCTAAAATGAAAAAATTCTAGAAACCTCAATGTAAAAAAAACAAAGTATGAATCATCTAAGAAAATTATAGAAAAAGTTGAACAAAATATTCTACAAAAACCACGAAGAAATTTCTATAAATAAATATAAATAATGACTTTCTGAAAAATTTTGAAACTCTTGAATAAAAGCTTTGCTAATAAATTATAGAATTCTCGATGAAAATTCTTTGGAAAGGAAGTTGCAATTAAAACTAAAAGTGTGGAGGAAAAACTTCTGAAATTTCAAGAATCTTTAAAAAAAAATTAATATTTTTTAATTTTTTTTTCTCACAAATTAAAAATTTTAAGAAAAGCATGTCTTAATAAAACTTTTTCAGTTTCTCATTTCCTTTAACGTTTGTTTGAAAAGTTATGTAATATTTTTCAAATTTGGAAAAATAAAAAAACGCCTCGAGTAAACATCCACTTCCGGTTAATGTTTACCAAAAGCGTTTCAGTTCCAGTTTTTAACGATAAAACCTTAAGTTTAAAGTTTCATCTCAATCGGATCATTTGTTTTTGAGATACAGCGCCCACAGACATTTTCACGCACGAAAACAATATTTCCCCTATATATACTATGGTATATAGGGAGAGTAATTATGGCAAAGGGTAATCTACCTGCCCAAGGTAGGCAGAATAGCTGATCTAACGCCAAAATCATACAGACCTATCAGCCTATTTTCATTTCTACTAAAAACAATGAAGAGATTGATAGATAGGCACATAAGGGACGAGATACTGGAAAAAGATCCCCTCAACAACAGGCAATATGCATACCAACCGGGAAAGTCAACGGACTCGGCACTGGAAGACCTAAACAGGCTCATCACAAAGATATATTCATGGCCACGTTAATAGATATAGAAGGGGCGTTTAGCAACGTCACAACAACCTTTCTCGTAGAGGCACAAGCAAAGAAAGGTATCCCGTCAAGCTTTTGCCAATGGATTAGGGCCAGCCTAGAGAAAAGGACAATCATATCAACTTAGGGGGGCATAGTAATAAGGTTCCAACAAGAAGGAGTACTGTCATCACTGCTAAGGGCAACACTAGTAGATGACCTTCTAGGGAAATTGTCCAAAGAAAATATCCGCTGCCTAGAATACGCCATAGTCATCAGCGGGAGTTGTCTTGGAGCGTGCGCAAAGATCCCTAAACATTTGACAATTGGTGCAAACAGGAGCGATTGACGATCCCCAAAAAAACACAAATTGTTATCTTCACAAAAAGACGAGAACTACAAGACTTAAAGCCACTGATGCCTAAACCTTAAAATTACTCTACAAAGGGGTAGGAGCAGGTGTATAAAGAGGGTCCCAAAATTAAAGCAAGATTTGAATTAAATAGATAACACAGTTTTTAGTCTTTTTAGTTTTAGTTTTTAGTTTTTAAATTGTGATTTTTTTTATTAGTGAAGTATATAGAATAGGATTATTTATGAAATAACACATCGCTCAAGTGGCCTCCACGGCTTTGCTGGTACATACACATTCTTTTTTCAAAATTTTCCATGACCATTCTGAATTTCATTGATGTAGCGATTAATTTTCTCCTATAATAGACGGATGGTTGTGAGCTTGTTGATATATACGTTTGACTTCAAATAACCCTATAAAAAGAAATCTAGTGGTGTTACATCACAATTCTGGTTAACGAAACGCGACAGTTCACGACCAGAAAATGTCTCGTGCAGTAATTTGTTTCATAAGCTGTATGGCACGGGGTGCCGTCTTATTGAAACCACATATTGGCCACATCAACATGATCCAATTTCGGCAGAAAGAACTGTGTATGTCTCGATATCGAGCACCAGTCACAGTCACTGCTTGACCAGCCGTTGTGGATGCATTTGTTTTTCGACAATAATATGTGGGTTCTCTGAACTCCAAACACGCCAATTTTGCCGATTAACAAAACCATCAAGGTTCAAATGTGTTCAAATCGCTTAGGATGATTTTGCTCGAAAAATTAGCAACCACTTTTTGCTTTTGATACATTCAACTAACCCTATTCACTGTACATGGACATAGTATGCGCTATAGAGAGCTTCTTGAAATTTTCATTTCTTTACCACGACATCAACACTCGATATTGACATTTGAAAGGCTTGTTTTTTGACGACTAATATGTTTAGCGTCTCCAACTGAACCAGTCTCTTTAAATTTTTTAATTAATCTCTTTATTCACAGTTGACGAATTTAAAACACTATTCCGCAAAACTTAAAATTACTTTTAAAATATTATTAAATAATGAAAATCGTGTAACGCTCCATTTTTAGTAATCCTAAACTCTTGGCTGTTAAATTGTTTTTTTTTATTTCAAGGATGCGCAAATGGCAGCCAATTCAAATTTTGCGTTAATTTTGTGACACCCTTTATATATAGTACAAACACCGAGACAAAGATTTCCGTCAGTCTCACCAAGGCACAAAACTATTGCAAGGTTAACTTGTGGATTAAATCAATTGGTCTGTAGAATAATCAAAAGCATGTTGGAAGTCATTTTCATCCACGTCAAGATTCTGCACACCAGAGATGACAGTAGATTGTCACATTGTCACTTTACAGGAGAAAATATCCCGTAAATATAAATAAGTGCAAATGCGCGATAGTTGTAAATAAATAGTTAGTAAATAGATCGAAAATTGATAATATGTAATAATTATTATTTGAGTTTGTCGCAATAATACTACTTTGATCATGATGTTTTAAACTTTGGGTTTAATAATAACTAGTAATTCAGATGAGAATATTAGTGAGTGGCGTAAATACTTCCGAGAGTGAATAAGAAAGAAATAGAAAATCCAGTTACTCTGCGTCAGCATCAGATAAAGATAAATCAATACAAAGTACCACTGCTTTTTATTACGTCAAAAATCGTTACAAGTGGTTAAATATTCACCAAAAAAAGATGTTCAAACTTCTGTGCACAATATAATCGAACACTTGTCAGGAATAGTAAAACAAGTTTGAGATACAAATCCTTCTAGAGCATATGACGCTTGAAGATTATTGTTTACGGATAACATTGTTATGGTAATTACTGAACAGTCCTTTAGTTATAAAAGCAAACGCGTTTCTTGTTTTGACCATTTGAGTATAAATAAACCGAAGGCTTGAATTGGTCTCATTTATTTAGCAGCAGCTTTTGGACGGAACTATAACCACAATTTTCCAAATATACAAAAGTAAAACAAAAAAGTATTTTAATAAATCTTCATCTAAAGCTACTGAGCATCTTATTATTAGATCTACCCTAAATCTTTGTAACTCTGCAGCGGCATCCATTGTTTTATATTTAGAGAACGTAAATTTGTTCTTATCTTCGTACCAAGGAATCTTTTCTACTGTTTTTGGAGAGTTGCCCATTATAATTCCAATAGTTATAAGCCTGATGAACTTAAAGGGGCATATAGCAAACGCAATCAAAACCAAATATAAACCAACAGTGTCAATAAGCTGGCGCTGATTAACACAGTTATCTTTAAAGACGTGCTGGAATTGAATTACTTGACAGAATATTACCAGTATCAAATAAAGATGGTTCCATAAGAGAATGTTATCGACAATATATTTCGCGCATATTCGCCTCTTAACCCTGATTAAAATGGTGAAAGCGTGGAAATATAAATGAATAGTAAAATCTGAGTTAATATTCATGATTCAACCTTAATGTTCGAATTTGGTTATCCAAGGTACTTATAAATTATTGTATAACATAAACTTAAAAAAATAAATAAAAAATTATTAATATTATTACCAGTATACATTGCATGTAAATGTCTAAAAATAATAATTGTAATAGTTAGAAGATATTATATTTTATTTAACATAATAATAAACAGAAGCAGCTCTATAAAAACAAAAACAAAAACATTATATTATTCGTTTTTTTCCATTAAAAAATTTTCGCCTTTAATGTATACAGAATCGAACATACCCAAGGACAAAGGGATGATAAATGGGAACGTCACGCGCCTATAAATAATTTATTCGCTTACAAATTGGAATTAGGGTACAATGTCGCTTATCCATTTTAAATAAGCTGGATTCCCGTTCTCGATGGGGAGTGAAATAACCTCGCAAACTTCGTACGGATGGTTGTTGCGTACGAACTTCGTCAGTTCTTCGATTTTCGACGTTCTCGTCTTGATCATCAGCAGCAGTTCAGAGTCCTCGTTAATTTCGCCCTTCCATTCGTAGACGGACGTTATTTTCGGAATGATGTTGACGCATGCAGCAAATTTTCCCGAGACCAGTCCGTGGGCCAATTTCTTCGCAACCTGTTCATCCGGAACCGTTACGTAAGCAACAGAGTGAGTTCCGGACACGTAAGTGGTGTTAAGGGACGTCTCCGCAGACATTTGTCCGGCTAACGCGAAATTCCTTCGCAAAACTCTGAAACATAAAAATTAAACCAATAAATATTATTAGATAATTCAACTCATGTATAAAAATATGTATTTAACACTTTCACCGCCAAGCGATCTTGTATGTATATTGAATTTAGGCGACTATGACCGCCGGCGGTACATCTGGCGGTTAACGTGTTAAAATAACGGGGGTCCAACAAATATTGCAGTCCCGGGTGGCGTTGGAATCAAAAACGTAGGTCGATTCTTACATGTGCCAAATAAATGAACTGACATGTTAATTGTCAAACATAACCTAAATGTGCATTAAAAATGTCAGTTCATTTATTTGCAACATGTAAGAATCGACCTACGGTTTTTATTCCAACGCCACCCGGGACTGCAATAATTGTTGGACACCCGTTAGTTGAATTAGCGGTTTGCAAGCGGATAAACTTTTTCACTATGACAACGGTCCTTAAATTTACAATTTCGTGAAAGTAAACGTTAGTCGAATCGTGATAGTGCGAATAATCATGAATCAAACTCGTTTCGGGAGTGAATCATTCATCGATATCAAAAGTGCAGTGATAAATAGTATCCCCAAGAACACTACTAAAACGAAATATTCGATCTGGAAACAGTTTCAACATTTTTGTAGCGAAAAATCGTATTACGTAGACGCGTCGACGCCATTCAAAAAAATTGCTGACATTTTAGAAGACTGGGCATTAAATATGAAAAGAGTAAATGGTAAGGATTATAAAGAATATGTAGTAAAAACAATGTGGAACACAACAGCAAAAATTAATTCAGGAATATTACTTCAAAGAATTCAATATTTCATTTGATCCTTTTTCGGATTTAATATTTCAAAGCGCACACGAGGCGAAAAATGCCAAACGAAGGCAATTACAAAAACACTGCGAAAAGAGAAAACAAAGTTCATCAGCATTAACAAAAGAAGAAATTTGGAGAATGATGAGAATATTGGATGAAGAGACACCGGATGGTCTCCAAAATATTTTTTTCATGAAGCATCATTTGAGTTGGCGTGGAGAGGTGGAGAAGGTGTTAAGTGTCAAACATACTATTTCAAAAATGAGATATATAACGATGGACGATTGACTGAAATCGAATATTTTCAAAAACAGCCCAAGGAGGTGAAAAAAATGTACCGAGAGTAAGTGGCTTACAGAAAATTCGAATGATCCTGATGTTTGTCCCGTAAGATTGCTGAGGAAACTGTTGAATAAACAGAATGAGAATATAACAACAGATCGTATGTTTTTGACACCTAATTCATTCTGGAACAATACTAATGGAAAAGGTTGGTACAAGAATACACCAGTAGGAATTAACGAGATTCCCAAATGGACCAGATCATCTGCTGAGAAAATTGGGCTTGATGTTTAATCTAAAAAGATTTCTAACCATTCAAATTGTGCTAGTACCGTATCCGAATTAGCTAAAAGTGGATTAAGTGACCAACAAATAATAAAGATAACTGGACATTCAAACGCAAAATCTTTTAAGCCATATTTGCAATTAGATTCAGATCACCATGCATCATTAGTAACAAACCTGAGAGAGGAGAACACAAACGTGCAACAATCTGCATGCAATTCCATTGTATATGAACATTGTTCTTTCACAAATTGTACATTTAATAAATAAAAATTGATGTTGTTAATGTTAAATTATCTTAACAAATACTACTCACGGTTATAATTTCTGCAGGATAAATTTTATTTTGAGCACTCCTCATTTCATCGCAAATTTCTCGAATGAATTGCGATTAGGCAAAAACCACTCGCACAAGCGCTCGTGTTTTTTTTCCATCCCAATTCATTCTCGAAATTTGTATCGATTCAATGACTCGTGCAAAATAAAATTTATCAGAATAAATTCAATGAGGTAAAACACTTGTTAAGTTCCATAATATTTTTATTTTCAGTTGCCTGACACGTGTTTCGATCATTCTCGATTATTTTCAAAGTACAAAACTAATTAATCATTAATTAGTTTTGTTTTTGTTTGTTTTGAAAATGAGCAGAAATGATCGAAACACGTGTCAAAATGTCAATAATATACGAGGAATGAATATCCGTTATTTAAGGACTCCCATTTTTATTCTCATAGTAAACATCATTTTATTGCAAAACAAAGTACAGATTCTGATTGCATTTTAGATCATCTGCTTTTGACTACCCTGGGTGTACCACAACCAAAACATTTGAAGTGCGGAGCCTCATTGTGCGACGACAGAAGGAGCATCGCATTTTGTTGCTCCTTTGTCTTTGAGACGGTTGCTGTCGGTAGGTTGCTTCTTTGCTGGTCTTGAATAATTTCTTCCGCTTCCCTGGCTTGGCTTACTAGTTCCATGTAGGATCTAATCCCTGCCCGTGGAATTCGATTTTTATTTTTCAGTTCTACGAGTATCAGGGCGTATAGCATATTAAGGATAGTTTCTTCAGCTATTTCTGGTGTTACTGTTTTTAGTAGTGTCCTCTTTGCCGTTAGATATTCTGTATGACTTGGAAGTTTCTGCGGGTTGTTGAATTCTTCCATAAATACTTTATACGGCGGTTTCCTGAGAGCAAGTGATCTAGTGCTTGATTCCAGGTGGTTACTTGTGTTTGCTCACACTCCCAACAGTCTGCTGCTTCTTTATGCATTAGTATTGCAAAGCTCTGTGGTGTCATCCGTGGTGTCCTCGCTCGCTTTGAATAGTGTAATCTGGCTGATAAAACTTTCCACCCACCATCCGCGTCCGGCCTCGTCGTGTATACGAACTCCCTGCACCACTTCCGCACATCGCTTAATTGGCGATGTATTTCCATAGAGAGTGACCCCTTAAACCACAGAAATATAATCACTGAACGCAATTCACACTTGGCGGAATAGTGGAGGGGGAAGCAAGGAACACGGTGCTGTTGTCAGATTTAAGCTAGCTTGCTCCTTCGAAACGATAGCTAGTTGGAGACTTTAATTTACAGACAACCCTCGTACCAATGAAAAATATAACATTTTATGCTGCAGATGGTGCTCCTAATATAATGGGCAAGAAAAATGACTGCTTAAAATTGATGAAAAAATCCAGAAATGATTCTTGCGCATTGTGTTATTCATAGGGAAAACTTGGTAGCTAAAAACATCTTTCCTATTTTAAATGAAGTACTACATTCAGTAATAAAGGAAATAAAGTGTATCAATGCTATTAAGGGGGAATTACTCTTTAGAAAATTCGACAATTCAATTTTTCTTTTTTTCCATTTTATTATAGTCTGGGGTTCTGAGGGTGTGTTACGAAAATATGAATTTGAAATTCGTAGAACTCCCATAGTTACACAAGCTTAGGCTGCGGCGCGGTACTTATACCGTCGACTGTTATACCTCGACCGTTTTTCTGTTTTATGGTCCCCCCTTGTCTCTATGGTCCCCCTTGTATCTATAGCCCCGGTACAGCTGATTAAGGGTAAGTTACTCAAATCAGTTGTTATCCACCGTAAGTTCAACCGTATCAGTGCTAAATGTATTGCAAACTTTGAACGCGTTTTTCTCAGAACGACATTTTGCAAGACGGGCGCACGTTTTTCTCAAAAACTATTGAACCGATTGGCACACATATTGAAGGAACCTTCACTTATGGTTGGATCTAGGATTATTTTGATAGCTTGTATATTTCACTTTCAATCTGATGTTTTAGTTGAACATTTTTCTGAAAAATTGAACTTTGATTTTTAAACAGCTGCCGTTTCTATAAAAATATGTGTACTTGTTTAATTCTAGTTCGGACGATAACTACACTCATATAGATTGAAAAAATAAATTGTTTTTTTATTTTAGACGATTAGCATCGCCACAACCCGTGCGCCCGATTGGACGAGCGTCTCACGCCGCGACATACATAACAGCGCATAACTTGTATACATTTCGATTAAGTAATTCAATAAAATATATATTGTTAGTTTAAACACGTCTTAATATTAGTGAAAAATCCCGATACTGTAGGTTTGATAGTTTCCGCAGAATTAATTCCTAAAAATTACTCTCAGAACGCGCTTCAGGAGAGTAATACCCCCTTAAAGCTAATCCCAAATGTGAGCATCTCTTCAAGCAAGAACAAAATGCAGACCATGTGAGACTTTTACTTCACACTAAAGTAAGATTACTAAAGGGAACTGCTTGAAAAGATTTATGGAACTGCGTGATACTCTTAAGTGATTTTTTAAGCGTCAAACCTGAAATTAAGTATCAACAGTCGATTATAAGGCATTTACTGAATTAAAAGAAAGATTTTCTGATTTAAAACAAATTGATTTTTCAACATTGATGATGCAGCCAATGTTAATGGATTTGTCTGATACATCAAATATGCAGTATCAAGAAGAACTCGCAGAAATGCAAAATTATGAGTCAGTTAAAACTTTATGTTTATGTTTATTATTCTTTAGCTTACTATCCAAAAATAAAAAAATACATATCAATACATACACAAAAATTAAACGAAACGTACAAAAATTTTGGATAGACGAAGCTGGGCGGAGTTCGTGCAGCAGCGACGATCTTCCACTCTAACCCTTGGTTGACCACGATGGTGAGGGAGCAAATATCCTCTTGCACATCTGGATTCTTCTATATATGCTTTTATTTTCTGTTTTGTCCCCTTTTTAGGGGAGACTTTTAGCTGTTAATGTCAGCATGACAGATATATTAACTTTATTTAATATAAAAGGAACGATAACATGGCTTTGTGAGAAAACAGAAATCAAACACATAAATGCAACCAAATATGCAAGAACACTATTGTTGCCGTTTCCATCTTCATATTTAGCTGAATATGGATTTAGTGTTGTAAAAACAAAGAAATCGTCTAGATATAACACAACGGACAGACTTGAGACTGAAGCTAACCAAATTGTAACCTAACAGAAAACCTCTTTGCAGCAAGAATCAAGTGCGAGGAGATAACTAAATTAAAATATGTTTTGGAAATTTACTTACTGTGTTTCATTAACAATTTCCTAGTGATTTCTTCCTAAACCTATCATTTAAGTTTCTTAACTGAACAATTTAATTTTTTAATAGTAAAAATATGTGTATGTTACATAGAAGGAATTTTAGAAAGGCTTAGGTGGGGCATGAAACCAAAAAAGGTTGGGAAACACTGATTTAGAGTAAGGGGAATTTAAACCACTAAAAACGTTGCTGGTGAAGATCGCAGTCTTGAACCTCATTTGTTCTCCTTTGTCCCCCAGTTCCTCTTCTGCGACGCTCCTGGCCCTAGAGAGGGTCCATGCCCGCTCGCAGGGCATGCTAGTCGATTGGTTTCGATTAAGGTGATTAGCATTTTTTCTAATAAAAAAACCAACTTCACGCAAACTAACGATAAGACCGAATTCGCTTAAATGGCGATACATTTCACGTTGACGCACTCCTGGCATAATCACACTTACAGAATAAATGGTGAAAAGCGAAAGCACCAAAGAACAGAAAACAATTTCGCAAAATATACATCTGATAAAATTGTTAGATCCATATGAAAGAAACTATAGATGGGATTTATCCGACTCTTATACAGGATGTTATCCTGGACACCCTCGTAGGCGTGTACAGGGGGTGTATTGCCTTCAGCTACACACCATATGCATGGAGGGAAACTAAAGTAATCTTCATACCAAAACCAGGACGTTTAGACTACACCACAGCGAAAGCATACCGACCAATAAGCCTCACATCTTTTCTATTAAAGATACTTGATCGATACAACATGGAAACAGTCTTAGTGAAACACCCTTTACATCCCAAAAAACACGCATACTGTGAAGGCAAGTCGACCGACTCGGCCCTGCACACCGTAGTGAGCAGAATTGGTCGATCCTTCGAGCAAAAAACCTTCACCCTGGCGACTTTAATGGACATTGAAAGAGCCTTTGATAAGACCTCCTTCCCAAAGATAACAGCGGCACTTCGACGCAGTTCCGGAGGCTTTAAGCCAGTGGATCTCCAACATGCTGCAATGGAGGACAACCAAGATTTCAATAGGCGACACGAAACTTGTATGCCGGGTCGCAAAGGGTTGCCCACAGTGAGGAGTGCTGTCTCTCCTACTATGGAACCTAGTCGTAGACGAGCTACTGGAGGCACTGAATAAACAGGGCTTCTTCACGGTAGGATACGCCGAATATATCACGATCCTACTTTCAGGCAACTCGGAAAGTATGCTAGCGAAACGTATGTCAGATGTTCTTGACATAAGTTTATGTTTATTAATTATTTGTACATCTTTCTTAAAAAATACATTTCAAAACAAATAAATTACAAAAAACATACATAAATTTTTGGGCGAAAGAAGCACGGGCGGAGTTCATATTAAAATACGTTCTTCCACTCAAAGCCATATTATACCGTCATGTAAGAAGCTGGCATCATCTTCTTCTACAACAAAATTGATTCTGGAATCAATTTTGTTTTGCTTTGTATTTGTTAATTTATCTAATATTTGTAGGAAACTTCTGGCAGTTAATGTCAGCATGACAGATAAACAAATGGTGCACATACCAGAGTTTATCCGTAAATCCGACAAAAACGGAACTGGTACTGTTCACAAGGAGAAGGAAGACTAAAGATTTCAAACCACCAAGCTTTTGGGGCGAAGAACTCACCCTGAAAGGTGGTGTCAAATACTTGGGCATTCTTCTAGACAAAAAACTAAACTGGAATGCCCACCTGACGGAGGGATCTAAGAAAGCATGCATAGCCTTCTGGCAATGCAGACGAGCTGTTGGGAAAACAAACAAAACAAAAGTAGCCCTATGGATCTACACAGCCATAGTGCGGCCAATGTTGGCATATGCATCATTAATATGGTAGCCAAACACGACCACGAAATCAGCTACTAGGCTCCTAGACCACGTTCAACGTAGCGCCCTTTTGAGCGCGACAGGAGCAATGAGAACAACACCAACAGCGGCTATGGAAGCCCTGCTGCACCTGTCACCCTTGGATATATTTATCAGAGAACAGGCAGCAGCTGCGGCTATAAGGCTTCGAGCAACAAAGAAATAGCTTGTAAGCAACGGAGGCGATGAACACCACATGATCTTAGAGGATCTAAGTAAAAGCAATCCCGAGATTATGATGCCGATGGACAACATCCCTGGAAAATACATTTTCAACAGGAAGCTTCAAATAGACCTGAGATTCGAAAACTCAGGAGTAGGAAGCAAGCACAAAGACATCCACATATACACTGATAGGTCGTCAACGAAAGCAGGGGTGGTAATCTTGTCCATTGCCAACTGCAAAATAGCCTCAGCATTAACGTTGGAATGCTGCGAAGCCCTAGAAGAAGTTGCTCGTGACAACGAGGTAACTCTATGCTGGGTAAAAGGACACAACAATAGCAGAGGGAACAGAATAGCAGATGGTTTGGCGAGGAAGGCAACCGGAAAAACGTTTAGCAGACCGAACCCCTCCCTACTGCCCTCTCTGCTAGATCTGAGTACCCTACTGAAAACTGCATCAATCGAATGCCACAAGGAGCGATGGGACAACACACCTGGCTGTAGTCTCAAAAAACTTCATCGCAATGAACACCAAAACGGCCAGATACTGTATGCAACTGTCCAGAGAAAACCTACGGAAGGTGGTAGGGCTTCTTACAGGAATTTATGATCACACCTGAACAAACTGGGACTACAACCTTGTCCTATCTGCAGAGGGTGTGAAGCAGAAGAGGAAACCGCGGAGCATGTACTTCTAGACTGCCCCGTATTATTCAACCTACGAAAATCCACAATGGATGTCTAATTCCATCGGACATCCTCAGAGTCCCTCTTACTGCAGTCCTGGCATTTGCCAATGCCCTGGGTTGGCTTGACCGTGGCAAGGAATGAGGAATCAGATGGGAGGACGCACAAAGGGCCCATTGGGGTCTACGTACGGCGGCACTCTCAGCCCTCCCATCGATTTAAACCAGAACCAACCAGATGAAAGAAACTAATCAATTAGTTCAGTTTCGATTTCCATGTCACTAAGTATACATAACAAATTTCAACATGAAACGTACAGCTTCATCGTTATCTATTTGGAACTACTTAACAACAAGAAGAACTATTCTTGGACCAGATTTTGACATAGGTCCTATATTATACACCAAAATGTATATGACATCCCAAAAAAACCACTTAATTTCCACTTTAAAATCAGCAATACTCTTCAAAGAAAAGAAAGTTTATGACTAGAGAATAAACAATAAACGCTGATCATTATTGCGAGACATTGAAGAAACCTCGACCTGTTATACATAATCATAAACATTGTCGTGGATTACTCACTAGTGACGACTATTTATTCGACGATAATGCCCATCCCCATACTGCTGGTAGAACGCAAACGTCGCTAAATAAGTTCAATTGGAACTTCTCAGTGGTTAGCAAAATTAACTGACAGTCGAAAAATGCTTCGTACGAAACGGGGTAAAATACAAAAGAAAGTGTATTTTCTTCAAAACAGCACGGTCAAAAAAAAAGTATTAAAGTCCTTTACGTTTATTATTGTTCTACATTTATCATACCATATTCACACACACACACACACACACACACTGTTTAACATACATTTTAAACGTTTAGTTTATTTCACTGAAATAAATACGTTCAAACTACTGTTGCTTTGATAGCACTGATATTTGTAGCACGTAAATTACTATTTTATCATTCAATCTCTGTCGATGTATTAGCCAGAAAAGTAGTTGTTTCAAGAAGTGATTTTTGTTTTGTAGTCTTAGAAAGACTAATTGTTGTAGATTTACGAAATGTTTTCGTATTTTTCTAATTATCAGCATAATCTATCGGTAACATGCACTTTAGAAAAATACTAAAAGCTTTAAGTTGGAAACAATAAAATTACAACAAACATGTAGTTTGAGTCTTAAATACGTACACTATAATGCTCCCAAAAACGGTATAATATTCTCACTCATTCACTTCTCAAAATTGGAATATTTTGGGATCAATGAATCTATGTTAACATAATATTTGTATATATAGAAAAGAAATTTCCCCATTGTATCTATTATAATAATGTATTAATATATATTTTGAAAAATAGTAGAAATATTGTTTTGCTTTGAAACATATTACTATTCTTAAAGTATAATTTCGAATCAAAATGAAAATATTGGTATAAAATTAAATTCATAAAAAAATGCTTCTAAAGCAAAATAAACCATTTGACCATTATTTGTTTACTCATTTTATTATTTGTTTCAAATATTTTACATTAGTTTTATTAAAATATGGAGTCCAAATTTTCGTGCACTTTTTATGGTTATAATTTTTATGATTAAACATTAAAAAATATATATTTCATAAGTATATTACATTATACAAAAGTACAATTACAAGTTCAAGGTTACATGCAAATGTCTCAAGATGATATCTGATAATAATTATAGATATAACAATAAAAAAATTGGCGAACCAGTTTTGCTCGTCGACAAAAGTATTAAAAAAAAACGTGTAAATGACCGTCGAGAACTTTAATATTCGCGAGAGCGTCTCGAGATCTGACTAGAGATTTGATGATAACGGTCAAATTTTATGTACCTCTGCTACAAAAAATTGAATCGATAAAACGTTTTACAACGCGTATACGTCGTTTGAAATGTGTTATGTTTTACGTAACGTTCCGTTACAATAAAATAATGTTTGTTTTATTGATCGGCTAGGCGTTTAATTATCGTAAAATCAATATTCATCCTTTAATATTAATGGTTGGCAAATAAAATTTTTAATGAACGACTTTATCAATGTAATTAAAATATTTATTGATGTTAATAAAAATAATAATGAAAAAATTAATAAGTGCAAAAGCATATTTTGAACTTTGAAATGTAAAGGTATAAACTATTTTCACAATTAGGTAAAATTGTGTATAATATTAAGAGTCATTTAAAGTAGAGAGTAATCTTAGGTAAATATTAGATTTTCTCTAATTCTAAAATCCTCGAAGAAAATTTAGAAAAGAATCGTAGAAATCTGGAGGAGAAATTGCTGAAAATTATTATTTATGAAACAAGAAAATTAGGGTAAGATATAGCAAAAACTTGATTCACAATAAAATTTAAAAAAAGGAAAACTAGAATTCTCGAAAAAATACATCAGAAAGGAAAAGGCTAGAAATAGTGAACAATTCTCGAAAAATGGAAGAAATAATAATGGAATACTACTTTTGAAAAAGCTCCTACAGCCTTCAGGAATTTGGTCGGTCGTTTTGAAGAACTGTGGTTGACCGTCTCGGAAGAGGTGCCCATCGAAATATTTGCACTGAAGATAACGTGGAAATTGTGCGCAGGGTGTTCCAGCCACTTGGGCATTTCCAGAACGACATTGCGTAGACAAATAAATTGATTTTTAAATAATGTTTTGATGTCAGATGAAGCGCATTTCCATTTAAATGGTTGTGTCAACAAACAAAACTGTAGAATTTGCGGCTCTGAAAATCGAAGGGCAACACACCAGCATCAGTTGCACCCATCTAAATGTACTGCTTGGTGTGGTGTTATGGCCAATAGTTATCGGCCCATATTTCATCGAGAATGAGGATGGAACGCCGGAAACTATTTCCGGATCTTCTTACAGAACAATGATTAAAAACTTTTTGCGGTCAATGGTAGAGTAGAATCCTAATTTGTCGTTTCAACAAGCTGGAGCAATTGCGCACACTGATAGGCAAACAATAGACCAGCTGCGTGAAATGTAGATTTCCCTTGACCACCTCGTTCAGATTTAACTGCGCCCGACTTTTTATGGGGATATTTAAAAGACAAAGCATATGTTAGTAAACCAGAGACTATTCGACAGCTAAAGCAGAATATTCGAGATAATATACTGAACCTTCAACCAGAAACATTACGTGGTGCAATGGAACACGCTAAAAGAACCAACCTCTGTATCGAGAAAAATGGTAGGCATTTGTCTGATTGTCATATTTCATACATCATTTTCGTAAAATATATTTAATGTAAATTAATCAAAATAAATGATTATTACACAAGTTATCCGTGTTTAACATTAGTAGGTCTTATTTGGTCCACCCGGTAGAAGAATAATTGCTGAAACTCGATGTAGCAGTAAAGTCTCAAAATACTAATTCTGGAAAATACTACGATGCAACCACCAGATTTTGATAGTCAATCTTCCCAGTTTAATTTCTTCAGGCATCAGCCAATGTATGGAATTTAGAAGAGAATACTATCGCCTTGACACTAACATTATATACGATTGCAATAAATGTGAAGGAAGTGTCTCAAAGTGAAGATAGGCTGTCATAATTTAAACAAGCATCTGACAATTAGATATGGTCAACACACACCTTGAATCATTTCAAGATTAAAAGCGCTATTAAAAACCTAATGAATATCTGCAGGGATCTAAATAGATACAGCTCAATTAACATGACTTACATATCTTTATATAAATGAGAACACTTTGAAAAAAACGCTGGGCAGGTGATCTTAGGCGGACTAAAGAATAAAGAATTCTCCTGTGGAGGTCTTTTGTCCGGGGATCCCCCCTTCTCCTACCCTTTTCTTCCCATCTCTTCCTATAAATTCATAGTTCACAGAAATTAGGAGAAAAAATAAAAATTAATTAATAAAAATAGAGAACGTAAAAAGTTTAATGGCCACTTTCGAGAGGTCAGAGAAACCCAACAGGCATTGATGCTTGTTCGACCATCTAAATTTGTAAACAAAACTAGCTCGATCACTGAGCTACAGCTAGAAGACTAAATTCGGAAAATTAAGGAAACCCAAGAAAAATAGAGAAACTCTTCGAAATATCACATGAGATAAAGATTTCTTTCTAATGCAGCTCGAGTGGGCTGGGCATGTACAATGCATGCCAGAGACATGGGCTGCAAAAATATACTCCTAAGACAACCAGGAGGAAAACAACCAGCTGGAAAAGATCAGCTAATGACCGTGAATGTTGGAGGCAAAGCATCCAGGGCCAGAGTTAGGATGTAGTGCCACCGAAGAAGAAAGATGGCTAATAAAAATAATGTAATCAACTTGATAAGCAAAAAGCCCTAAGAAAAATTTCAAAAAGAGCATACTTGATACATCATACACTGCCTTTATGGATGGATATATTGACGGAACTATCACTATATACTGGTACTACTATGACTACTTTTGGAGCTATAACATATAATAATCAACATAGAAGATGAATGATTCTTGCAATGGACTTAATAATTACTAAAGACTTCCAGTTGGATCTCAAAAATGAAACAAATGAAAGTTAATGGAAAATAAATTGTACATCAAAAGATGATGTATTTGCACAGTACGGGCAAACCTCTTATCAAAAAAAATCGACTTCAAACAGAAGTGAAATGATTTTTAATGGAAATTTGTAGTAAACCTTTTTTGAAAAGTTTACTATGATCTTTAAACCTAACGACGATGACAAAGCAAAATCTTTTTTCGCACTAATAAAACATACTCGTTAGAATAATAACTATTATTATATACATTTGGAAAGGGCAAAATATCTTTCGCCTTCTTCAGCAATACTGAGAAAGACGACAAAAGATAATCGAGTTAGAAGAATAGATAACCTAAATTCAGCCAAAAGTATCTAATAAATTAAAGGAGTTGATCACAAAATACCAAAATGTATTGACACTGGACAAAAAAGTCGAACCAAATAAAGTTAATACAAAACAACGAGGAGATAGAAAAGGAATCGATGAAATTGTTATTTGTTGGAAATCTTCTTGCTTAGACTCGCAACAATTTTCGCCACTTCTTTAGACGAATAATAATGTGACTAAAAGTTATCCGCTACCCCAAATGTATCTATTTTCGCTGCGCTTTACCAAAAGAGCAGAAGTCACTCGCAAGAACTAACATGAGGCACCATCTACTGCGAGAATAGGAATACATAAATACTATATATAATGCAAAGCTTTTTTTAAGTTTGCTTTAAACTAACATGTAGAGTTGTGTCATGCAACCAGTGGGCTTTCATAGGAAATATTGTTATAAATAAATAAAAGTATAGGATTCTATTATGACAATAAAAAAAATAGCGAATGAAAAGTTCTTATTTGATTATTTATTGCGAGACGCAAATACGACAAGTAAATAAAGTTTTAAGGGTAAAAACACTGTTAAAGTAACATCTATTGTCTAAATCTTGCATTAATTTCCCTAATTGAGTGGACATACCACCGACAATTAAGAAACTATCAACAGCGACAATTAACAATAACAATGCTAAACGTTATATTATCCACTCGATCATGAAAAACAGTGCAGCATTTAGACATTAGATGACACCTTACTTAGGCCTCTAACGAAAAGCTGAATGTTTATTAACTCCATAGACAAATTCCGTTTTTTGTCTTCAAAGAAGTTTTCTTATAACAATATATATAATGTAATCCTAAAATTTAAAAAAAAAACATTTCAACTTAAATCATGTATACAGTTATATATTATTTCTTTTACAAAGTATCCTTATTATTTATATCAATACGTGTATATTAACAATTCAAGTTTCATTGCAGACTAGCAAACAATTGCTTCACATTACATCACACACTCCCTTTTTCTCTTTAAATATAAAGAGTAAATACTTGAAAACTAAGGTCAGACTAAAGTAACCTAAATTCAACACGTGTTACACTACACTCTTGATGGAACGGTAACTTTTAAACTCTTGTTCTGCTCCATGTTTTTATTTTTTTTATTATTTAAATATACCTTTGATAATGATTGTAAAATCGAAAAGGGAGTCAGGTAACTGAAATAAAAAATAAAAACATGGAGCAGAACAAGAGTTTAAATTTCCCTATTGTATAAAGTAACCCATATATTGAGTACTTGTGCATGCGTTTAAATCCTGTAAAAATGAATTCAATCTTTCAAAATTGTTGGCAATGCAATATCTTATTGGATATATGGTGTGACTATAATCCTATGTTCGTTCATATCTGGAGTAACCATCTCCTCGTACTCATCATTGTCACTGGTGCCGCGGAAACTGTTGTCTTCATATACCCGCCAGGGGTAAGTTTTTCTCTCTCTCTCTCTCTCTGTCCTTAGTTTCAGGTTCGTTTTTGTTAATACAATCATGAGATAAGAGTACAGTAACTATTACAGATTGTCTAAAAAGAAGGTGTTCAATCGATGTGAAAAATATATCAACCATAAGAGAATAGCCGGATCCAAACTATTTGCCTAAAAATTTTCTTCGATTATGCACGTATTTTCGAATATCGCTAAACTGTTAAAGCGCCCCACCGAAGGAAAAAAGGTTTCTATAAACTGAAGAACATAATGTTCTATTTACTTTTAGTTGTCAATGTACTTCCTACCGACTTAATTGTAATCGGAATAAATAGTTACGATTTACTCGTTTACAGACCAAGGATTTAACAAAAGTTACAGAACCACATTTTTGGAGTGTGACAATACAGAATACTAAACGGTAATAAGAGAAATATGAAATTAATTAATTTTTGTCTCGTGTGTTGCCAAAGTACTTTCTACAGTCCCTAAATAGACAAAGATCATCAAACATCTCTAAAATCTTTACACTAATAAAACTCACGTAGTTTTTTTTACGTAGATATCTTAGATAAACTATAAATTATAAAGGTACCATCTATTGTATTGGCGTTGCACTAGATCTCTCTTTGGGTGGATAGCCACCGATCAATCATAGGGAACTGTCACAGCATAATTGTCGCTGTTGAAGGTTCTCTCTGATTTGTCGGTGATTGTCCACCCAAAGAGGAACTTAATGGAACGCTAACACAATAGATAACACCTTTATGATATCTTGATTTACGGTTTACCAGGAGAGTAAAACAGGTAAAGCTCATTTTCCCTGTCACCAACTGCTCTACACTGATGAGTTTCAAAAATGTTTACATATAAGATAAATTGATTTATAACTAAAAACCTTTTCGCACAGCTGCAAGTGTCTTATTATGGCTTTAAAATCAAATCACCCATAGTACTCCAAATAAATCAAAAATTGTATTCTTGTATTCAAAGCTTGATGAAATGAAATCCTCTTGGTAGACACATAAATCTTGAATAATTTTTATTTCCTTTGACTTGGTTAATGTTTTAAATTGAAAATACGTCATTTATAAATAAATGTACGCCGGTGGTAGGCTCGTAGGGTTGCAGACGAACTAACAATAACGAGGTGCAGCATCGTTAGTCCGGGTCTGCAATTGGATGGGTGACGGGATGATATTATAAAGTAAGAAGCTTATTTACATAAACATAAAGGGAGTCCGAAGTGGTTCAGTTAAACCCCCTGCACTGAGACAGCCAATCCGTTGCCTCGAGCTCGGTCGATATACCGAAATTTCGTCTTGAATTATAGACTTGTCTGTCTACACAAACATAAATACACAAGTAACGGGTGTCCAACAATTATTGCAGTCCCGGGTGGCGTTGGAATAAAAAACGTAGGTCGATTCTTACATGTTGCAAATAAATGAACTGACATTTTTAATGCACATTTAGGTTATGTTTGACAATTAACATGTCAGTTCATTTATTTGGCACATCAAAGAATTGACCTACGTTTTTAATTCCAACGCCACCCGGGACTGCAATAATTGTTGGACACCCGTTACATACGTCAGAAGAACCACGTGACCGATAGCCAAACACCACTACTGCTACTAAATAAAAGTATACAATTTCAAAATATAAGTTTTGGATGTGTATACTTAAGTAGTATGATTTTATTATATTCTCATGTTTACTACATAAAAAATCAATTTAAAATTACCTTAGAAGTAATGGGAAATATAAAAAACACAATAAAATAAGGATACGAACAATATGTGAAAACATATTGGTTGTTTTTAAAATATCGACAAAAAAAAAACAAAAGAACATTAAGAAACAATGTTTGTCATCAAAGTAGGTATTGGAAATTACGACCGCGGGTCGTCATGTTTTCGTAGCTACATCTATCATGCACATTTTCGACCATACGATTTTCCATCATATATGTGTACTCGATCTCTCCTGAAAGTTTGTAGCCGCTGTTCTGATACACCCTGTATATGTTTCGCCTATTAAATCCACAAGTCTTGAATTGACACTTATAGTAACAAACCTAATACGTAGTATACAATTTGTGAACACTTTTTAATAAATTTTAAGACACGCAATGTAATATACACATTACATCAACACCGCATTTTACAATTGGCAATTGCAGGACTTTTAAGTGTAAGGATTCATACATTTACATCAATAATTTGCTAACTTCCTTCAATAAAAAAAACATAACCAACAATATATCACAATCACAAACCAATTAATATTTTTTTAACAAGTTGCATTAATTTAAGTTCTAAAATTGACTTACCCACAAAGAATACTTGAAATCAGAACAGTTTTCTTAAAATTCATAGATTATTTGGATTAAACCCAACTTTGATGTTACAAGTTGATCGACTCTTATAGTTTAATGTTAATATATGCAACTGATTATTCACGGAATGCTGTATGAATACGTGTTACAGTTGTAAGAAATGTATAAAATAGATTTATATGACTTTGTATAAATAGAATATTATATAGTATAATAATTTTAATACATATAAAGCAGTCTATTGCTAAAATATTTAAATTTATAATAAAGTTATAACTTCACGTGTAACAGTGGTTGCATACAATAAAACTATTGTATTCTAAGCATAGAAAATTGGCTATCGGTTTTCGTCACAGTACACTAATATAGGTAGTTGTTTGTGGTTTTCTTTTTCAAGTAATAACCAAGTCAATTAATACTTATTATTTATTTTATATTACGTGGGGTACATGTTTAAAAAGATTTATAAGCTATAGTTTCCCATCTTCAATAATAGACTGATAAGTTGTATTTTATTTCACAGGGATATCAGTAGTGGTGATTGGTTATCGACCAAGTGATACTTCCGTATTGTTATTTGTATATATTTATTTGTGTGTAAATTGAAACTCTACTACTAAAACGCCATTAATTATACCAAAATAACGAATAATAATTTCAGATACGAATATGCTTCATTTTATAATTGCTAGTTTGGCTGCAGTTGTTTACACCGAGGCTATTATTATTATTAGTTGAAAACCATAATGTAATATAATATATTACAATTTATTGAGATATATTTTATTATTTTTTGTGTTTCCGTTCTTTGATAAAACACATTTCACAATACAATTGTAATGTATACAAATCCTGTATTTAAATAATTTTTAGAACATTTTCAAATTCTGTTATATTATCGTTTGTCAAAAATTATTGATATTTGGCCTGTGAATAACTATTATAAATTATATCAGCTTTAATTTATGCCTTTAATATGTTGATTTTCCTTATAATTTCAATGCAAATCATTCTCAATAGAGAAGCATTAACTAAATGCAGTGAGACTTCTATATTTAGCACTATTTTCCATGGTAATCACTACCTTTAAATTTGAATTGTTTCTTAATTGTTTGCTCTTCAGACCCAACTGAGAGCAGATAACACAAAAGGAAAGAAATAACTAATTCAAGTTTGGAACTGATAAAGACAAGTAGTTGCCTCTTTATGGAAAAATATCCAAGCAAACTTAAGATTGCAAAAATTATTCCTATTTACAAGAAAGGAGAGAGGGAGTCGCCAAAAAATTACAGAAGCATAGCAATCCTGTTGGTATTTGCCAAAGTAATAAATGTATGCAAATAAAGTTATTGGAACAAGCAAAGAAACCATCTATTATTATTATATGATAACAGCTTTATATAAAGTAGTCCAATATATAACTGATCGCATAGAAGAAAATAAAAAGGGGATCAGGAATATTTTAGAAAGGGTTTTGACACGATTTATCACAAACGACTTATTAGCAAACTCAAATCAGTTAGTGAGATAGGTATAATGTGGTTCGAAAGCTATCTTACAGACCGGGTATATACAATATGTAGATATAAAGCAAAATACCGTTGATGAAATGTTAGTGCGATATACCTCACAAAAACGAACAACAAATGTCGGGTTACCTCAAGGAGGAATCTTGCCACCTTTATTATTGATAATATACTGTATGTCCCAGATGATCACGTATCATAATGAATTTACATGTAAATTTTGTATTGCTAATTTTGATATTATTCATTGTATTAATATAATCGGAATAAAGTTAGAGTTATTATATCACTTAATGCGGATTATTTTGATGCATATTTTCATTGTTTTGTTGAGTTTTACTTAAAATATAAATTAAAAATAGAGTGAAAACTAGCAAATAATATCTTATAATAAATAATAGTTGCCTTGAACTGTCATTAGAATAAGCATCATCTAATTAAATTAATTTATATTTTAAGTATAACTCGACAAAACAAAGAAAACATTTTTCTAAATAATACACATTAAGTGATACAATAAATTTAACTTCATTTTGATTATATTATTATTATTAAATTAACAATACAAATTTTACATGTAAATTCCCTATGATATGTGATCATCTGAGACATACGGTATAGTGATGATTTATATGAAGCATGTGTAATCGATTCACATATTAAATTACACCAGTATGCAGATGACACCACAATACTAGTACAAACTACAAACCAACAACAGACAATATGTTATTGCTAAACAAATATAAGATTGGTATAATCAAAATAATTTATATTTAAACTTATCTAAATCCGTTGTTATGATAGTTATAATAAAGGATCTAACCAGTATATGTAGTTAGTAGTAATGCAAACAAAATACCTAGGATTGCGTAATTTAAAAACATGCACCAATGATAGAACATTAATATTTATAATTTACATATCAAATCACATCTTGAATATGGCATCGTAGTAGGGGGAAGCTCAGTGCACTCTAAGAAACTCCTAATTACACAGAAAAAAAATGTGCAGCTAATGGCAAATGCATCGGCCACAAAACATTGCAAACTTCATTTTATTCATTTAAAAATTATGACGGTTATTTCACTATACCTGTATAAATTAGCAATGTATATGTTTGATAATATTATAAATTTTAAAACAAATGAATCTCTTAGTAATGTAAATAGATGGAATTCTGAGTTACTAGGTATCCTGAAACATCCTACTGTCTTCTATAAAAAGAGTACAGACTACATGAGAATAAAGATATTTAACAAACTTTCAAAGATGAATAAAAATATAAATGCAACTGCAAACATAACCATTTTGAAAAACCAGGTAAAAAAAGTACTTTATAGCAAACCCATTTTACGCAATAAGCAAATTTATGTGACATTTTACTACATATATAAGTTGACTATAAAATCTATATTTGTTTTTGTAAATCATTGTTTCAATAGATTTTAATTTGATATATTATATTATCTCCATGACTATGTAATATGCTTTATAAAATCACACTACAAATAAATTTCACCCCCATCTACCTAAAAGTGTTTATTTAACGAATGGACGTTTTTTAAAAAGATTTTTATATCAGTTCAGTGGTAACATTCAAACTATTAACTTAATCTTTTGAAATAATTCCAATGGAATCAGTACACCTTATTCGTTAAACAAATATAATTATAGCAAAAGTTATTAATGATAATAATAACTTTATTTATGAAATACTCCATCACATTACATATAAAAATATAGATATATACATTCTAGAGGCGCTCCAACAAAATAATTGAAACTATGTCACAGAGGGATTAAATAAATCAAACCATGGCATACTGTTCAAGGTGTTTGTATAGAACATAAAATAATTCACAGGATCATTTGTAGCAAAAATTGTTCTATGTACACAAATATTGAAAATATTCTTCGATCTAAAGGAATACATTCTAACTGTTCGGAAACTCAGTTCGTCAAACAAGAAGCTATCATAATACCATTAATTAATGTATCATAGAAAAAAAGTCCGCCACAAGATGCTGATCTCTTAAACTATGTATTTGTAGATCAGCCAGTATATTGGAATAATTTCCTTTAACATGTGCAATACCCAAATCGTATTTTACATGTCATAAAAATAAAAAGCTTTCAATACAGTTTATATTATATTGGATATATGGCGACTACACAACAGTTCCATACTGTAATTTATTAAGAACCGAACAATATTTTAAGACATTTGACATTTAGTTCTCTAAGTGATTAACAATGCCTCATACTTTTAAAGCTTCTCCACAAATAGTTGCGATGCGAGACTCAAAGGATAGCTTTGTATCAAATATAACCATTACACCATTAAATGCGTTAATTCTTTTTAAATTCTGAATATCTAATGTGTAAGTAATATCTTTTTTGCCTCTGTAAAAAATCATTGATAAACATTTGCCTACATTTAAATTGTGTAAATTAAAAATTACACCACCCATTTAATTGTATCAAATTATTTTGTATAATGCAGTACATCACATTGAGAAAAAATCTCCTAAAAACCATTAGCAAATAAAAAAAAAGTATTGGACCATGATATGATCCTTGAGGACCCTTGGGGTAACATTTATTGACTTAGACAAAAAGTTTCCCACTCAATTTGTAATCTGTCCTTCCCTACCTTTAAGCCTTTTTAATAATAAAATATCATTACATTCTTTATCAAATTTTACTTTAGAGAAGTAAGTCTAAAGTACATCAATCTGTTTGTTATTATCTAAGGCATTTGAAATAAACTGCCTGTATTTCAGCAAATTGGTATCTCCAGATTTATTTTGTACAAGCCACGCTCATGAGAAGAAATAATGTTTTTACTAATCAATGTAAAAGTAGTAGCAACTAAATTGTCTAATAGTTGATATTACAGATTAATTGCAGACAGTTCGATAATTGCATATTAGATATTGTATCTTCGGATTTAAAAATTAGCTTTATATAACTAATTTTCCATTTAGAAAGAAACAATTCTAAACTTATTAAATATTTTATAAATTGCCCTACGTAGAGAATACATACACCTTTTCAAAGAAGAAACTTGGTATATTTTTCCCTATTCTCCTCAGCACATTTACCCTGGCCCCATCCTCATTTATCCAGTCCGTCACCCTCCTTCTCCTCACTCACCCCCTCGCATTCCTCCGCCAAATACCTCCATGTATCCCTCGCATTCTTACACTTTCCATAACTCTCTCCCATCCACCACTTTCTCCCTCTTTCATCTGATCTACACCTCGCCCTTGCTATTGTCACTTTATTCTCTCTTTCCATTCCGCTCTCCTCTAAATGCTTTCTTCCATGCTCCTGTCATCTCCCATATCCCTCATTGTACTAACTCCTCTTTATAAGCTCTTCCTTTCTTGTCTCTCCACTTCGCTTTCCTTCTCATATACCCAATCAGGGACAGTCACCCCTTTCTCAAACCATTCATTCACCACCTCCTCCGCCGAACCTACCCTTTCGTACATTCTCCTTCTCTCCGCTCTTCATCTGCCCTCCACTACACTCTTGCTCATCCACCATACCTCCTTTACCAATCTCCCTTCTTCCAGTGCACACATTCTCATCTCAAACCTTACCATTCTCTTTACAGCCTAAGGTCTCTCTATTTAGATCTTATAACACAACTTCTCCACCCCTAACACTCCATGGTGTTTCTACACCATACATCAAAATTGACTATACACACGCAACCCACAATCCACACATCACTCTCACATTGTTTTCCATCCATCTCCCCTATCATTCCCACACAACTCCCCACGTTCTTCTCGCCTTTCCTTGTACCCATCTAATATGCTCTTTATACCCTCCCGTACACTTAAAAATAAATCCCAGGTATTTTAACACTTTCACCCTTTCAATCACTTCCACTTTCCATTTTAGCTCTCTCATTCTTTCTTCCCTTCCTTTATTCCTCATTCATTTCGTTTTCCCTACATTCACCTAATGAGTAATTTATCTAATAAAAGTATTGTTGATTGTTAATTTAAAATTGATTATTAAATTGAATTATGCTAATATATTATATTTTCTACGATAAGTACACAAATGTTTCTTTGTTCAGAATGTTCAGAAATGTTCTTCATGCAAAAATTATTTTCATATATATTTGTTTAAGTGGAAAGTGAGTTGTTGGTCATACAAAACAAGGGTTTTGAAGATAACACACCTACAAGTGTACTTCAGTAAAGTGATCATGTCATGTAAGAAGATATCCTGGATTACAATTAAAATCATTTCATTACTTTTTAATAGTTTTTAGGAAAACTTTCATCTGAATTATTAGGAAATGCCCCTCTTCACTTCTAAAGGTGGTTTCGAAATATCAGCAGAGGATATTCTTTGGTGTTTACAGAAAACTTCTGTTTATGAGACAACTATTTTTATGTTTCCCTGTTGTAGGTCATAACATTGCCCCCCTTCACAAGTATTGGCTAGAATGGAAGCTAATCTGTAATGGACAACAGAAAGAAACACGGGTACGAGTGGAATTGTATTCTGTTAAATCATCTAGGCCCATTTTGTAAATAAATTAAATGAACTATAGAATTATTCATAATAAGGATGATCTTACCTCAAAAATAGTGATCCTTTCTCTATATGTAAAGCTTTCAGTGGATCTTCCATTGAGTGTGTGAAAACCTGATCCTACAATGTAATCTATGTAAGGAAAAAACCTAATTATAAATAATAATTTCACAAAAATACTATAAACTTAATAATAACATTAAAAACGTTTATTCTACAAATTTAAACCCTCTTATATCCCAAAAATAAAACTTTTCAGATATATAGTTATAACAAAATATGTCCCTTAATACCCCCTAAAAGTTTAATTATTTGTGTGTTTCCTTTATGGAAACAAATATTTATAAACAATGTAATTTTATTCAGGTTATAAATTAAATTAATATAATAATTATTTATAACAAATATACACATTTGAAAACTAAAATAAATCACATGGAACATATAAAAAATTAATGAAGACTAGCATAACTCTTATATACATCCATACTCTTTTTGCTGGGCGTAAATCCTCCACAAATTCCAGCTTTTATATATTTCTCATATACGCTGACAGCATCCTTAGAAACCACCGGTCTTGACACTTGCAAAGTAGAATCTGGTTTGAAGTTAGATACCCGTTGCATTTTATCACTTGAAACTAGAAAAACTCTATTGGAAAGTGTACCATTCGCCTTCCTTCCAGTTAAAACATACCTAAAAATACAAGTCAAATATTGATATTTTTTTAAATATTTAATGTACAACTTACTTCTTGTACAGGAGCAAATCAGGTTTTTTGGGATCTTCCAGCTCTGTTCCATAGACCTGTTCCATGGTTGGGAAAAGGGACTGGAACCTAATTTGAGCAAGACCATTGCTGTCCCTTGACTGACTCATTCCAGACTCATTGGTGTTTAAACTTGTTTCGTCTTCACTTGAGTCGCTGCACTCACTCGAATCTGTACTGTTAAACAGATATAAAAAACTAATATCAATATTTAGCAAATTATTGCTGTACAGAAGAACTTAGAAAAATTGTATAAAATTATTAAAATTTGAGTAACTTACCAACCAAACCTGTAATGATAGTAATAATTGTTAGTACAAATAAATGTGTAGATACAGTGAAAAATAATAAGCATAACTAAATAATCATTTATAGTTTCATTGATTTAAAATGTACCTAACAAAATACTTTCATTTGCTAATTAATAAATAATTGGTTTTTCAGTGACTAGTAGGTTTGGATTGTTATCTTAAATATGTTACTTTTTTTAATCAGGTTATTAAGAAAGTTTAATGTCAATTGCCTTTAGCATTAAATATTAATTGAAGTATTTTTTCGGTGGCCTAAAAGCAATCTGATTATTTTGTTTTTGAAAATTATTTAATATTTTATCCTTAATTTGTACAAAATATGTAAAGGCTAAAAAAATGATTTATCTGATCTATGACCTTAAGATTGATAACTCTAGTAGATTTAAAAAGTTTTTTGTTAATTAAATTTTGATCTAAACAAATTGGAAAACCTTTCTCTAGAGAGTTTTTAGAAAATATTTAATGAATACTACAGACTATATTGTCTTAGTTATACTAGTTTATTTTCTAATCATTTTCTAGAATGTGATCATGAATTTCTCATAGATATTAAAATTCCTACATTTTGCTTTAAATAATAGCAAATAAATTAAATGATTCTGTTTGATAAATAGATTAGAGTTATTGCTTTTATTTCAATGAAAAATTTCTAATTACTTTAAAAGATTAAAATTGAGTAATCTTTCAAAGCAATTAGAAAATTTTCAGTCAAATAAAAGCACTAACTCTAATCTACTTATCGGACAGAATCATTTAATTTATTTGCTATTATTTAAGGTACATCTAACACTTCTGAAAACACTGCATCTTAATTCCCTTAACGGCTAAATGCAGTAATTTTTAAGAACTTCAGAGTCACCCTAAATTTAATTCTTGACATCCTGTATTTATATTTAGACAGTACTTGATAATGGACTGCATATGTTGAAACTATAGTAATGTAATTATTATCTGTAATTAACCTAAAACCAAAAGTTTCAGAAAACACCTTTTCTAAATTTATGTATTTTTTGGAAGATATTTTTTTTTATCATATTCCCTTATAATTATCTGAAAATTGATTTTTAAAATCCTTAAATTACCTTGTGCTGGAAGCTGTTGAACTAGTAGAACTTTGTCCTGTAAGTGACGGGTTCTTCATGTTTGGATTCCTATTGCTACTTTCCTCTCGTCTACGACCAGGCCTTACTCTAATTGTGAAAGGACTGAAGTTGGTAGTACAATTTGGCATGAAGTCCCTAAATTCCAAAGTAATATTATACAATTTAAATCAACGTTTTAAAACACATAACACTAATCCTTATGATATCTTAAATGCCAGTAAAACAATTTTTTTTTTAAATGTCAGTAATAAGCATCTTTTTATTACATATTATAATACTCTTAACATTTAGAAGGAATTGAGTTAAGAAAGATATTTATGCAAGAACCTTTTCCTTTTTAAATAAAAGCAATGATAACTTCATATGTACTCACCTTATAGAATTGCAAATTTTGTATGCGAAGACTTCATTTAAAATGCTCAATTGATAAGGTTGGTAATAATCTGAATACGCATCTATCATCTCAATCTGCTTGCTGTGCACCTGTATAATCTCCGAACAGGCTTTAGTAAAATCATGATATGGATATGGCATGTATTTCATCAAATCTGTATCCCACCATTGTGTTAATGGTTTCGTGTTGTTTTTAGTTCCTAACGTTGGTTTAAAATGGAAATAATAATCACTCGTATAATCCCAAATCTGAGGTTTATTCTCATCCGGAATAAACAATCCTAATAACAAATTAATGGTATTCTGTTTCTCAGCATCAGAAAACGTATTGCTAAGGTAACGACTTAACGTTTGCATAATGTCGTTTCCTTGAGAGGTCCAAGGAGCCGTCTTTCTGTAGGTTTTAATGCGGTGCACCAATTGTGACCCGCCGTATTGTAAAGCCAAAGTGTCGCCATGGTCTTCGTAGAGACTTTCAAGCATTCGGACACAGTCGGTATCGAATTCTAGGTTAGGAGAATCTAAAATTCCCAACGCACAGAGTTGATAGCCCAGAACACATTTCCCTATTGCAAATTGGGCAGTGTTTGTCCTGTCCAAGCAATCAACACAGTTTGTGCGGATTATACCGGTCTGTAAACTTCCTTTCAGGTTTTGTAGGAATTTATTGGTATCCGCTGACTTCTTTGTTTTTGATGTATTTTTCCGTGACTACAACAAATATAAAAATGAAAACTAAAAATATTTTTTACTAGCAATGAATTAGAAAATTTCATCAGATTAAATATTCGAGTATTTATTAACAAGTAGTAGAAAATGCAGCTAACAAATATCTGTATTTTAATATACAATTAAGGATATAGAAATTTTAAGTAAGCAAATAATACTAAACATGTAAATCTACAATTATGTCTTATTAAGGCTACAATACAAAACTACTTCTTTGGCTAATAACACGACAGATATTGAATATAAAAGTAATTTAAAACTTTTTTTTCATAGGAGTGTGTACCTCAGTGTAATAAACGTTATAAGAAGTCATTGCCAGAATTACCATTACATATCAAAGGTATAAAATATAGATTTAACTCACCAAATTTGTTTGTCCGACAATAGTCTGAGAATTCTGTGAGTAATAATGCGGCTTATTCTGAAAGAAACCCGTCTTCATTACAGCAGACCTTGCAATGCCTGCCAAATAACCCATAACATTCTTGTTCGTCTTGTTTTTCCTAGCCATATCAAATGTCTTATATTGTATCTGATAGTCTGGAGGAAGGAACTGGTTTAAGTACTTGATGGCACCGTTAAACTCATCACTGAGTAATTTCTCCTGGCGTTTTTTCTCCCTCTGTTTGACTAAATTTAAGACGATTATTGGTGCACCGTAACGATTTAAGAGTTCATTGAAGTGCGCACCCGCCGTTTCCGCAAACGGGTCGTTTAAGTCGATAGTGATTGCTGGTTTTGCGACCATTTTACCCAAATCCTGACGCCAATGTCCTGGAATGGATCCTCTCATTTGTACAAACGATGTGTAGTGGCTTTGGCTAAACGAAGAGACGCCAGAATCATGAACCATTTGTTCAGTTTCTACTTCATTAGCCACATCACCTAAAAATATATTTTCAACATTTGATAGCATCCCTAGTTCGGGTCAGCAATTGGATGGGTGAGCGATACCATCTCCATTGGAATACAATTAGAGTGATGTGATAAATAGAAAAAACACGAAAATATATTCGTAAAATCTACAACAAATGAGTCTTATTAAGACTACAAGAACAAATCACTTTTGAAACAACTACTTCTCTAGCTAATACTTCGACAGACATTGAATAATACAAAAGTAATTTGCGTGTTACAAAATAGCAAGGCTATCAAAGCAACACTGGTTTGAACGTATTTCTTTCTGTAAAATGAACTAAAAATGATTGAATGTACGTTTTAGTTCATTTTACAGAAAGAAATACGTTCAAACCAGTGTTGCTTTGATAGCCTTGCTATTTTGTAACACGCAAATTACTTTTGTATTATTCAATGTCTGTCGAAGTATTAGCTAGAGAAGTAGTTGTTTCAAAAGTGATTTGTTCTTGTAGTCTTAATAAGACTCATTTGTTGTAGATTTTACGAATATATTTTCGTGTTTTTTCTATTTATTAGTGAATTATCTACAACGTAAAGGACTTATATATTTTATTATTAGAGTGATGTGAACGATTCTTTAAAGTAACCAGCTCATTTACACACACAAATTCACAAATAACACGACAGAAGGACCACGTGGCTGATAGCCAAATTCCACTAGGAAATATGATATAAATACAATAACAAAATATTTAGTAATTAGCCATAATTTTTTTAATCCCTATTTTATTAGTGAGTTATGTGAATATGATCCATAACTATAATTAAACACTTTATAATCACTTTCCCTTTTGTTTATTTTAGTTTGCTGAATCTAAAAGATAATTAAGATTAGCCTTGTACAGCTTGAAAATATTTACATTGTAAGCAAAATGTATATTTAACAAATAACAATAATAGTAGGAAAGTGATTACAAAGTGTTTCATTATCTTTATGGATCAATTCACATAACTCACCAATTAATATTTGGAAAAAAAATTATATATGCAGATTCAAAATAAATTATATAATCTGGTGATTTACTAGCATCATTTTTCAATTACGAATATTCAATTAAATAATCCTTACCTTGGAAATTAGCTCCTCTTTTCAAGAACCTAGTTCCAGCATATTTACAAGACCTTCGAGCAATTAAGGTGACATACACTGACCGCCCAAAAATGCTCATGTTTGATTGTCCCAAAAATCCATGGGTAATATAAAGAAGCCAATCAGGATGTAAATCTTTCTCGACTTTACTGAGTAAGTGCGAGTTCCAAACAAACTTTCTATTTGGTTTAGGCCTGACAGCAAAATCCATGGGATTCCCATTCGACTTTGGAAACATATTATCTGTTAAGACGTCTTCACTTGTAAAACCAGACGCGTCTTCATCCACAGTATTTGGTACTATTCGCCTTGGATAGCTCATGTTGTATTGTAGTGTATGTGTTAAATCATAACTATAACTGAAAAATATGAAGAAAACATTAGTACTTTCAAGAAAACTGTAATTTGAACAAAATTACCTAAAATAAAAATTACTAGAAAGATCTATAGCCTGAAACATTTTGACATATCTTGGTTCATCCGGATGCAATAACCTTACAGAATCATGTGGAATGTATATCATTGAGGTGTACTCAATTTTGTAAATTGCGTGTAATCCTATAACTGCTACTTTTGTTCGTCTTGTAGCTAAGATGATGTAATAGCCCTCAAGAAATCGAATAAAGCCTTAAATGAAACTAATTTTAGATGTTTATTTAATATCACTAAAACTTGTTGCAATAAAATGACAATATAAAATAATCTTTAATCATAGTAAGAAACACATCTTCTGTGTTTTTACAACATGATGCATAAAGTATTTACATACCCACAACACCAAAGGCCGAGGTGACATTAGTGAATCCATGCCGATTACCAGAATCTATTGTGGTAATTAGATCTTTAATCTCTTGTTGTGTATATTCCACTTTATTATCATAAATGACCAATTCCCTTGGTTCAGTTCGATCTATTTTAAGTACCCTGAATCGGGTTTGCGTGTTATTCGAACCAACCAAATAAAAATTCTGAAAATTATTACATATTTAGTAATACTACGATACATACAAAGATTATAATGAATTATTATTTCAATTGTATGTATAAATGACACCTTTAACATAATCTGGTAAAGAAAACAATACACATTGGTTTTACATAGTATCGAAAAGTTTAACAATATTTAGTTGTTTAGAAAATTATTGAAAATTTTGTACATACTGAACATTAAAACTTAAAGTTGTATTAATTAATAGCGCTTCTATGTGAATTACTTTTTTAGTAGACTAATATTACTTACAGATTTGGTCTCGTATAGAGCAATTTTTTGTATGCCGCTGATAATGGGATGAAAGGTAATGTGCCCTTTTTCCATTTTAGATTAGCACCTACTTTTAGTACATTTAAACAATTTGTAATGCTTTAACACATTACTCTACGACAACTGTATCACTATATTTTTGTTATGACAGCTGTCATTGTATCATATGTTAGTATGTTAGGTTGCCTATAAGAATATAACCTTTCCTGATTATTAACAATAGTATATTCAGGTTCAGATTATAATTTGAATTCATATCTATAGATTAGGTGAGTAAAATATAATATATTAGGTTAAAATATAAGAGATGCTAAGTATCATATATAAATAATATAATGGTGTTATAAAAATTGTTTTCTAATAATGCCAGAACATAAAATACTAATAAAACAATTAAAATACACTAATCAAATACTTTTAGTATTTGAAAACTTCAATGTCATATTATAAGAAATAAAATAACATAAATAAACTAAAACCTCTAGTTTTTACACAAATGTAGAAGACAGGTTATTAAGATAAAGAGGAAGACACAATGACTTTGTTTTACTTACAATTACAATTAGTGACAGCTCATTATCAAACCGTTGATTGAAATATTTCAATTAATGATCAAACATAAAGTGTTTTAAAATTATGAAATCTAACCTATTTATACAAAACAAAAATTATGTTTATGAGTAGCTGTTAGTCGAAAGTATAGTCACGTGTAATTTTAAATAAAGAGGCAAAACAAAATCATGTCGCTTTCTACATCATAGACACAAAGTAAACGCTTCCACAATTAAACTGTTATTAAAATATACAGTGTCTATGTCAAATTATAGTAGTAGTGTTAGGCTATCGACCACGTGGTCCTTACGCCATGTGTCATTTGTGTATTTGTGTGTGTGTAAATGAGCTTGTTACTTTAAAGGATCGCCCCCGTCACTCAAAAGCACCATTAATTGTATCCCAATGGTGAATGGTTCCGGTCACCCATCCGACTACTGACCCGAATCAACGTTGCTGAACGTCAGCTCGGGGCCGTAACCGATGCCCCACCACCGGCGTGTAGTCAAATTATATTTTTCAATATAAATCAGAAAATACACTTCATTTGAGAGCGATCCTAATAAGCTCATTTACAAAATTAATGTTAATTTTAATGGGCAAAAATATACCTTATTAGATAGCTAAGTGTTTTTCATGACCAAAAATACTATTTCTACCACTGCAAACAACTGTAGAGGTAAATAAAATGGAAATTCTAGAAATTTGCGGAGATCACAGTTTAAAATCTCTAGATCTGTTCTGGCAGTATTTTTCAAAAAAATCTACAAATTCGTCAAATACATCAGTATTAATTATAATAATTATGTTTTGCTTTAAGATTTTTCAATCAAAATTATGTTTATAAAGTTTCAAGACTCGTCTGAAAATACAAAATTTATTAAACATATTTGTACAGCGAATTAAAAGCCTTTGAAATATGGTTGCAGCGTTTATTTTTCATTGTTCTTAGGCTTCGTCGGAGTTGCCTGGACCGCAGCAACCCTATCGAGTCGCTCTTCTTTCAGGTCTTTCTTATTCGGGGGGCCTTGTGGCGGCGTAGACTCGTCGAACTTCGGCAGCGACGAACAACGTGTTGTCGTAGTGCATAACATAGTCGTCTTTGATGCCTGAACGGACGGGGTGAACATGATCCTTTAAGCATAAAAAACCAATAAGCTTGCTTTTTGCGCATGACTTACTCATGCGAGCTTTCTTAGGATCTGGAGATGTGCAGTTTGATGTTTCGTTTCAAAATCGTACTCGTAACCCAGGTCCAGAAATTTGGATACAATTTTGCACACACTTTTTTCATCTGCAAATCAGTCGATGGGTGCCATTGACACGTACTCACTCCACCATCCATCTTTACATTTCAACTTCTCGGAGGCAACTGACGGCGCGGCGCGTATGTTCCGTTAGGTGACACGTCCCACTACCTCGCCCTATCGGTTGAACTGGTTGTGCGCAAATCCCTTGTAAAAAACCTGTATATGATGCACTGCTGGGTGTTTTCTTTCATTAATTTTTATTATTCCAATGAATCACACACAGTTTCGATAGCAGCTGCCTTATTGGATTGCACCGTTCAAGTACAATTGTGCTTTGATCTATTTATCTACTGACATTAACAGTTACTTCAGCTCTTTCAATATTGTAAACATTTAAAAAAATAAGTAATCTATATATTTATTTATTTTTTTACTGTACAGAATTGTATTGTTTAAAAATAATGTAAAATGTTTACATGTTTTTGCAACATTACTCCCAATTTCTAAAACCGACATATTCTCAGTTGTTGAATAATAGTCTTGATTATTTGTTGTAAAACATTTTAATAAGCACCAAAGGTTTTTCTTCTTTCTTCGTTGCTAGGCAGTAGAAGATTAGCTATGGTTGGTCGGCGCCAATGTTCAATTGAACCACACATTCTACAGAAGAGCTGTGGATAAATAACCTAACTGTCCTAACTTTTATTCCAAAGTTGGTCTAATTTCCTTCCCCTGACATTTCTACTCTTCTGCTACGTTACGCGCTAGAGAAATATAAACAAGTGCTTGGAACATGTCTTAATTTTTTTTCGAGTTGCGTCACATCGGTTTTTGTATCAATTGTAACACTAAGCCATGAATTTTTAAAATGTTTCTTTATTGACAAAAGATTTCTTAGGTAATTTACTTTAAAAAAAAGAAAGATCTAATTTTCGACGATATTTAATTGTTGTACATGTCAAAAACCGGTAAAAATGCTAAACGATTACGAATAAAATTGTAATTGAATATGAAACGAATATTTAATTATTATTTTGGGCTACCAAATATTCTTGACAATACCTGTTATCGAATGAACCAAATTATCAATGATAATCGTCAATTGACTGATTATCATTTGACGTGTTCGAATTTGTGAATAGTGTCACTAACTAAGTTAAGTGCAAATTATTTGAGAGTAACAAAATATTTTGGGACCTTAATAAATAAAGATTTGTGAATGAGCGACGATCATTTTGCCGAACAAGGCCGCAAATTAAATCTCCTCGAAGGTCTTGTGATAAGGAAAGCAATTCGGACCTGCGATTATATATTTAATAAGCAGAACGAATGATTAATAAGTTCAATTCTTTTATTATCAGTAATTTACCACAGTTAACTCCAATACTTATATAATATTGTTACATGCTCATTTTAACCAGTTAAAATTTGTAATTCCTTTGAAAAATATACAAAACTAAGAAAAATTAAAACACCAACAGATTAATTTGAAATAATTCATGGAAATAATTTCGAGGCAATTTTTTAACCTTCATTGTTTTCTAAATAAAAATTTTAAACTAATTTTTTATGACATCCCATGACTACGGTTGCAGCACCATATCGTTTTCATGGAATTTTCCATGACCAATTCGCACATTTGCTGCTGTATATCCTCGATAACTTCACGAATTCCATCTTTAAGGTCTTGAATCGATTGTGGAGCATTGGTATAGACCTTATTAAACAGTCTAAAGGTGTTAAGTCACAAGATCTCGGGGGCCACTTGTGATCACCTCTTTGCGAAATAATACGACCAGGAAACTTTTCTTGCAAAATTGTGATTGTTTCGTTGCTTGTGTGGCACGTCGCCGTCTTGTTGAAAATAAACGTCGTCCACATCAATATCTTCAAATTCCGGCAATAAAAAATCATTAATCATAGCTCGATAGCGCAATCCATTCACCGTAACAGTTGCACCACGTCATTTTCGAATAAGTAAGGTTCAATCATAACGCCAGTCCGAAAACCGCACCAAACAGTGACACGTTGAGGATGGAGAGGCTTTTCAATAAGCATTCTTGGATTTTCTGAGCCCCAAATGCGGCAATTCTGCTTATTCAAGTAGGAGCCTCCGAGGTTAAAATGGGCCTCATCACTGAAGATGATTTTTCGATGAAAATCCGGATTATTTTTATGCATTTCAAGGACCCAATCAGCAACGATACGACGTTTCTGGTGATCGACCGGCTTGAGTTCTTGTGTTAACTAAACTTTAAAAGCCTTCAAACCTAAGTCTTTATGCAAAATACGATGTAATGTTTTTAGAATGTCTAATTCCAAAGATCGACGAGGAATCGACAAAACTAGATTTTCGTTAGCACTATTGGCTACAGCAGCAATATTTCCATTGTTCTTGAGCTACGCACACGGTTTCGATTCTTCACATCACTAAATTGTCCCAACCGCTCAAATTTTTTAACTAGTTAAAAAAGGTGCTTCACGACGACCCTAAAGTGCTTTAGCTTGACAAACAGTAACTGCAAAATGTTCACCATTTTCTTAGTGAATTTTAACAATTTCAATGCGTTGTTGAAGCGTGTATCGTTGCATTTTAACTAATGGCGTAGTTTTTACTTGTCCAATGTCAAAAGATGACAGCTGCAAAAGTGACAGCTGTCTAGATAGAGGGCTATTAAAAATGAAACACCTTATTGGAAAACCCTTTATAATACATATTAACAATTCTACTAAATTCATTTTTGTAGATTTCTTGGGTTCATTGAAATCCCCAACATTTATCGATCCTGATTTTAAAATTTTAAACGAGATAGTCTTATCTATAAACCCTCAAAATTTGTAGAAGTTAAACTATATACTTCTGATGTTTCAAGATTTGGGGTTTTAGTTTTAGGGATGAAGGTTGAATTATTAATTTTACCTTTAGATTCTAGGGGTACATTCATATTGTGTATCTATAATACATTATTTACTTCTAAGCTAATATTGCCAACATATGTTAGATATTTAAAATTAGCATGTTTTGTGTAGGTTGTGAACAGTGTTGTATTTACGTAATTGGTATATTTTTGGAAGTCAACTAAATGAAGACTATTGTAATATTCTCAATTTCGTTAATTTTTTAATGATAGATTCGATACAGATAAATTTGTTGCTCTATATACCATTGAATTGAAAGAGACCAGGTGTCCGAAGTTATTAGGAATGATGAGTAATCTCTTAAAGGTTTATTATTATTATTATTTAGTATTAGAAATGTCTAAATATTTTATGTTGTTACTAATTTAAGTTTCTACGGTACAGTTAATTTTAGGATGGAGATTACTAATGAATTCTAAAAAAAAGAAACATATTTTGGTCAGGTCATATTAAAAATAGGAAACCCCTAAAACCACTCTGCAAAATTAATCATTTTAGATTAAAACCCCAATACGAGAATGTAGTTCAACGTGTGGAAATCGTAACGAATTGTACATACGAGGGATAGTACGAAAGTAGTACCCGTTTACCCTGTGCGAATACAGTAGTCGCTGGATGAGTGCTAAAATGTTCAGTTCTATTTCAACGTTATATCTCGCTGGAATTGACTGCGCTGTCTACGAGGGTAGATTGAAAGGTTTCCGGAATGGGCAAGAAAACGCAGTAATTAAACAGGTTTTTATTTTTATTTTTCAGCATAGTACCCTTGCAGGGCGATACACTTTTCCCAGCGGTGCTCCAACTTTTTTAAGCCTTCAGAAAAATATGATTTCGGGAACTCTGCAAAATAAGCTTTAGTGGCGTCGATGACCTCCTCATTTGACATAAAGCGTTTGCCTCCGAGCCAAGTCTTCATGTTTGTGAACAAAAAGAAGTCGCACGGGGCCAGGTCTGGTCGTAGCCCAATTCAACCAATTTAGCATTGGCGATTCGGGATGCCGACGCGTTGTCGTGGTGGAAGAGCACTTTTTTCCGCTGCAAATGAGGCCGTTTCTCCTTCAATATTGTCCCGTGATAGTTCTTCCCTTCTGCAAAAAGTCGATGTGTATCACACCTTGTGAATCCCAAAAAACGGTGGCCATGACCTTTCCAGCCGATGGGACAGTCTTTGCCTTCTTCGGAGCAGATTCGCCTGGAGAAATCCACTGTTTCGATTGCTGCTTGATTTCTGGTGTGTAGTGGTGGATCCATGTTTCGTCCACGGTCACGAATCGGCGAAAAAAATCCGTTGGATTACACTTTAACAAGGCCAAACACTCTTTCGAAGTGGTCACACGATTTCGCTTGTTGTCCATAGTCAGCAAACGCGGCACCCATCGCGCCGACAGCTTCCTCATGCCCAAATGTTCGTACACGATATTTTGCACACGTTCATATGAGATGCCCGTGGTCTTCACTCGTCGATCGGCTAACACGAGATCATGGACTTTGTCGACCATTTCTTCATTTGTGGCCGTTTTTAGGACGTCCACTGCGTGGTTCATCCTTGGTCGAAAATGAAGTTGTGGATGTGCCATGAACTGTCTGCAAAATATCTCGTATCTCAGTCGCCTTTTTCCCATCCATCCAGAAATGTTTGATGACTGCACGAAATTCGTTTTTGTCCCTTTTTGCAAAAGTGCCTGACTTGCTTCACAAGATATCCTAGTAAACAAAAACGGAACGACGCAGGTGTCTGAAAATTTGACAGCTTACCTAAAATAGGTTAGCCTTGACAACCATCATAACAATTTCACGATACGCGCGCCTTCTCTTGCCCATTCCGGAAACTTTTCAATCTACCCTCTTATATGAATGTTAATGAACGGCACCAGTTGTAAAGTAAGGGCTGTGGTTAGATATCTTAACGCACAAAATTTTCGACCTTGCGATATTCATCGTCAATTGAATGATGTATATGGAGAAAATGTTATGGATGAGTCGTATGTTCGGCGCTGATGTAATTTTAATTTAGAAAGAGAGAACTCCTTTGTTGACGAGCGTTCGGTACGGCCGTCAGTCATTACGAACAAACCACCATACAGTCTAGACTTAGCTCCTTCAGATTAAGATCTGTTTACAAAACTTAAATACTTTTTGACAGGAAAGAAAGATTATTCTATCTATCTATATATATTTTCAATATATTTTTCATCAGTTTACCAAGAAATCAGTCTGATTTATGTGATGCATGCTGCTCGTTGTTACTGTTGAAGAGGTTTTAAATTCTATTGCGAGACTTAAGTCAACACACACAAGGTCCCAATGGCATTTCCATTTACTTCCCTCAAAATTGCATATTCTCGCTATATCAATCAATTCATAGTTTGTTTTCGCAATCATTAACCCATAGTGTAATGCCATTAAAATGAATTATTAGTCGTATAATTACACTATTTAAATGTGGCTCAAGACGACTTATGGTGAATCATAGGGATATCGCACTTCTTTTAGTTATTCCAAAATAACTTAATGGAATTGTTCCCCGTCAATTGCAATGGTTTTCTCTGCATGTTATAATTAATAATCAATATGGATTAATGCCTGCCATTAATTTTAACTGATGGAGTATAAACAATTATTCAGATTGGTAAATAATATAAATTTGCATAACAATCCAAGAAGATTTGGATCGGCTTAATAATTGGTGTACTAGAAACAGTCTGTTATAAATAATACGTGCTACTCGATGTCAATTTCTAGCGCAAAATGTTATAAGTATTCTTATAACATCGGGTTTTCAAATCTCGAGCAAGTTTATACAAACAAGGATTTGGGAATTACTTTTGACCTTAAATATTCTTTTATCTCCCACATTAAAAATATGTAAGAAACATGATTGTGGTGACCGTTACTATGTGGTATTTCATTTCAAATATAGTATAAAATAAAAAATAAATGGAGCAACGTTGATTCGGGTCAGTAGTTGGATGGGTGACCGGTACCATTCACCATTGGGATACAATTAATGGTGCTTTAGCTCATTTACACACACACAAATATATAAATAACACATGGCGGAAGGACCAAGTGGTCGATAGCCAAATACTACTACTACTACTACTAAAAAATAAACTATTTTCTATGTTTTTTACCACTGTATATTAATGATTTTACAACATTAATAACTTATCTACGACTATTTCAAGTCATTATCGATTATCATTATTGATAATGACTTGACAAAGTCGAAACTATAGTCGCAGATAACTTATTAATGTTGTAAAATACAGTGGTAAAAAACATAAAAAATAGTGTTTTATTTCATCCTACATTTAAAAATATGTTTGAAAGCTTGTCGGACGTAGGGTTTTGTGTATTAAATTGTCAGAGATCTAAATACAGATTATATCAAGACGTTATATTGTTCATTAGTGATATCTCATCTGGAATTTGGATAAAAAATTTGGACACCATCAACAACCGTTAACATAAATAAAATTGAAAGAGTTCAAAAGACATTTTTACGATGCATGGAATACAAAAAGGGGCATCAACACAATCATGGAGAATATAAAGACATTATAAGAGAGCTAAATATTATTATAGATTACGAGATCGTCGAATAATATTGGATCTGTGTTTTCTTCATAGAATAGTTAATGGAAATTTACTACTACTCCTTTGTTAGCAGCTAACAATATTGGTCCTAAATAAAAGAACGCGTTCTAACCATATATTTTACCTGAACAATTTCAGAACTGAATCAGGTCTCAACAATTCTGCAGCACGATTAATGGCACTCGCAAATAAATTCAATGTGCCATGAAGTAATTTTAAATTAAGATTAAATTAAAAAGTAAAAAGGTAATGTCATGAAGAATTTGTAAATATTTGATGGTTTGGGCGTTTACTTCGTGGTGCATCTTGAATGAGTTGTAATTGAAATACGATAACTTTGTTTTACCACTATATTTTAAAATAAAGCAGTGACTATAGTTTCGACTATAAGCTAGTCATTATCTCTTTTAGTTTGATAATGACTAGCTTATAGTCGAAACTATATATAAAGAATTTTTAATTTAAGTACGTGAGAATTATATTTTATATTTTTAGCTTTCTATTTGTAATTAATTGATTTTGTATTTTTTTAAATTATTGTTATTATATTTTGTAAAAGGTTTATACCGCAAATAAATTATTATTGTTATTAAATTACGTATCTCAATATACTGGCGGTGAGAGAATATGAAGCTGAGATACATACACTCGTTACGGCAAATTTGCGAGGTGAGTATGTAGAGAAGAAATTTTCTTTACAAATAAAACGTTAATAGTTTTTAATATACCCCAAAGGGGTACTACTTTAAAGTTGGGCCTCTTAGAACAATCTGGTTAGAAATTCTAAACTAGGCGGTCTTCTCTTGTCAACCAATGAAAAAAAAAAACTTTAATTGTGAAACACCTTATTGACGACAGGCAATCTTTTCGAGGTGTTAGGAACAGAAATAAATCGACTAATAATATAAAAGTTAAATATGACCAAACAATTTTACAACGAGAAGAGTTTAAAAAAGTACTCACTGAAATGGAAAATCATAAATCTAATGGTGAAACAAATCTTTTCATCAAATACATTAATAGCATTCCTAAAATAGTTATTAAAAAAAACTAGTATCTTCCCAACGGACGTGCTGTAATATGTTAAGTATTATATATTCAGTAAAGCATATCCACTAGCTAACCCATTAGTTCAACAACAACATGAGCATATCACGGATCATTTCGGTGACCTTAATATCAGTATTGATGACGTAGAGAAACATTTGCGTAAATTGAAACCGAAATTAACATCTGGAGTAGATATGATACCTGCGCTTATTTTAAAAGATGCTGCTTCTACGTAAGTAAGCCACTCCACCATATTGTTAACGGTGGAGGCTTCTACTTCGTTATACATTATTCTTCATAAATAAAAAACTGCAAGTCGTTTAAGTCTATTGATGAACTAAAAACGATGTTTGATGCCTATATATTAATATATATCTAAACTTACTTACTGTTCAGTTATCTGATCACCGATGTATGAAAAATACTTTAATTTATTGGAACGTGTATACAAAAAATTTCTGAGATATTTATACTTTGTTAAACATGGACTATATCGATTCGATGTTAACTACCACAAATGGAAGCAAGGCTTCAATTTCCCATTCCAAGATTTGAATCTAGATACTCTACATGCCTTACATTTTCTGTGACAAATACGCTCCACTGCTATAACTCTGCAATACGAGTCGTATTTCCAATAAATATTCTTATGCGGTGGACATTTTCAATACTTCTTTTGATAACTTGTATTTTTTTAGTTTGTTCCCTTCTTTTTTTAATAGCCTTAAATAATTTTAATATACAACGTGTCCACGTAAGTATGCAACATATGGGAAACTTTTTTATTAATAATTTCTCAGAATATTTTATTCTTTATAAAAGTTGGTGCTTGATCGAAAACATACAAAAAAGACAAAACAAATGACATTCGACGCTATATTAGCAAGATAATGAACAATTTTTATAACTTTTGCACTTTTTAAGCAAATTTTATCAAGTATTCTTAGTTTTGACGTATCTGTCATTAATATTTATTATTAACAAATAACTAATTAGTAATTTATTAAGAGTTATTGTCTTCTGAATTATGGCAGAGCAATTATCTTTATAAGACAGAGGGGAGTTGGTGTTAAAAAAAATAAAAAAAAGTACGTGAGAAATGTGGAGAATTCGTTGGATATCTTACAAAGCATAGTTGAAAATCCTCAAATATCTGTTCGAAAATGTGCCAGGAGTTTAGGGTTGAGGAAGTTAACAGTGTATAAGGTACTAACTTTAAAGCATTTAAACCAAGATATGTTCAGACTTTGCAAGAACATTATTATAACAATCGTTCTGAATTTTGTCTCATGGTACAAGGTGAAATAGAAATTGATAGGACATTTCCTAAGAAGATTTTTACTGGTCAACAGAAAAATCCAACATTCCAAATTATCAACAAAAATCAATATTCTCGAAAAATAAATGTTTGGTCCAATTCAAACTTCATACGTATCCCCACTCCGCCTACCTTCATCATGAATCACTCACAATCTACCACTCCTGATGTACTTCTTTGCACTCAAAATATCCGTAACCTTATCCACTCCATCAACTTAGTTCTCGACTGACCACCTTGCCATCCGCTTCCAAATAAAAATCCCCCTAGATCCTCCTCAACAAATCCCTAACTTGTTTTACAATTTTTAGTTTCCCTATATAGTATATATAAGGGGACTATTGTTTTCGTGATTTTTTTTTCAAAAATTTTTTTTGCGGAAATATCCGTTTTGGTGTCCCCTGAACCCAAAACACTAATTTCTGGAAAAAAATTTTTTGTGTCTGTGTGTGTGTCTGTCTGTCTGTGTGTCTGTCGGTGGGCGCTGTATCTCAAAAACGAATAATCTGTTTGAGATGAAACTTCAAACTTAAGGTTTTATCGTTAAAAACTGGAACTGAAAAGCTTTTGGTAAAGATTCATAGACCGGAAGTGGATGTTTACTCGAAGCGTTTTTTTGTTTTTTCGTGATATTTTTCAAAATATGAAAAATTTTAAAAAACTGTTCAAACAAAAATTAAAGGGAATGAAAAACTGAACAAGTTTTATTCGAACCTGTTTTCCATAAAATTTTTAACTTTCGAGAAAAAACATAAAAATTGAAAATTTTGACATTTTTTGCCAATTGCTAATAAACTCTTGGAGTTACATAAAATTTATATAACAAATAATTGTAGAGAATTCAAAAGTGCACATATTATTAAGAATAACATTTTTGCGTAAACCTAATAGTTTTCGAGAAAAATATAGGGAAACTACTATGATGGCCACATCACCATTTTAAAAATGTAATATAGATAAAATTAATTTAGAAATGTCAGAATATATCACCGCTAATCCCATTATTAATCCAAATTCTATTACCCTCTTCAATGAAACCCTATCTTCGTCCATTATCCAAAACACACCTAAAATATCCAAACAATTTTATAAATATCCCCTCCCAAAATACATCCTCCGACTAATTAAATTTAAAAGACAATTATACCGAGACATACAACTGATGGACACAACTGAACTCAGACAAAAATTTAATAAACTTAACAAAGACATTAAAAGACTTGAATTCAAGACGGAAGTTTGGATAAACACTTGCAGAAAGATCAACGATACAAAGGGAAAAACATTTTGGACGGAGATAAATAAATTAAGCAAATACAAAAGGACAGACAATCTTTGACCCCTTAACTAACGAGACCATCACAGACACAGTCGTTATTGTTCAAAATTTTGCCGACACTTTTAACAAGACTTATACAATGACACATGACCCAAATTTTGACCGCACAAATTTTCAAAAAATAAATGACTGGTACGTTAAATATTTTGAAAACAATGACTGTTCAGAACCGACGGACATTTTTACACATGACGAATACTTTGAGGTTTTAAATAAAGGGAAAAATACAGCGACTGGACATGACAATATACACAGACATATCCTCAAATCCTTTCCATTCCATATACCCGACCACATCCTCAATAATATTAACTTCCTCTACAAAAACCATTACTTCCCAGAAGTGTGGAAAATAGGAATAATTATTTGCATTCCCAAACGCGACCAACCTTCCAATTTACTAACCATCTATCGTCCTATCACACTCTTACCTGTTATTGGAAAATTATATGAATCCCTCCTTAAAACCAAAATCCTTTCTCTAATTTCTAATCATATCCCCAATTATCAATTTGGATTCCTTCCCCGTCGTTAACTTCTCTTTCTCTAACCATCCTAGCCTCTAATATTCAAACTGCCCACCTTGAAGGCAGAGCTTCTGCAGCATTTTTTCTGGATGTTCAGAAAGCATTCGATTCTGTCTGGCACCAAGGCTTATTGTATAAATGTCATCTCCTAAATATCCCTCGTCATATCATTTTTATCATTAAACAATTCCTTTCCAATAGATCCCTAAAAGTAAAAATCCACAACTCCTTCTCTTCTTCTTTTACTCCCGAACAAGGCCTCCCTCAAGGCTCCCCCTCTCACCCCTATTATACAACATTTTTAGCTCCGACATCTATAATTCTGATCCTCTCTACTTCAATCCTTCCAAATATCTCCTGCAATTTGCTGATGATACTGCCCTAATTACCCATGCTCCCACGTTACCAAAAGCCCTCCAATTCCTTCAAGAGCTAATTGACTCCCTTCAACACTGGTTTGCAAAATGGCGTATTAAAATCAATCCCCATAAATCACAGCTCCTAATTCCATACCACCGCACCAATAATTCTCCCTACAATATCTCAATTTCCCACACTATTATCCCCCCCTCAAATTCGGTTAAATACCTAGGCATAACCATAGACCCCAAAATTAATTTCAAAAAACACACAGCTATAATTAAAAACAAAATTACAACTAGGGCAAAATATTTTAGATGTTTAACTTATAGAAATGATGGCATCACTAGTAAAACAGCAGTCAAAATATACAAAATGATTTGTCGCCCATTACTGGACTATGGTTGTGCCCTCTATCCCAATCCCAGCAACCCAACCTCCCGTAATATTCAAGTTAGCGAGCGAGCATCCCTCCGTACCCTAACAAAACTTTGGCGTCCTCTAAATCCTTTACATAATCCTTCCAACCAACTCCTCTATGATACAACCTTAGTTATCCCCATTCAAGAACGCCTTCGATTCCTATCAGAAAAATTCTCCAAAAATCCTTTCAACTTTCATATATTATCCCTCTACTGTCTTCCTAGAAACCCTAACATAATCCCTAAATTTAAAAACCCACATTCTACCATTTTCGATTTCATTTCATCACTTCATGCATCTACTCACTAAAGACTGACGCCATATGACTAGACAAAACAAGGCAGAAAGACTTCTGGTCGATAGCCTTTTGACAGATTAACATAATAACACCTCGTTCATCATTTATTTATTATTTAAATAATGTACATATTTGTCAATAAAGATGTGTGTATGTATATAAATGGTGTGGAATTTTGAACAGAAAATATTATAGTGCCATACATATTTCAGCAGAGTTTAAATTCAGAAAGATATTTAGAATTTTTAAATATGGAATTGGAAGATAAATTTAACATGGCTACAAGAAATTATCTTTCTTTTATGCATATACCATATACCATAGTGCTTGTATCGTAGTTGAATATTTAAATGAACAATTTAATGAGAAATGGATTGGAAGACATTCAAGATTTCCATGGCCTGCTCGCATTTTAAAAATTTAAAGGATTTGGCAAATAAAATTATAAATATTTCAATATTTTTGAAAATTTAATCAGAGATTTTGACCCTACTCAATTCTGGAATTTTTTCAATAGTAGGAGAAAACAAGGCCAAATACCATCAGTGATGACGTGGCATGGAGAATCCCTCGATCAAGATCCTCAAATAGCTCAAGCTTTTGCCGACCATTTTAATGCCAATTACAGCATGTCAACAAATCGATCAGATGACGCCCTATTCGATGTTTTAGGCAACTTGAAAATAAGCGAAGAGATGGTGCTTAAGGAATTACGAAGATCTAAGGCAAAATTCACAATGGGAGCAGATAATATTCCGGAATTTTTCGTGAAAGATACTGCTATTATTTTGGCTAAACCACTTACCCATATATTTAATATTATATTACGAACTGGTGTTTTTCCTTCATATTGGAAAATAGTTAAGGTAGTCCCAGTTTTTAAAAAAGGTGATAAATCCGACATTAATAACTACAGACCTATATCATTATTATGCAATTTTTCTAAGGTTTTTGAACGTATACTCGCCACTTATATCTATGCGTCAGTAAAATGCAAAATATCAGACAAACAACACGGATTTGTACCAAAACGATCTACTTTAACAAATTTAATGTGCAGTACTCAACATATATTTTCCAGTATGAACGAAGGATACCAAACAGATGTAATTTATGTTGACCTATCTAAGGCTTTCGACCGCATGTCACATGATATTTTATTCAGTAAACTTCAGTCATTTGACCTACCACATAAATAATTAAGGTTATTAGATCATATTTAACAAATCGTCCACAGCGTGTTGTTGTTAGGGGTCATACATCAAATAGTTATATCGCGAAAAGTGGTGTACCGCAAGGGTCAAATCTTGGCCCTTTGTTATTTGTACTATTCGTCAATGACGTGGTAGATGTAGTTGGTTGCAACATATTACTATATGCAGATGATATAAAAATCTACAAAACTATTCAGTGCGAAGATGATTGCAATGTTCTGCAAGCTGACCTAATCAAGTTAAGTGAATGGTGTGCAAACAATGAACTTTCTCTTAATTCAGATAAATGTTCTGTAGTATCCTACACGAGAAACATCTCACCTGTGACGTTTGATTATGCAGTCAATAATAGGTTTCTTGGCCGAACAAGTGGTATTACTGATTTGGGCGTTTTCTTTGACCAAAAATTAACATTTAATTTTCATGTTATGAACACAGCCACTAAATGTAATAAACAACTTGGATTTATTATAAGAATGACGAGAGATTTTAAATACCGAAAAACATTAATAGTACTGTTTAAATCATTAGTACTAAGTAAACTTCTTTATTGTGCTACTGTATGGAGTCCTCATACTCAACATTGTATAAAATATATCGAGTCTGTACAAAAAAGATTTCTGAAATATTTATATTTTAGAGATCATGGTGTATATCCTTATCAGGGTTATCCATATAACAATTTACTTATGGAATATAGTATGCTTTCAGTAGCAAATCAACACCATCTAGTAAATGTAACTACCCTATATAAATTAGTGCATAATTATTTGGACGTGGCTATCTTATCACATCAATTGTACCATCGTGTGCCAATATGTAATAATAGATATTCACTAACATTTTTATACGGGACACCACGTTCAAATTATTATGCAAATTCACCTATTGTAAAAATGATTCGTGCTTATCATCAAATTCAATATACTGTTGATATCTATGCATCATTTAAAGAATTTAAGTCAAAAGCCTTGGAATGTATAATTACTCTCAGATAGGATTTAATTAGCTTTTATTTACATTTCGTTTTTATTTTTATTGATTTTGTACAGTTAAATTTCTTACTTTTCTCTCACTCAAATATGTTATATTTCGTTTTTATATTTTCTATGAATATTCCTACTGTAAGACTTATGTAATGTATGTTATGTATGGTCTGTTGGGAATAAATGTATATTATTATTATTATTATTATTATTATTAACAGAAGAACAAATGTATGTATTGAGAGGGAAGGGGATCGCATCGAGTGATTTTTATTCAATTAATAATATCGTTAACGTTGTTAATTTCAAAAAAAATCCATTTTTGTTTCATTTATTAAAACCGTATGTCATTTGTTTTGTCTTTTTTATATATTTAAGATCAAGCACCAACTTTTATAAAGAATAAAATTTCCTGAGAAATTATTAATAAAAAAGTTTCCCATATGTTGCATTCTTACGTGGACACGTTGTAGATTAATTTTTAAGTTATAGTTTAATTTAAGTATTTCTATTATTATTAATTGTATACTTTACTAAATATTCTGCGCCCTGTAATTGGACTTTAGGTCTGTTGAGTTTGTAATAAATAAATAAATAAATATATAAATAAGACTTTCGATCGTCCATTTTGCCGAATAGGCCCGGAAATAGGTTTATTTAACGACCAAATTGATCTTGGTCATATAGGCCTTAGGAATTAGGTATTTATTTATCCGACATACTACAAAAGATTCTAATATTATACATAATAATAATCTACAAAAATTTTGATTGTATTTGGAAAGGCTTGAATTCAAATATGTGTTCTTCCATTCACACCCTCTATTCTTATGGTATCAGTTGCTCCATGAAGACTTTTTTGATGACGATTCATCAGATTATTTGTCAAATATGAACACATATATTAAAACATAGGTTCCTACTCAGGTAAAATACAAATACATAGAAATACACATGTTAGGTCGAGTTTATGTCCGAAAAATGATATGATCTCTTCAAGACTGTAAAACATTTACTTATTAAGTACTGTTTGATTGTGTATTTAAAAGCAATTTCGGGTAGTTGTTTTACATTCTCAGGTAGCAAGTTATACAATTTTGGACCGTAAAAATTGACATCGTTTTGAGACTTACTTAGCCGCATGCAATCCGCTCGTAAATGGTTTCTCGATCTTGTGTTATGGTCGTGGACCTATGAGTTTTATACAAGCACAGATTTTTACGTATGTAGGCATTCCATTGCATATAAGCATGGCAGCGTTAAAATTCATAATTGAATAAATGTGTCATGACAGTCATCGCGATATTCAATACTCGCAATTATTCTTACGGCACGCCGTTGCAAACTAAACACTCGAGCAGTGATGCTAGTGTCCCCATGATATAGCTTTGGCACAAGGAAAAATAAACTGTTCTCATAGAATTTCTAGAAAGACAATTTCGCAGTTGACGTAGTAATTAGGTGGATTTGCATATTTTATTTGAAATTTCAGATTCATGAAATTGCCAAGATAATTTGGAATCCAGGTAAATACCGAGAAACTTTGCATGGTATGTGGGTGTTTCCCTTTTGAGGGAAAATGTTAAGGTAATTGACTTTCCAGAATTCACTGATAGTTTATTTGCGGCGAACCAAGTGGAAGCTTGATCTACTGCAAACTTATTTTGTTTATAAACAATATCTTTATCAAAACCAGTGGTTTTTACGGTTGTGTCATCAGCGAATAACACCGTTGAAGAATTAGTATACTGAGACGGTAGATTGTTAATGTAAATTAAAAAAAAAAGGAAAGGGCCCAAGATAGATCCTTGTGGGACACCTTGGGTTACCTTTAACTCTTTAGATGTAGTATTGTTAAAAGTTACCAACTGTTTTCTGCTACTCAGATACGACTTTCTAACACCGCAGCTAGAAGGATGAAAATTATAAGTTTCTGCTGAAGAACATCATGAGAAACGCAATCAAAGGCCTTACATAGATCTAAAAAAGTGGCTACTGAATATAAGCCACCTTCGAAGCCTTGATAGATTTTATCTGTGCAAGTTAAAATTGCGTCTTTTGTTGATCTTCCCCTGCGAAAACCAAATTGATTACTAGATATAATATTATTAACTTCCACAAAGTAAACAGCTTGCATGTATAAGATTTTCTCGAGTACTTTAGAGATTATAGGAAGAGAATTGAAATAGATCTATAATTATTACAGTCAGATCTAGTACCTTTTTTTGTGGACTGGGATTACCAAAGCTCGTTGGAGGCACGATAGAAAGATATCGTCATCGATGCAATTATTTGACAGAAGCGTCAAAGGAGATATTATTTATTTTTTTACAGACACGTACTCATTCCGTAAATGTCTTTACTGTTAGAAGGTTTTAATTTCTGAATTGTAGTCCGAACAGTACTGGGACTAAATTTTTGAATTCAAAGTAATTATTTGGTTGAATTAGCATTTTACTTATTAAGATACTAGCTGAGTGTTGAGAAGGCGGTAAAGTGTTAATTATATCCTCCACTACCTGCGTAAAATATTCATTAAATGTACACAAAAATTTAAGAAAAAATGTATAAAACTTTACTCTTTTAACAATCTACTTAATAACTTGCTTTGTTGCATAAGCATATCTATAATGTTATCAGAGTCAATATTACATAATAGTTATTTAAGGTACAAGTGTAAAAAGTGATGCTTTATTGCACGAACTGGCGTTTAAAAACACGAGCGAGGAACGAGCGAGTTTTTTTAAAGCCAGGAGTGCAATAAAGAAACTTTATCGCCAATCGGCACTAAATACATCTATTATTATCGCCATTTGCGGCACTAAACCGTCCCATTATTTTACTACTTTCAACAAGTAACATTATGGGACAATACTAACAAAATCTAAGGAGGTCGAATCCTGTCAGTTTAGTTGTCAAAAAAAAACATGAGTAGTGAAGAGTTTGAAATACCATGTACTCCACCAGAAATACGCGAAAGAGCGATAGAAACAACGCTCGAAATTCTTCCAAATAAGTCTAGACATATTTATAATCGTCAACACGATTTATTCACAAGTTGGTGTGACAGAAATAACATTAAAAAAATTAGCGAAAACGTTCTCTTGACATATTTTTCTGAAAAATCCAAGGATATAAAGCAGCAACATTATGGTCATATTATTCTATGTTAAAAGCATCTCTTTCGGTAAAAAACGACGTTGATATAAGCCAATATAAGAAACTTACGGCGTTTTTAAAACAGAAATCAAAAAATTATACGCCAAAAAAATCGAAAGTTCTCACACAAGAAGAAATAATACAGTTTCTATTGAATGCACCAAATGAAATATATTTAATGATGAAGGTAAGATAGTAATCAATTATCGAAGCATATTTGTTATTAATGTTGATATTATTTTAGATTTGTGTTATTTTTGGCGTTGCTGGAGCCTGCCGTAATAATGAATTAGTAAATCTTAAAGTTGATGATATAGAAGACAAGGATACTGTATTGATTGTGCATATAAGACACACGAAAACTAATAAACCAAGAGTATTTGTCGTAACATCAGAGTTCGAAGGACACGTTAAACCGATTGAGTTATATAAAAAATATGCCAAACTTCGTCCCGCACAGACCAAACATGATAGATTTTTTATTACATATAGAAAAAGTAAATGCACAGTGCAGCCTGTGGGTATCCACACTTTTGGAAACATACCATGTAAAATTGCGAACTATTTAAATTTGCCAAATCCGTCAGAATATACTGGTCATTGTTTTCGGAGGTCGTCTGCTACTTTGTTTGCTAATGCAGGGGGCAGCAAAGAAAATTTGAAACGTCATGGAGGGTGGAAGAGTGGATCCGTTGCTGAGTCCTATGTTGAGGAATCAATATTGAACAAAACGAAGATTGCAAAAACGATTTTGGGTGGTGATCAAATTGCGCACCGTTTTGATATCAATGACAACACTGCCACAACTTTACATCAAAATGAAAATATTCATTTTCTTATTAATAACACCGAATTGCATAAAGATGAAAATACCCTTTTAAATAATATTCCACAAAATTTTTCCGTTGATGGGTCAACATCAGGAATAAATTTAAATATTGCCACAGGATGCACCATCAATTTCAACATATACAACAAATAGAGTGGTTTAATATCTTGATTAATTCGTAGTGTTTGTTTAAATAATAATACATATTTTCTGTTTTTTTTTTAATTTAAATAAAAAATCCTATACTTTTTCATTTATTTTTAAGATTGGCGATAAAATTTTGTATGCACCACGTCAGTAAAATATCTTTATCGAACTCGTCTTTATTCACCTCGCTCGCTCCGCTCGCTCGTCTCATAACCTCAGACTCGTTCGATAAAGTCTTATTTTACTGACTTGGTACATAAATAATTATTTTACACGTGTGCCTTACAAAATTTTATCTTCGATCGTAAAGGATTTCAAAGAATATATTCTTATGAGTAATATTTTAATGTCATTTCAATAATTCAATTAATGGAAACATACTTTACCCGCAGTGCACTAATGAAAGCGTTACTTAGCAACCAAAAATTTGACATTTCTGTGCAATAAAAACAGTTTGACATTACCGTGCAATAAAAACGTGAAAAAGCACTAGTGCTTTAAAAAGCCACTTTTACAATGAAAAATGATGCAAAAAGTGTCTACTTTCTGTACGATCGTAGATTAAATATTATTTTCGCAAGCCATTAACATAAAAGCATCCAAATTATTATTCGAGATTGAATTCCCCAATCTATTTTTAATGTATTTTAACTTGGATAGACTTATTTCACATTGCACTGAATTTATTAATAATGTTAATAAATATTTGTAAGCATTTCCTAGTGCAGAATATACCTCACTGTACATATTGTACTATTAAAGGACAGAATAATAGCAAATTGCACATTTAATACAAGATTTACATTTTTTTATTATTAACATCAAAACCACCATCTCTTTCAAAGTCATCGTTGTCTTCTTCATCAGTTTCATCTGTATCTATATCTGTAACATTACTCTGAAATTGTTATTTACTCTTCGCATTTGTTGTTGTCGAAACTTTAAAACTATCCCAATTTTTCATTATTCTTAAATCTAAATTCTATAGAATTTATAATCTTATCTAAAATTCTATTATGGGTTTTAACTTCATAGGTTTTTCGTCTATCTTTTATGGGATCATCTTCCGCCCATTCTCTCGTTTTCTTATTCTCTTTTCGGGAAAGGAAATTGGTATGTAGATGTCGATTTCTTCACGGCTGTCAATTTCATCTTGTTTGCGTCGATGTTTCAATATCACTCATGTCGCAACTTACGGACTTTAATTGTGATTTATAATTCATAAGCATTTCGTGGCATATTCGTAGGTCTAATCCGCTAGTTTGCAAATATTTCAAGACAGGACCAATAATTGCAAATGATTTTGTAAAAATTTGAGCCGTTAGTAGGATTTCATAATCTATAAATTGTGTAAGCATGGTAGAGGCCTTTACACGGACATCTGGTGGCATGTTTTCAGACAATTTTATATCGTGAAATAATAATAATACATCGATGTAACGGACATTGGTGTGATTTATGTAATTTCCAAACATTTTCTTCAAAGCTGCTTCTTTTGCCCACCAACGAGTTTCTCCAATTATTTGTAATTTCTTTTTTTGGCCTCTAAGGATGTGCTTTTCCAAATATTCATTCTTTGGTAGGATTCTTTGTAGAAAATTGCAATGGAATTTAATAAGGTAAATAAAGACGCTGCATTTATTGTTCTTTTGACGGTGTCGGACATAAGGTTCAGGATATGGCTGTAACACCACACAAGTAATTGAAACCATTGTAAGCCCCTTGCATATTTGCTGCACCATTAGTGGCATTAGAAACGCAATTTTTTAGTGGAATATTTAAAGATGAAAATTCTTTTTGAACGAGGTTAAACATACCTTTCCCGGTGGAGTCTGTACAACTTACAACGGAAACCAGTCTTTCATAGATTTCACAACCTAAAACATATCTTATTACAATTGAACATTGATCTTGAGCTGAAATATTCTGTGTAGTGTCCTGTTGCACAGAATATATTTCTGCTCTTTAGATTTCTTTCAGAATGGGTGTTTTGATCAATTCTCTTATGATTTGCAATATTGAATTTACAGTTGTTTTAGATAATAAACTTATGAATGATTCAGATCTACGTTGTTGTCCGTTTTCAAGGATATTTTTGCTTTTTTCGATGACCTTATTTAAATGTTCTTTTAAGTGTACATTATATATACTTACTAACAATATAACTTCCAAAAAGTTAAAACAACTTTACGGTTTTTCATTGTATGTTAGCCAGTTTGTTACCGTGCCATTTTTCATTTTGAAGACTTTTTCGCGATTAAAAACTCATTAAAGCTGGTTGTCTCTAATGAAATGAAAAAAAAAATTGAATATCGTACAAATTTGACTTTTTAAAATAACTATCATAGTGACTATCAGTAATATTGATTAATTAATTTGAAATCCGAAAATAGATTTTTCCTCAAAAATGTGAGTTTTTATAAAACAAAATCGACCTGTTTGAGGATTTTATCCAAAAAGTTTATGTTTCGCATTTACTGGATATGTTCCATACTGTAAGCGTGCACTGTATATTTATTCATTAGGTGTACAAATGAATTATCCATTTTCTCAGTCACAATCAAGGTTTATTTTAAAAGATACAAAATTAAATTGTTCAGAGTATTCGCTGTTCCTTTTTATAACCTTAAGTCATCTTTTAGGCAGCTGATAAATACCATCTTGGAAACATTTACGTCTATGGACACAATAAAGTCATCAAGCCATTTTTAGAACACATTCACTAATTAGAAATACATATCGGACAAGGTAACGGGTGTCCAACAATTATTGCAGTCCCGGGTGGCGTTGGAATAAAAAACGTAGGTCGATTCTTGCATGTTGCAAATAAATGAACTGACATTTTTAATGCACATTTAAGTTATGTTTGACAATTAAAATGTCAGTTCATTTATTTGGCACATAAAAGAATTGACCTACGTTTTTGATTACAACGCCACCCGGGACTGCAATAATTGTTGGACACCCGTTATATTGCATCGACCGAAATAAGTAATAATCGGATCAATGTCTGATGAAGACTCATTATTATGACTTTTCACCTTTGCCAGTATACGGCATTTTCGTTTAAATTCTTGACTCAAACGGATTAATTGACGTTGGTAGCAGTCCGCAAACTATTACATTCGTTTGTAATAACTAAATCACGATCTTCATATCTGACTGAATGCAGAGAAGAACCTTCTTTCTGAAGCTATTGGGTTTTGCGAACGATTGTGAAGATTACCGGGTTTTTTTATTGACATATGCATGTTTGATTGTCATAAAGAATCCATTCCACATCGCTCGTAACATTTTCCACAAGAAAGACTTCAGATTCTGTTTATTGAGCCGAGCCTCCACTCTTCTATTTTTGTTGGATTCTGTGAGTTTGAGAGAAATCCATTTTCATTTTTTCTGGATCTTTCAGATCTCATATAGGCGATTAAAAATTAATTGCTGTTTCGCAAACTTTTTCTGTGTTTGTGCTTAATTTTAAGCGAGCATCTTCTCCAACTCATTGTTATCGCTTCTAAACGAAAATGCGCACACATCTGGATTTTAGTCCAGAAATTAACAAATCGATTTTTGGAATTCGTAAAGAATGCAGTGTCGGATATGCATTTGTTATCATTTTTGACTGTACTGAACTAAATAGACTTTCCGGCATACCAACTGTTATTTTTAATCAGTATATGTCAACACTGTATGACCGCAAAAGATTGGAAAATTAATTGATTTTCCAATTAATTTCTTGACTGTTTAAAATAATTTGGATTCTTCATTCAACATCAAATAGTAAACTATACAATTCCCCCAAGCGCCCCTCAGATTCGTTGCGTTCACGTAGAAAGCTAAAGAAATATAAACTTTCATTTGCCCTGAATGATATTCGAATCCCTATAAATTAGATAATACTAAATATGAGTATACAATTATTAAGTGACGTCGAAAACTTAATTTCAATTTGCTTGAAAAGAAATTCTTTGTTAGTATTCTAAAACATAATAAACTTAAAACAATATATGTCTAAAACATAAGCTTCTAAAATCTGAAGCAAATAATAGGTTATTCAGAAATATCATAGGATAATATAAACACTGATATTGTATTCGGTGTATGTGTGAATCAGGTTTGCTATCATTGGACGGCGTCCAAGAATAATAAACCGGGAAGATATTTAGCTTCATAGGACTGATCTACAGTCAATGGAAGGTTTAATGGGATAGGAACGTAAGTAACTAAACATGTACTGGCGTCAAACACTAAAATGTAAACCTAATATAAATAATGGCTGTTACTGCGTTGTAATCCATACTTATGCTTAATTATAAAATTCACTACGTTTTAACCACATATAAATTATTTGTGGTAAATGCATTTATTTTTTATCTTCTGCAGTTAACAACCTCGTATGCGACTGGTTATATCCTGTACTCTTCCCTTCCTCTTCTATTCAATTCCAAGAAAAGTGGCCTGAAATAACGGTTTAATAAAGGGATAAATATTTCTTTAAATAATCATATATTCATATATATTATTATTATATTTTAGGCGACATTTACATGAAATACTACACTATTTTTTTTTCCAATTTTTTTGTTCATATGACATTAATAACAATATCATGAATGTGTGTTTCTCAACCTCACCCTCTCACATGATCAGAGATTACACGTTTAATATTTATATTTCATTAATAGGAAATACGCAATAACGAGTCGGAAACGCGCGAATCAACCAAACTTCAACAAATATCCTACCCTAACTATATATATTAAGCTATGTAATGTACAATATATTTATAAAAAATTAATAAAAACGTCCTCGTAAAAATCGACATTTCAACAACAGACAAGCAAAATTCAACAATTGGTAACATGTCAAAAATACGAAAGAGGCATGTTGCTTTTTATATTTGTTTTTTGTTATTTTTTGGGCGTGTGTACTTACTCCCGATTATAATTATTTATCGTTGTCTACATATATATTTATGTATATTAACAAATGTATTGTCAAAAAATGTATATATATAATATAATTTCTTGTTTGTTTTGTATTTTTTTTTTAATCTAGTTTATATAACACACAAAGTTACGACATTTATATGGTACATTCTTTATTTTACACCCTCGAACGATCCAACTGGAGCCAACTGAATGTGTTTACGTAGTACGTTTTTGAATGTTAATTTCTTAACAATAAGTACTTTCTTATAGACTCTATGACATAAAGTGTAAGGGCATTCCGCAGATTAGGTAGATCAGTAAATTATATTTTATATCATTATACATAATTGAATATTTTAAATTGAATATTAAATAGCTATTCTTTTTCTTCAAACATTTACGTTCATTTCTTTCAACATTTTTTCCGAATGACACTCGTATGAAATTATGAAATTACGTGCAATACATTATTCGTTTTGTAAAATTATAATTTCGCACTAAATATTTATATAACATTAATACAACCTAATAATCAATTATTGAAATGCAATGATTGTATTAGAATAAAAATCATTGAAAGCGAACTAATTGTAGTGATTTATACTACATATAATTAAAGTTTTAAGGCGTTCGATTTTGATTTTATAAAAATGAAAAATAAAAAACGCGTCCTAAACTAATTTTTTTAGAGACAATTTATTCAACTAAATAATTCATTAAGATAAGCCGCATAATCATTACTAATTATTATTATTTTAAGTTCATGCGCAAATTATTAGTAAATTATTATCGTTAGATCTTTGTTTACTTAAGAAGAAATATAAAAGGAGAGTCCCGCCTTTGATATGTTTCGTATTTAAAAATATTGTTACACATTCATATATTTTTATAAACATACGCCCTCGCGTACAGAAACATTTTTTTTTAAATCTTTGGTCGGCTAACTGAATATTCACTAAAATGAAAAAAGATCGTTTTGAGCGATGTGCTTGATTTTTATTATTGTTATGATTATTATTATTATTATTATTGACTCGAAACCGACAAATCACGAGTATTTACAAAATGTGTTGTGTTTTCTGCGTGTGAAGATTTTGCTTAATTGGTATATTGAATGTCAGAACAGCACATATACGTTTAATTAAATATTTTTTATGTTTGGGGATGGGTGGTTCAAGAGAGAATGGTTTTACTCGAAGGTTTGCGATTCTTGTTGGACCAGCTTGAACCGCCTCGGACTTTTGACTGCGATGGCGCCGTGTCCTTCGAAGGAATGTCGGCCCTTCATCTGCATGTAGCGCTTAATATACCTGGCTATTAGCTTTTGTGGTCTGTCCTGCCATTCGTTCAGCACCTCTTTTGGCGTTGACACCTGAAACAAATCGACATTATAGAATTGAAGTAAAAATACTATTATTTGAATAATAATTATTGTTGATAATACTTTATTTAATATTAGTATTGTGATAAAATAAAGATTCAGAGATTTATAAGGCATTAAATATGAACATACCATAACGTTTATTATTATATATATATATTTTTTTTAAATTGATTTACACATTTGAAAATTTCTCTCGTACTAACTTCCTATTTAATCTACCTTCTGTTACTATGAAGATTTATTTCCTTTCAATGCCGGATCGCCGTCTTAATATTCTTCTCCACAAATGTCCGGCGACATAAAGTGGCACCACACCAATCCCCCTTAGAAAGGGACAGAAAAAGAAATAGGAGAAGAAAGAGTAATTCTTTCAGAATATATTCCTCTTCTGCGGGCTGATGTTTTTTTAAGAATTGATGCTAGAGGCAGAACAGGAGAAACAATAAAAATAGTGGTAATAGTATAAAGTAAAGAAATAGATAGCTTGATTTATGTCTTCCAGGCCATCTATAAAATTTCAGCCTTAAGCAGCAATTTTATGTAGAGATGTTGAAAATAAAAAAATTAAAAAGAGTGCTAATATAAATAAAGGAAGTTGGGATACACCATCCCTCGGATCGTTGCTCTTTCTATTAAGTCTTGAATTTGTTTATTGAGTTACATTACATATGATAGGCGATTGTGGACCTATGTTTGATACCGAATAATTTACAGAATCTCTTCCAAATGTTGGATTGAAAGTGTTGGCCACAATCCAAAACGTGTAATCTAACAATTTAAAAAACGCTTTGGAAACGGAATTTGGGTTAATTTCGACAAGGGGTTGGACCAATGTGTAAATCTTTTAATACAAACTAAAAATTATCCGAAATTGTTGGAAATGGCCAAAGGACCGATGATGTCGATGTGTACGTCAGTGAAGAGATCGTCAGGATGCAAAAACTTAGCCATTGGTGATACGAGGGTAGATTGAAAAGTTTCCGGAATGGGCAAGAGATGGCGCGCGTATCGTGAAATTGTTATGATGGTTTTCAAGGCTAACCTATTTTAGGTAAGCTGTCAAATTTTCAGACACGTGCGTCATTCCGTTTTTGTTTACTAGGATATCTTGTGAAGCAAGTCAGGCACTTTTGCAAAAATGGATAAAAACGAATTTCGTGCAGTCATCAAACATTTCTGGATGGATGGGAAAAAGGCGACGGAGATACGAGATATTTTGCAGAAAGTTCATGACACATCCATACCTTCATTTTCGACTATTAGTTTCTGGGTGAGCGAGTACAAACGTGGCCGTACGATCACCAAGGATGAACCACGCAGTGGACGTCCAAAAACGGCCACAAATGAAGAAATGGTCGACAAATCCATGATCTCGTGTTAGCCGATCGACGAGTGAAGTTGCGCGAAATAGTAGAGACCACGGGCATCTCATATGAACGTGTGCAAAATATCGTGCACGAACATTTGGGCATGAGGAAGCTGCCGGCGCGATGGGTGCCGCGTTTGCTGACTATGGACAACAAGCGAAATCGTATGACCACTTCGAAAGAGTGTTTGGCCTTGTTAAAGCGTAACCCAACGGATTTTTTCACCGATTCGTGACCGTGGACGAAACATGGATGCACCACTACACACCAGAAACCAAGCAGCAGTCGAAACACTGGATTTCTCCAGGCGAATCTGCTCCGAAGAAGGCAAAGACTGGCCCATCGGCTGGAAAGGTCATGGCCACCGTTTTTTGGGATTCGCAAGGTGTGATACACATCGACTTTTTGCAGAAGGGAAGAACTATCACGGGAAAATACTACGGCGATTTATTGGATCAATTCAACGGCATATTGAAGGAGAAACGGCCTCATTTGCAGCGGAAAAGAGTGCTTTTCCACCACAACAACGCGCCGGCCCCTTCATCTCGAATCGCCAATACTAAATTGGTTGAATTGGGCTACGAGGTGGTGCCGCATCCCCCGTACTCTCCAGACCTGGCCCCGTGCGTACTTAGCTCGGAGGCAAGCGCTTTACGTCAAATGAGATCATCGACGCCACTAAAGCTTATTTTACAGAGAACTGTTTAATTACTGCGTTTTCTTGCTCATTCCGGAAACTTTTCAATTTACCCTCGCATTCTTCTGTTTTACGACCACATACCATAAAGCTTAACTCCGCAATAGGGTATCGTCACTGCGCTATGCTTGCGCAGTTAGCCAGAGCAGCTGAAGAGCGGGTTGAGGCCCCACTAGTGGTTTATTAGCTGTAGTTTTTATTGCAAGCTGGTTGAGTGATGCTAAAATATTTGAGCAAAATTCAATAATAATCTGTCTTAGAAATTGACCATGTCAAGAAAACACTGTAATGCTTTTTGAATCACTTCTAACTTTAAAACTTTTAAAATTTGTAAGAATTACAGTTTTTCAACAATTTCGTCCTGTATTTAGTTGTAAATAGCTTTGATATTTTTCTCATATAACATTTGCCTTATGAAAGAGAAAAATATCACTAAACCAAAAATGCTGAAGCGGATCGGAAAAATCATTCTCGAGCCGCTCGATCTGCTCGATCAACGCATGTTCGATCCTTAAAATACTCGATCTTTTCCATCACTAATTTAATTTTGTTTTTGATCTACTTTTTCTGTCTATGGTTTGTTAATTAACCGCATAATCTTGGCTTATTTCTTTTGTGTTTGTCCTGCATATTTCTTGTTTATTTTTTGTCCACCTTTTTTAACACTTATCGGTTGTTTATCTTTTGTTTGTTTTTATCTATTAATTGTCTTGTTTTATTTTTGTCTGATTTTTCCTTCAACTATCTTTTGTTTATTATATATCCGCTTTTCAATTGTCTTTGTTATTTTTACAGTCAACTGGTTGTCTTTTATGGTTTTTGTCTAAACAAAATTTAGGATTTTATCTGCGGTTATTTTTATCTACTTTTGTTTAATTTGTCTAACGTATATTTTTTTAAAATTTTTTGTGTCTGCATTTTATCTAGTTTTTTGTCTTGTTTGTGTTGTTGTTTGCCATTAATTTATTTATTGGTACTTTATTAGACTTGCTTTATAAAAATAATTCGAAATACATAAAACCATACAAATAATTTTGTCAGCTGAAAGGCGAAGTTCACTCTTAAAGAATGTTCTTCCACTCTAACCTATAATTAATCCTTTATCTGCCCTTCTTATATCTTTTATCTATTTGGTCTTAATTTTTTCTTTTTAATCTTATTGTTTACCTTTTGTCAGTATAATCTGGTTTTTATATATCTAACAACTTTATTTATAGAAAATAAAAAATTAAATACAAATAAAACAATGGCCTATTTTCAGCCTGCCTTTTTTTGCATTTTTACTCTTTCTTTTGTTTGCAATTCTATCTGTCACCTATCAATTTCTGCTTCTTATTGTGTTTTTATCAATAAATATAAAAACTTGTTTGGTGTTTTTCTGGTTAACCCCATGGTTGTCCTCTTTTCCATCTGTCATTAATCATTAATATTATCTTTTGCCTGCATTCCTCTTTATTGTGTACCTTTGTCTTCCTTTTGTTTTATAAAAAATATAAATATACTTTTCTTTTATTTGTAATTTCTCTCGTTTCCTTTAGTTTGTTTCGTTTGCTATCTATAATTTTTTGTTTCTTCACTTGCTTCAAACCAATATTTTGTTTTTGGTCCAATTTTTTGTCTTGATTTTAGTTTATCTGTATTTATTATTTATTTTACATGTATATTTTATTTGTTTTTCATTCTGTTTATTTTATCTTATGTAAATGTCTGTTCTTTTGTAGTTCGTTGTTATATTACTTTCCCTATATAGTATATATAGGGGAAGTATTGTTTTCGTGCATGAAAATGTCTGTGGGCGATGTATCTCAAAAACGACGAATGAACCGATTGAGATGAAACTTTGAACTTAAAAACTTGTTAAAAACTGGATCTGAAAAGCTTTTGGTAAACATTTATAAACCGGAAGTGGGTGTTTACTCGAGGTCGTTTTTTGTTTTCTTCCGATATTTTTTTAAATATGAAAAATATCACAAAAGTTTTCAATCAAATGTTGAAGGAAATAAGAAACTTGAACATGTTTTATTAAAATATATTTTTCATAAAATTCTTAACTTTCGAGAAAAAAAAATTGAAAATTTTTTGCCAGTTGCTACTACTGGATTTACATGAAATTTATATAACAAATAATTGCAGAGAATTCAAAACTGAACAAATTATGAAGAACAAAAATATAGGAAAGTAAAAGTACTATGATGGCCACATCACCATTTTGTTTTGTGTATTTATGTCGCTCATTAAAATGTAATCAATTTTTATTTTTATCTTGTATCTACAGTTTCGTTTATCTATTATTTGTCGTATTTCTTTAGTATGCATTTTATATATTTTGTCTGTATTTTATCTATACTTTGTTTGCCTTTATTTGTCTTTTGTATGTTTATCATATTATATTCATATTTTTTGGGTCATTTTTAAAATGTTTGTTTGGTGTGTCCCTTCTACATTTGTTGTTCTTTTAATGCATATTTTCTATTACTTTTATGTTTTTAATTTGTCATTAATATATGTTTAGTATTGGTTTATCTTTTACTTGTTTTGTTTTAGCTACATTTTGCTCGTTCTTTTTTTGTTACTTGTTTGTATTTGAATGCAAAGGTGTCATATTCCACCATAACAACGTTCTGGTTCCTGTAAATCTCCTTCAAAGGGAAACTGTTCACTAATCAGAGAGCTGTGAAAATGTACTTCGACGAATTTTTCACTTGTAAGTCCCAGAGCTTCTATGAAAACCAAATAATGAAATTGCCATCAACAAAAATGGACTATTTATCATAGATTATAAAATTCAGCCTCTGTATGAAAAAACTTGGTTAATTTGGCCTTCAGAAACCGAAGGCATAACACCCAATACAATTGAAATTGGCCGTGCTAATTCATAAGTTGTAACATATGGTAACACTTTTAATACTTTTTACAGAAATGGAGAGGATGCAACGCTTGTAAATAGTTATTTCGTTATAGAATATAAGGAAATAAATTTTCAAGATATTATGTTGGAAATTGCCAACCTGAAAAAATAATGGCCCATTTCATTATTAAATAAAGTAAAATATGAAAGTAAAATAAATCTTAGAAGATTATGATAATAAAAATACGTAACAAATAATATGCTCGTTTTATTTTTTATTTACTAATACTCATATTGGTGAATTTATAAAGTTTTATTATACACAAATAATTAATATTTCCTTCGAAAATGATTACCCAGAATAGTGCATAAAATGATGTAGAATAATTTGTTGATTAATTTTTCATCAATTAATACTACTGCTTGTACTTTATTGAGTAGTTCCTCTTAAATCACTACAAATGGCATGAAATAAGTGTATGTTTGTAATATTAATATATAGCCCAAGCGAATGTTTTATATATTACCTAAAAACTGCCTGTAGTATAGTACCTCAAACAAATCAATAATTGTTGCATTGGTTGAAAAGGAAGTCCACGATTGTTTGGAGTTTCTAATTCCTTTACTAGCAATAATAGAACACGGACTGTTATATCTTTAGTAAATTGACATCTCTTCCGAAATTCACTATCATCATAGAATTCGATTGGATTTCAGCATCTCTAATATATCTATTCAAATTAAAAGCCACAGTATAGTTATTGAATATATAATTTTATTAATATTATTTTAGGTTAGGTACATACCTTTTCGGCGGTCATTCACTTTCCAATTTACATAATATAAAAATGGTGATGTGGCCATCATAGTACTTTCCCTATATTTTTCTCAAAAACTATGAGGTTATGCAAAAAGGCTATTCTCAAATTATTATTTGCTTAATTTTGTATTCTTTAAAATTATTTGTTATATTAATTTCATGTAACTCCAATAGTTTTAATAAAACTAGTTCTGTTTTTATTTTCTTTAACTTTTGTTTGAAAAATATCAAAAAAACGCCTCGAGGAAACATCCACTTCCTGTTTATGAATGTTTACCAAAAGCTTTCCAGTTCCAGTAATAATAAAACCTTAAGTTTAAAGTTTCATTTCAAACGGATCATTCGTTTTTGAGATATAGCGCCCACAGACATTCTCAGGCACGAAAACAATACTTTCGGTAGCAAAATTTCTTAAAGATAAGTCAATTAAAAATAACATCATTTTCACAAAAGCCGATAAAGGTAACTCAATTATTGCTATCCCTCAACCCCTATATATTGATAAAGTGTTACATTTTCTTAATTCAAATAATTTTGTTCAATTAAAATCTAACCCTACAAATAAATTCATTACAGACAGGACTGTACCAAAAAATTTAGTATTTGCAGTGTTATACTCTCCTTAATCTCCTTTGTTCTCTACTGTGTACCTTTCCGCGGTCTTTTATACCCATGTTTGTGCTTTGTTAAGTCGCCACTACGGACCCAGTGTCGTGAAGATTGTATCTCCATATCTAATTTAATTTTTTAACGCTGTTTTGAATATGCCGATTAAATGTAAGGTTTGTCATAATGTAATTGGCCCCAGATCTCCGTCATTGAGATGTGTACAATGTAAATTATGGCACCACGTTTCATGCTTAACTCTTCCCAACACTAGAGTAAATTTTTTATTAGACGATTCTAAGAAGGAAAACGGGGAAGACTACATATGTTCAACCTGTGAACCGGTGATCGAGGAAGCTGATGATGATGATTTGGTAAGCATGAATGGAACAGTGACCAGCAACAATATCGAAAAGATTATTGAAAAGAGTGCTGAGAAAACAATTAGTCTCGTATTAAATAAACAGCTATCCCAGTTTAAGAAAGATATAATACAATCAATGCAAGATGAAATAAGTAAGTTAAATGCGAAACTTGCATCTATTGAGACGCAAAATAAAATATTGCAGGAGGAAGTCAATGATATACAATCTAAACGAATCGAATAGTGCAGAGGTTAAAGTAAGGATCGATGATGATGCTAAACAAGTCCAGGAAATAATTAAATCAGTCGGTTTGCAAAGCTGTCCAGTAAAAATAACACGTCTTGGTAAGAAAAATGATAAACCTAGACCCGCCAAAGTAATCTTCAAGGAGAAATCAGAAGCACTTGACCTGATTAAATCGAATAAATCATCCATTGCGAAAAATATACATATAAAGCAGGATATGACCCCGCGAGAGCGAGAGTATTTACAACATCTTCGACAGGAATTATCATCCCGCACAAAGGATGGGGAGCGTGGCCTAACCATTAGATTCTTTAATAAGAAACCTGAGATAGTAAAATACGAAGCGCGCTCTAGGCTTCCAAAAAAGAACTAAACCATTATTTTCACAACGTCGGAGGAATGAATGGCAAGATTAACGATTTTTCAAATAATGTCGGACTTAATCACTATGACATTTTTGTTGTGGTGGAAACTTGGCTTACATCTAAAATATCAAGTAGTGAATTTAGACTTAACTCTTACAATATATTTAGATTGGATCGGTCCTCTTTAAATAATAGCAAAAGTTCTAAAGGTGGGGTGTTAATTGGCATTCGTAAAAATGTATGTGCAAACATCATTCCCATATCACAAGTGGACACGGAGCAACTGTTTGTGAAAGTAATATTTAATAATAAGTGCCTGGTGATTGGGGCAGTCTATTTACCTGACTCCCATAGAAAAATATGAGTCACATTGTGAAGCTATCAACTCCATTACGGAATGTCTCCAGCCGGACTCGTTTCTGATATGCGGCGACTACAACCTCTCCTGCGATGCCTGGCTTAATGACGAACTTGGCGTGAACGTCTCCAATCTCTCTAGCCCAAAAGCTAAGCTCATCTCAGAGTGTATGGGATTTTTGAATCTATCGCAGGTTAACAGGATTCCTAATCCCCATGGAATTTATTTGGACTTAGTGTTTGCCGACGAAAACATCACGAATATCTCCGAAGCTGTGGATCTCTTAACCCATAACTCTAGTCATCATGTTGCTTACAATATTGAATACAATACTGAGTTTTATAACTTTAAAAATGCAAATTTTAGGGAAATTCACAACTTCATCGCGTCCATTGACTGGTGTAGGTTTTTGGACTCTTTTAGTAATTTAGAACGTGCAGTTAGTGCTTTCTACGATGTTGTGTTTTATGCCATTAATATGTTTGTACCGATGAAGGTCATATATAAGAATGAATACCCAAAATGGTTTACTAAAGAATTAATATAGCTAATTAAAATAAAGAAAAATAAGCACTGCAAGTAAAGTTTCAAACAACTTTGGAGACCATTTAGAATTTCAAGCCTTAAGGACCCAATGTAAAGATTTGAATGATTTGCTCTAAAAAAACTATCTAAATAAGGTAGAGAATAGTATTAGCCGGAACAGTAAAGCTTTTTGGAACTTTGTTCACGATTCAAAAAAAAATAAATGGTTTTCCGTCAGATATGTTTTTGGGATATAAAGTTAGCAAGAATTTTCAAGATACTGATGATTTATTTGCGGAATTTTATGCGGACACTTACTGTGATAATAATGTTCCCAATTTCGAGTGCATCAGTGATAAATCTGTTGATTCGTCTTATCGTTTCTCTGTAAACTTCAGTAATGTTTTCAATTCAATTAGCAAGCTAAAGCCCTCAGCTTCAGCCGGACCTGACGGCGTTCCGAATGTATTCTTGTTGAATTGCATTTTTACCATCACCCACCCTCTAACTTTACTTTTCCGGAGATCAATAGATGATCAAGTAGTACCGACTATATGGAAAGATAGTTACAGTACGCCTATTTTTAAATCAGACAACAGGTCTGATATTAGTAAATACAGAGAAGTCTGCATTCAGTCAGCTATTTCTAAGATTTTGGATGGCATCCTAGCGCACCAGTTGGTTATGCACAAGCATCATAGGAGAAGAACAGCACGGTTTTTGGTCAGGGAGGTCAACTACATCTAACCTAATTGTATATAATCGTTTTATATCAGACGCCTTGGAGGATCGAGGTCAGGTAGATGCTATCTACACCGATTTCTCCAAGGCGTTCGATAGGGTCTCCCACGACGTGCTCCTTTATAAGCTGGAGGTTCTGGGATTTAGTCCTAAAATTATAAATTGCCTACGAAGTTTTCTAAAGGATCGCAAGCAATATGTTAGGATAGACAACTGCGTGTCGAGGGAAATACAGGTTAAATCCGGTGTCCCCCAAGGGTCACATATAGGTCCATTATGGTTTATAGTTTTTGTAAATGATATTGTTGCCAACCTTGATTTTTGCTCCGGCTTATTATATGCTGATGATCTAAAACTCTTCGCCATAGTAAAGAATGAAATTGATGCAGCTGTCATCCAAGAGGATCTCGACAAAATATATAATTGGTGTGTTAGGAATAGCCTTTACCTAAATATGAGTAAATGTAAATCCATATCGTTTTACAGGGGTAAGAATGCAATCGTCACGAATTATTTTATAAATGGCACTAAAATATAGGGCGTGGAAGAAGTCAGTGATTTGGGAGTCATATTCGACAAGAAACTCACTTTTATCTCTCACATTCATACGGTAAATAAGGGTCTGAAGCTGTTGGGTTTTATATCAAGAATATGCAAGGATTTGTCACTCAATGCAACCCGTTGTTTGTATTTGTCACTGGTTCGCTCAGGTTTGGAATACGCATCTGTTGTTTGGTCACCTCATCAGCAATATTTAAAGGATGAACTATCTAAAGTCCAAAATAAATTCTTGCGTTTGGCGGCATTTAAATTACATATCCCGTTTGCCGCTTTAAATTATGCACAACTGTGTGGCCAACTGAATATCTCTTCTTTGCAGTACCGTTACATAATTGCAGATTTGCAATTTTTGTTTAAAGTGGTAAATGGGATTGTAGGCTGCCCGAAAATTTTGGAAAAAATTTCATTTAATTTTCAAGGTTCTGGTTCCAATACACGTAGTAAGACTATCTTTCGTTTACCAAGGCACAGAACTAACTACGGCTATCATGAACCGTTAACGAAAATGATGAGAATGGCCAACAGAGTACAGGTGAGAAACAACTTTATGCTCTTTTGCGCTAACAGCAAGTCATTTGTGAGAAATCTGCGCATAATGAACCTGGGCAAGGTTAGTGAATAATGGTTTGATTGTTTTTATTTTTATTCAATTATTTGGCATTTTTTTGTGCGGTAACTTGTCTATGTTCGCTGTAGGTATATCCAGTGTATTCGATTTTTTCAAATGTTATAATATATGTAATGTTATTTTTTGTAATCTAAAGGGAAGTTGCCGTTAATAAATAAATAAATAAATTAATAAATAACTGCAGGAACAAATCTAAAGCGATGTTAAATTTTCTGAAGGTTGTTCTATTCCTTATTTTGTTTAGTACTTGAATAAATACATCAAATTGTGGTCGTGATCTCCCTTAAATTCAGAAAATATCATCTACAATTCTTGGAGATTGGAGGATCACAACGGCAGCTTCATTTATTTCTTCAAGAACAATTTTTAATGAAACCGAAAGAGAATGTTATATATCTGTCATGCTGACGTAAACGGCCAAAAAGTTTCTCCTAAAAGTGTACAAAAAGGACGATATTAAAAAAAAAATAGAATACTTTCCAGATGTGGATGAGGATACCTGTACTTCAAGCATCATGGTGCAAAAGGGTTTGAGTGGAAGAACATAATTTCTAAATGTATTTGTAATTAATGTAATTTTATGTAATTAATTTGTTTTATACGTGTTTTTAAAAAAGAAGACTAAAGATCTAAATAAATAAATAAATACATTTATTTAGCCTATAAATCAACATCAAACAAAAATAAATTGCAATTCTTCATTTATATACATTTGGTTTCTCCGTTAATATGTGCCAATACTCTAGAATAACATACTTAAAATGGCAATTGGAGCATTTGAATTGCTGGAATTTTACTAATAAAATGCACCTAAATAATTATTTTGTTACTCTAAAATCAAAACATTTGTTTTTTCTACTAACTCGCTTCCAGATCACTACATCCAGATAATATATGGAAGAAGACCAGCTCTATATATCTATTGAAAACCGACAGCTATAGTTGCAATAATACTGATAGATTCCTACTAAATATTTAAAATAAAACAGTCATCCCTGAATGTTTATATACAACGAATTCTAATGATTCCGAAGTCGAAAGACAAATATCTTGAGTAGTTCAAGGTAATCTGTAAGATTGCTGTCAACAGTGGTTACAATAAATAACTTGTATACAAACTACTCAAATGAAAGAAATTTTATATAGCTTAACTATGAAGACAAACGAATCGTTTTTTACGTATTCATTCCATTTATTAATAACACCAGTAATAGAGAAAAAAGCAACTTTAAGTGAAAACAATAGTGGAAAATACGTCAAATGTAGAGAGATGTTTAGTAAATAATAAAATGTAAAAGAAAAACTGTTTCAATAAATTATTTATTTACAAAATACAGTGTTTAATTTGTGATAATTGTTATATAGGTTAAATGGAAAGAAATTTTGAAGGAACATCAAAATAAATTATAAATGAAAGAGCAACAATGTGATAAATGCTAAACTGTATATATGCAAGACCATACAGGGACATAGCACCTAATCCAGATTTATTGAAAAGGAAAGAAGCTAAAGCTTCTGATATACAAAGAAGTCTATTATGAACGACAATAACAACTTTATAAAATTCTAGATATTTCAGGCGTTGGAATTATAAATATGTGCAATTGCTTGTACTGGTATCTTTAGAATGTAATTGATTTTTTGTGTTACATATTGAAAATCTTACCTGGTCTCCTTTAAATCTGTCCAAGAGAGCGACGCAGACGATGGCGGCTTTAATGCCAGCGTGATGTGTAAGAGCTGCGAAAGGAATCGATTCCATTTCAATGTTGACAACGCCGAAATTGCGTAGTTTTGTTAGGTAATCAATCTTTTCTTGTTCGGAGTACTCGCAGAAGGCTCCATCCAATCTTCCCTGGCCTGTAATAGAAAACGAAAATTATTAATGGGGATACCGGTTGTCAGGGAAATAAAATATAAAAATGTGTGTCGCGGCTATTTCAACGACAAAGAAATATATCTACAGCGAATGTAATTTAATGAATAATTTTATTTTGAATACAAAAAATGCTCCTTCACATACATATTAAAATTTAAAAGTAAAGTACAAACGAGGATGTACAACTAATGAGGCTCTATTAAACTTCAAAAGGAATTTTAATTTACGTTAAGAAATTTTTAAGTGAATTTGTGTACAAAAGTTTCGTAAAAATCTAAAGCGCCTTAATCTGGTTTTCAGGGATTAAAATTCCGGTATTAATGTTCGCTTTGTGTTCTGAAGCTTCTAGTAAATCCATTTGCCTGCCGTTTTCGTCGAATTATATTACTGAAATTATGATTTGATTTTTATTTGCAAAGTTTGAATTTTTGTACTTTGAATTGTATGAACTACAATACTAGCCAAAATGTATACAAATCAATTATTACCCATTAATATTAATTCTGGGTTAAGTGTATAATCAAGAATCGAGACGCCTTGTGGAATAACGAAGTGAAATTATAAGCGGGTCATGTGAGGATGTATAGAAACTTCAACTCATTATCTGGAAATGCAGTAAAACACATGGTCGTAAAAGCAATAAAATTTACGGAATAATTACCTTCGTAGAAGTCCGACGTGCACATCGTCTTTCCAGAAATCGTATCGTACGGATCTTCTGGGTCGGCTAAACCTTTCAATTCCCTCACCAATTTCCTATCCAATTTCGCCGGCCGCTTTATCAAATTACCCAACATTGGCTGAAAGAGAAATAAATCACAATCAATAAAGAGGTTCGGTGTAATTCGGGAATCAATTCTACTTAAATTACAATCACATACATATTTCAAATATTTAATAAAACCATTCTATTACCTCAAAAAATATAACTTTCATTTATTGCAACTATCTAAGAAAGCCAATTGCAATTGTCTTATGTAATTGTAAATTAATGTGAAGCCTGACGTTTCTAAAACGAATTTATCGACAAATGGGCGTTCTATTTTCGCTTGCATAACATCGACGATTATAAACGATTTCGTGTAATAAATTTTAGAGATTGATGGAGTTCGCGTGTGCATTTGATTGTTAGAAGAATGCGGTGCAAATTGAATGCCAACAAGTGTTCTTGAACGGTTCAGCACTCAAGGCTAAATTGGGTCGCCGGGTCAATAGACCAAATAAAATTGCTCCCGCTTTGCAAATTAATCTTAAATACACAAAGCAAACTTTAAATCAACGTTGAGACGTTAAAAATAATTATGTACATCTTAATCCACAGATTTCCTAAAAAAAATAAATTAATTTCGGTTTTAATATCCAAGCAATAAATTCTTTAGATATAATTATAATACTTAATATCACACAATTATAATTAATTAATTATAACCTTAAATTATACATTTATTCACAATTACATTTTGAAATTTTAATATTGAGATCCTTCGATCTGTTTGACTAAGCTTTAATATACTATGTATGATCACTGTTGTAGATAAAATAATTTCCGATTCTTCATTACTTTCAGATTTTTAACATGTAAGTTTATAAATGCCTAAGAAAATGTGAAGTCCTTAAGTACCAAACCTTACTTAAGTTTTTTCTCAATATTTTTTAAATAAATCTTTACATTTGATAATAAAGAATAATTTGATTCAATAGATTTTCGTTATAAAATTATTTTTAGTACAGAAAACTATTGAATCAATAAATTTAATAAAGATTCTTTGGGCATTTGAAGAGAACATTACAGCAATTTGTCTATTTATTCTTTTATAGGCAAATGAAAATTTAAAAAAATATTTTCATTGTTATAATGACAAATAGACAATGTTCTAAAAATAATCAATTGTCAGCTTAGCCTTACACAAAAATGGTGATTATGGTTTGAATGAATGCAGTCGCGTTTATGGAATTCCTAAGGCAACTATCAAAAGGCATTCCGATGAAAAGAACTCATTAAACACTCAAAGCGTTAGATTAAAAAAATACTTCTGAGCACATCCTTTACCTCAAATACTTTTAGAAATGTCATGCTGACATTAACTGCCAGAAGTTTCCTCCAAATAATTGGGTAAATTAACTAATATGAAGCAAATTAATATTGATTCCGGATATAGAAGATAGTACCAGCTTCTTACTTAACGGTACAAGAAGGGTTTGAGTGGAAGAACGTATTTTAATATGAACTCCGCCCGTACTTCTTTCGTCCAAAATTTGATGTATGTTTGTTTGTATTCTATTTGTTTGAAATGTATTTTTTTAAGGAAGATGTACAAAGAATAAATAAACAATAAACAATAAACAATTCTTTTTAGATTTAACAATTGAGGAAGACATAAAACTGGATTTTGATGTTGCAGTTGCAATAAAGTGATTTGTTTTATAGTCTTATTAAGACTCTTTGTTGAATATTTACGAAAGGTTTTTAATACATTTTATTAATAATAATAACTTTGGTAACAATGTGAAAAAGACTTGTGATATTTATGTTATATTTGCAGAAAAACGTTGATTTATTTGAAAATTGTAAGAAATATATTTTATTCTAAAAAATCCATCTTATTTTAGGTGATATTCAAATTAAATTATTAAATTCTTAGTAAGTAAGTAAGTAAGTAAGTAAGTAAGTATTTTATTTCATGTCATAAACAAAAAAGTTTTACATACGTCACAATTAATATACATAATAGATTACATGGTGGAAATAAAACTCTATATTAACGAAAATAGGGCTATAAAAATAAAATATATATAAAATTAATTAATGAAAGAAATGTCATACTGAAGACATGCACACCCTTCAAAATATAATAACATACATATATACATATTTAAAAAAATGTAAAATAATAAATAATTAAGGGAACAATAAAACATAATTATAGCATAAAAAATACGGACAAAATAAATAAAGTAATTAATTATTTAAACACAATAAAATAAAATAAATAAAATATAGATAAAATGAATAAATATTAAAATAATTAAAATATAGATAGATAGCTCAGACATATTAAAATTTGATGTAAATATAAAATGATGTATAAGTGATATTTTTCTGCAGAAACTCGTTAAATGAATAAAAACAGTTTTCAATTAAAAATTTTCGCACAGCCTGCTTAAATTCCTTCAGTTGTAATTGTTTCCAAGAATTTGACAATTTATTAAAAATTTTTATTCCGAAATAATTAGTGCTGTTTTGAGATTTTGTAAGTCTCATTTTCTTTTGTGCAATATGGCCTCGATGCCTTGTATTATGACAATGCTGTAGACTGGAAAACTTGTGTGAATTTGTATGTACATAAACAACGCACTCAAGAATATACAGTGATGGGAATGTTAGGATCTTAAGACTTTTATAAATTGCCCGGCAATCATCTCTATATTTTATCTTGCCAAGTAAGTGAACTGCCTTACTTTGCAATCTAAATATTCTGTGTCGGCAAGACGCGTGACCCCAAGCTAGAAGCCCGTATCTCAATCTTGACTCTATAAGACTGTAGTAGGCTACTCTGCTAATTAAGTCAGGTACCCTCCCAATCAGGTTTCTTAAACAGTAAATATTTTTTGCAAGAGAACTTGCTAGTTGTGTCCCTTGATGCTCCCAAGTTAGATGAGAGTCAACATGAAGGCCAAGAAAACAGTGTTGGCTCATCTGCGTGCCCCTTTTTAAGCTAAAAATCATCGTATGGGCTTTATTTTCGTTTAACAATAATTTATTTTTAGCAGTCCAAGTCTTCACAGAGTTTAATGTGACTCTATTAGCTAGTTCTGCAGCTTGTGAAGTTACACCTTCGCTAATGACAGTGGAGTCATCAGCGAAGAGAATGGCATTATTTATATTTTGTTGATTTGGGAGATCATTTATGTAAATTAGAAATAACAAAGGTCCTAAGATAGGTCCTTGGGGTATACCATACTTAATTTGCCTAGTGTCTGATGTCTGATTGTTGAAAAGACAGATTGTTGTCTGATGATTAAATAGGAAGTAATTAGTCTTATACTAACAAGATCAAAATTGTAGGCCTTAAGCTTCTTTATCAGCAGATCATGTGAGACACAGTCAAACGCTTTGCTCAAATCGATAAATGACACGACAGATACTTTATTTTTTTCAAAAGTATCCATGATCTGTTCACAGAGAGCAATTACAGCGTCCGTTGTTGACATTCCAGATCTGAAACCAAACTGACTTTTGCTAAAAAGTGCATTGGTTTCAAAATAAGATAATAATTGCCGTTTCATTATGATTTCAAATATTTCCGAGGGTAGTAGAGAAATAGGTCTATAGTTATTGATATCATGTTCATCACCCTTTTTAAATACAGGTAACACTTTGGCCAATTTTAGAGCGTCTGGAAAAGTACCACTTTCTAGTGATTCAATTATGCGTTTAGTAATTGGTATGTTCATTAAATTTATGACATGTTTAATATGTACGACCGACAAACCATATATGTCCGAACATTGACTATTTTTAATACATAGGATTGCTTCCCTGACAAGTATTAGGGTTGTTCTATTAAAACTGAAATGAATGGACTCGTCAGTATTGAAGGTAATTTCGAATTGCAAATCAGGTAGAAAAAGTGATTAAAATCATTACTAGTTAAATCACAGACGTTAGTTAGCTTTTTTAGATTATTTCTAGCAAAATTAATTAGTTTCCAAATCTTTTGGTTTATTTGGTGCCTTACTTATATATTTACCAGCTACCTGCTTTTTGGTATTGGAAGTTGCTTCTCTATAATGACTTCTAAATTTATTGCGTGTGTCTCTTAATTCAATTGAATTAATTTTATTATAAAGGTCGTTTAATGTATGTAGTGTTTCACGCATATCTTTTAGATTTTTATTAAACCATTTTAAATTACTGTCATTAGATTAAATGATCTTACACGGAAAACATAATTGCACATTATCAATTAGGATATTTAATACTCGATCCCACTTATTATTTATAGTTGTTGTTAAATAAATTAATTTTTTCTATTGCGCAAAAGAATTTAAATTTACCTTCTTCAGTAATTGGCCTGACAGTCGTTTGTTTAATTTCAGTTTTATGACTAGATATGTCGATACTTAAAGATATTCCACCATGATCCGATAGATCAGTTTCGATAATGCTAAGTTTTATTAGATTAACGTCTATGTTGGTGAAAACATTATCTAAACAATTATTCTTTCTCGTATTCAAAGAAACCAATTTGTATAATCCAAAACTTGCCAGAGTATCTATTAAATATTGTTCTTTGTATCCATTCATATTAAAAAACACGTTAAAATAGCCCTCCAGTATGACATTGCTTCGGCTAACATTAATGCGGGCTAAAAATTCTGATAAAATTACAATAAAATCTTGAAAATCCCCTGAAGGGACACGATACACACATATAATAAAAGAATCTATGTCGTAAACATAAACGCAAGATAACTCATAATTTTTTTCAACCGACAACCCTGTAGTGACATTACTAAATGTTTTACATGAAAAATTGGCTCCTGTGTAGATGATAGTACCGCCATGATTACTGCGTGTACGCGCAAAGTAAGCAGTTGATAACAAATTACCCACTGCGGATATTTGACATTCATATTCCGAGAGCCAATGTTCAGATATATATAGAAAATTGTAATTTTTATCAACTAAGAAAGAGGACAATTCATCGCATTTATTGCGAATTGATTGCATATTAATATACATTCATTTTATATAGGATGCGGTTTTGTTTGAGTCCGGACTAAAAAATTATTTAAACGAACGTCTTCGGGCCATATATCAGGTTTCTTTAGATCTTCAAAGCGGTTTGATGGAACGCCTACTTTAAAGGAAGAGTACTCCTTTGGATGTCTTGATTTTAAAGTATCGCATGTTACGTTATCAAATCCACACGTATGAAGATATTTTAAAAGATCATCATTGGTGAGTTTAGGATCCAACATGTACACATGAAGATATTTAAATTGCTGAACACCTTTAATCGTGCTACTTTTGGCTGTACCAAGAATAGTTCGCTGTCTTCTTTTGCGATAACTCACACGTTCCCATTTTTCAGAATTTGCACCTTGCTGTTCAGTAGTGGCGTCTTAGGAATTTCAATGTTGACCAAGGGTTTCGTGGCTCCGTATAGTTTTGTTTAAATCAATGACTTCATTATCGAACTTATGAATTTGTACGATTGCGAGGCTGGAATCTTTTATATTAGTTGGTTTATTTGCCTTTGGGCTATTTAGCAGATCATTTTTGTTTGTTTCGTTGCCTATATTGCATATCACATTTTCCAATGGGATGTTAGATTTCTGCATATTGTTACAGTTATCTGTAATTGCAATTAAATTGGGTGTGATTTTGTTTGGGGTGTTGTTCGAGCTCTTTGACAGTAGATGGAGGTTATCCTTCTTACAATTTTCATCCAGCAACAAGATAGTTTTATGCATAATATTAATTTTGTCTCTCAAGTCTTTAATTATTTCATCCTTGAGATTTATTATTTCTCTCAAATACTGGAGTTCATGCATCGTACTTAAATTTAAATTACCTTCTGATTCGGTCCCATTGTTAACCTCACTTGTGCTGTATGATTTATTACGATTCTCGGCACCACAATTTGGTAAGTGTGCATTCAAACACGACCGATGATATCCTTTCCGACACTTTTCACACACAATGGAATTGATTAAATTTTTACTGCACCTATTACACTTTTCAGTAATTGCTTCCGAAATTGCTGCGTCTGTTATTGTTGACGCCATTTTTTGAATAGTATTTATAGTCTAGTATTTTAATATGTAATTTAATCTAATGTATTGATTTTATTTTTTCATTAGAATATAATGGTGATGTAGCCATCATAATACTTTCTCTGTATAATCTATAAAGATTATGTTCTATAAGTTGCTCATATTTTTATCAAGTAGTTGAAAATCTGTTATTTATTTTATTTTCAATTGCAATAAAATATTAGCTCTGGTAAAAATCTCAATTTCAAAAATACAGTTTTAATTAAAGTTAAAATATATATGTAAGGTTGGTGGATGGCCACTATCCCACCTTCCAATCAATTTAATGAAAAGAAGACTTTGGCGTGAATGCTTTCAACATAAACGTAATCATTTACGAAGTAAATTCTAATAAATGTTATGAATTAATTCAATCAAACCCTTGCTAATTTTAAATGACTGGAGGATGCGATAGTGGCAACCCACCCACCCTACATATACAAAACTCCTAATACTCAAACTCTGCTGCCCGCATTTATTTTACAACATTCGTATTTCCTTTTAATTAAAAAACTAAAAATAATGTTTTAAGTATAAAAATGTATATATTTATAATGGTTGAGGAATTATTGGTATTACTATAACTCCTTTGATTATAGGCTATAAACCAATTCACCAATTCTACATTTAAAATTGTAACCTCAAATTCTTGATTAATTTTTAACAAAAAAAGTAGAAAGAGTTGTTTTTTGTTAAAAATATCGCGTCTAAAAACACTGTTTTAGTTTAAGCAAAAATTATATGTAGGGTGGGTGGATGGCCACTTCCACTTTTTATCATAAGCAAGGGCTTTTCATGAATGTATTTTATATAAACACCAACATTTGCATAGTAATATTTATCGTATGGTATTAGTTTTTTTTTTCTGAAAAACTCTTGTTGACGTTAAAATAATTGAAGGGTGTGATAGTGGCTACCCACCCACCCTACATATATAAGATTTTTACACTTAAACTCCTGTGCACTCGCATATATTCAACAATAATTTTTCTATTGCTTTGTAAACTTTCTAAAACTAAACGGTATTCAAATAGGGACTTTCGAACTTTGATAGTTGATAGCGGCCATATTATTAAAGCTACATCTGTCGAATTCAAGAATTTATTCAGTTTGTTTTGCCAAAACACTATGGACTTTCAATTTCAGTTGAAAATTTTAACATAGAGAAAACAATTGATTTTTTTTTATTTAGCTAAAAACTTTCTTTCAAACTTGCTTTATAGGAAAAAAATAGATAAGATTTGCTTCGAATAGTTGGTATTCAAAAAGAATTAATTGAAACTTTCTTCAAGGTGTAACATTGAATCAAAAAAAGCACAGCTAAAAATTAAATTTCCTGACTATAGAGAAACAGGTTAAAACTATTATTTTCTTAAAAATTAACAACTGAAAATCTGAACTGAAATAAAGACACTTATTAAGAAAATCATAGTTTAGAATACTCTCTCACTTAATTAAAAAACACACGCCAACGTATACTAAAAGACAGTTCAAATGTCCGCTTCCAAATTTTATTCTTATTAAATTCAAAAGACAGCTCTACCGAGACATACGATTAACAGATAACGCGGACTTAAAAACAAAAATTTAATGCACTGAACAAGGCGATTCAAAGACTAGTTAAACAATATAAGACGGACGTTTGGATCAAAACTTGCAATGACATTAACGAAAAACAGGGCAGACACTATTTGGGCGAAATAAAAAAAACTAGCTAAATATTGAAAAACGGACTTCCTCCAATACATAAAAGACCCCACGACAAAAACATCAATCACCGACGAACAAAAAATAGCCGACATATTTGCTAGTTATTTTGAAGACAATTTTACTCTGACAGTTAATAATACATATGAGAACGACTTTTTCACAAGTAAATTCCTGCTATAACTCCTTTAAAAATATCCCTATCCCACTCACTCCTGATGCTATAACAGAGGAAGAGTACACGACACATTAGAAGTATCAAGCTATCGCCCCATCACCTTGCTTCCGGTCCTAGGGAAACTATTCGAATCCATATTAAAAACTAAAATTATGCTCCATCTCTCACACCACATCCCTATATACCAATTTGGCTTTCTTGAACACCGCTCCATTTCCTTACCATTAACAGTCTTGACTTCAAACTGTCAAACAGCACACCTCGAAAACCAAAAGTCCGTCATAGTCTTTCTAGGCATTCGCAAGGCGTTTCACTCTGTTTGGAATCGATGTTTGCTGTTTAAATGCCACAGCCTAAAAACTCCACCCCATCTCCTTAATTTAATTGACAACTTTCTCTTGATTAGACTCCTTCAAGTAAAAGTCAAAAATACCTTTTACAATTATTTTGTTCCTCAACAAGTTGTCCCTCAAGGTTCTCCCTTATCACCACTCCTCTATAATATTTATGTACAAGCCCTTTATAATCCCGACCACTGAAAGACCGCGGGTCGATAGCCGCTGATTAGAAGGAATCTCAAGTCTGTATACTTCACTTGACAAAAATTGTAAAAATATTTACTTCTAATAATAAAGATGTTTTCTCTCTCTCATAGTTTATAACAGTGTAATAAATAAATAAAAAACAACAACAAAAACTATAAAAATATAACAGTGAACAAATTCTCAAATAGAAAAAAATAGAGTAAAAAAGAACATCTATAAGTTGAATAAATAAAAATAAAATAAACTAAAGATTAAAATAATTATTTATTTAACAATTGTTAAAGAATAAAAATAACTGAAAATAAGTTTTAAAAATGGCATTTTATAAGAAAAACCAGTTGAATTTTAAAAAAGAAATCAATTGAATTTTATTCCAGTTGAAAATTTTCATAATGAGAAAACAATTGAAATTTTGTTAAATACAGCTAAAACTTTCCTAAAAACTTACTTCATAAAATCAATTAAAATTTGTTTAATTACAAAGAAAAAATTCTCAAATAAGAAAAAATTGGTTCATAAAGCACATCTAATACTAAGAAAAAAATGCCAAATTAAAAATGTTAATTTTTTTCTTTAAAAAAACGTTTCAATTTTATCAAGAACAAAAAAACTATTGAAAATTACCTAACAAATGACATTTACCAAGAAAATGACACTTAAAAACAGTTAAAATGAAAAAAAAAACAATATAATTATATTTCAAACAATTGTAAATTTTCTAAAAATACATTAGTTTAAAACAGTAGAAGAAATAAAAAAATAAAATAAATAAAATTTGCTAAGGAATAACAGTTGAAAACTTTTTTTTAATTTAAATTTTACGAAGACAATAGAATAATTGAAAATTAGTTGCAATTCTCATATAAAAGAAATTCTTGAACCAATAAATTCCTATAATAAAAGATATATTATATAAATTAAGCAGTAAAATTCGAGATTCAATTTTTTCAGTTGTTCTACTATAACTTTCACAATAGTGTTTAAATTTAAAAAATCATGCACCAATTCCTACAATAAAATATATTTAAATCAAGTTAAAATCTAAAATTGGAACTTTGTTTTTCAGTTTTTCCACGATAATTTCCAAAATCATTATCAGATTAGGGAAATTCTTGCACCGTGAATTCCCAAAATCAAAATTATTTAAATCAAGTAAAAATATAGAATTCGAACTTCAATTGTTTTTCAGTTTTTCCCCAGTAACTTTCAAAATAATTATCAGATTATGGAAATTCTTGCACCAATAGATTCCTACAGTCAAATTTATTTAAATCAAGTTAAAATAAAATTTTAACTTCATTTGTTTTTCTGTTTTTCCACGATAACTTCTTGCAACGATAGATTCCTGCAATCAAATTTATTTAAATCAAGTTAAAATCTAAAATTCGAACTTTTACAATTATTTTTCAGTCAACGGTTTGAAGTGAATTTTAAAATTATTTCTGCTAAAATAAAATAATTTAAGCGATTTAGGCTACTTTCTCGCTTAAACTCCAGCCTACGCTTGACCTACCTCAACGTATAATTTGCTTGAGCGGGTCAGGAGTAAGAGAGGTCATTGTATTTTTTATTGAGGTAGGTCAAGAATACGATAGAATAAGTAATAGTCAAGTTTATAAGGTTAATGTTACGATTATTACAATATCTAAAAGTAACGTTAAAACAGTTCACATTGACAAAGCGCTAAAACAATTGAATGTCTCGACAGTAAACAAATTTAAATTATTAATTTTTCCGAAAACAAAAAGAATTACTTTTTTAAAGAACTTTTAGAACTATCGAAATATATTTTTTAATTTCATTTAAATTGAAATTTTCCAAAAATCAATTAACATTTCCTTAGAAAATTTAGTTTTTTAAGACAATAAAAAATTAAATAAAAAAATGAAATTTACTAAAAAACAGGTCTTCAAAAAAATCTTACTATACTATATTTTGCCAAAAATAAAAAAAAAACAATCTAAAATCAGTTGTAAAGAATAAAAGTTCAAATTTAAAAAAAACAATTGAATTTTAAAATTTTACCTAAAACAAAAGAAAATAATTGAAAATCAGTAGCAAAGATAAAGTAAAAAATAGTTGATAATAAAAAACAATTGACAAATTTTAATAAAAACAAAAAACACAATTGAAAAACTTTGAAAATCAGTTAAAAGGATGATTAGCTAATTAGTAAACTCTTTTTATTTTTTGGTATAACTTGAATTATTTTGAAGCAAATACTAAATGATTTTTCGGTCAGTTTCAACTGTTTCTGGTTACTAAATTACTTTTTTTTATTTATTAAATTTTAACTGTCCATCATAGTACTTTCCCTATATTTTTCTCGAAAACTATAACCTTTTTGCTCAATTTTGAAGTCTTCACAAATACTTCTTATCAAGTTTTATGTAGCTCCCATAGTTTATTAGCAATATGCAAAAAATATCAAAATTTCTAATTTTTAATTTTTTTCTCGTAAGTTAAAAACTACGAAAAACTAAAACGAAACTAAAACTTGTTTGAAAAGTTATGTAATATTTTTTAAATTTTGAAAAATTACGGTTTATGATTGTTCAGCAAAAGCGTTTCAGTTTCAGTTTTTAATAATAAAACGTTAAGTTTAAAGTTTCATCTTAAAGCAATCGTTGGTTTTTGAGATACAGAAATTAGTGAAATGGTCTCAGGAAACCTCAAAATGGACATTTTCGTTAAAAACAATTTCAACAAACTTTTCACGAAAACAATTCTAAATAAGGAAAGTAATAACAAAAAAAAGACATAACTGTTCAGCAATACTCAAGGAAGTGGAAAAATTAGTACCTTGGGTGCACATTTGAGCAAACTCGACACGAAGGTGTTTTTTCGATTAGGAATATGTAATGTAATCGAATGGTTTACCGCAGATTCAGAATATAGGCTTGGTGTACATTTCGACTGCATTAGAACCTAGATGGGCAGTTTAATGATCCTGATTTTGTATTGTCATATGACGAAGCTAGACTAAGAAGTTGAAAAAATTGCAACATGAAATTTTCTTTTGAGGGCCTATGCATCAAACTGTAGAGATTATGTTTTGGTGCTCTATAAATTATGGAAGCAGCTCTCTTTTGATATTCATCCAAGGATATATGTTCGTTCAGAAAGAAGTTGGAAGACCCACTTTTCCAGCAAGACAATAGCCGTTCCCATATTACAACGGTTCCTATGAACCGATTTGAGCATGCATAAGACATACCAAAGAACGTACAGCATCCTCTGCAGATGCTGAAAGCTATTCAGCACGAATTACAGATTGCTTGGGATACAATACCTCAAGAGATTATCTACCGCCTCCCCAATGCTATAATTCCTAGAATTTACAATAATATTTACTAATTGTATAATTTAATTCTTTTGAATTTTTTTTAAATGCAAAAATGAAGATTTATCGCTAAATTAATACAAATAATATTCTTTACATTTCCTCGAAAAATATGATAATGATATATATTTACTTAGGTGATTTAATGTAAATACATCCACCTATTAGTAATGATTCGATGTTTATTTTGACACACACACACCTGTACGTGGTTTTTATCACGTCAGCATGAATAATCTCGCGATTAGACAATTTACATCGCAAACAAAAATGTATTATCATTAGCACACACATGTACACATATACTATATTACAAAAAATATTAATAATCTTTTGGATATTGTTTTTATCAATCTGTTCAGATTCGTTAATTTTTTCACAGATGTTTTATTTCTGTTTCCAATTTGTAGCTAATTACTAAATAAAAGGGCAAACATTATACTTAACTAAAAAAGAAAACAATAACAATAATACAGCATATTAAAGTACTTTAATAATACTCTAATGATTGTAGAAAATTAACTAATAATTAAAACATACGAAAAGTTTCATAAATCCACAACAATGAGCCTCAGAAGAAATTAATCATCGTAATGAGTTTATTGATGTTGATTTTATAATTTATTTCTGATCATTGGGTGCCAAATCAGGGCTCAAAAAGTCTCTTGTTTGAACTGATGCGTGAGTACTTACATTCTTCTGTTGGAGAATGATGCGTCTTCGGCGGTTGTTTTCCCTTATTTTTCCGAAGACTTTAGATAAAAAAATAGTTATGTACCATTCAGAATTGATCGTTCGACATGTCACTAATGGTACAGTTACCATATGTTTAGTTTTTCCGAAAAAACAGATGACTAGCTGCTGCGAAGTACTTTATGTGCGAACAACTTTTTTTCGGACGCATATATTCATGATTCGTCACCTATTACGATATTATAGACCTGTTTTAAATGCTGCATCGTATTTCTCGAGCATTTCTTCCGATTACTCGACACGAGCCTTTTTGTGCGATTGTTAACCTGTGGGATCTAACGTGGACAAAACTTTTGACAACCAAATGTTTATGCAATATTGATTGTATGCTGATCTCACTAATGCTCAACAATGCTTAAATAAGCGAAAAAGTCAAATGACGGTTTTGTAATAGCAGTTCACACAGCATCAATGTTGGACAACATTCACGAAATTCACCACTAAAAGAACTATGGCCACGATTAAATTCCTTAAGCCAAAAATCCAATTAAGTTTCTGACATTTCTTCGCCAACGCCAATTTTTCATGGCACTTTAAACAATACCAATGGCGCATGGACATAAAACTTCCTGAGTAACTCTACGAAAGTGGAACTTTATAGAACCTTAATAATCCATCGTTGAAAAGCATTAAATGATTTTTGACTGTAAATGATTTATTCTTTGTCTTACCCTATCCCACACATGTCCGATTGGTGATAAATTTGGCAAACGTGAAGGCTATAGAAGTAGATCATATAGTTTATTGTAAAAGGGTGCTTTAAAATAAATTTTTAGAAACAATGCATTAAACTTTCGAGGTGTGTTCTTTAGATTAGAATTTAGTGTCATAATTATCTTATTAAATAATTTTAATCTCGAGTTTTTTTTAAATTGTTATTTAGTAGATAAATAATAAAAAAATCAATTAGACAATACTTAAATGATTCGAAAAATAAAATTTGAAAATTTTAAATCCAGCCTTGCTAAGCAATATCAACATAAGCCATTACCGGGCCAATAATGATAACCTAACTAAATAATCATATGTTTAGGTCTTCCATTGACTTATATTATTAACATTATGCAAATTTATTCGTTGAAAAGTAAGTGAGGTCATTTGTTAATGTTATACATTAGCATACTGTTATATATTATACGATATGATAATATTAGAAAACGAAGATAAACTGCGTGTTCAAGATCAACGTTCGCATTTGATTTTGTTTTGTGTAGAAATTTATTCATTTAACTTTAATATGAAAATAAATATTAAAATCATGTAAATACATGTAATACGTGTATGCTATGACTTGTAATATAATTAAAAAACACCCATTTATTCAATTATAATATTCCGTAGATAAATTTTAATAACCATTCCAATTATGAAGCAATATTTTAGATATTGAGTAAATCCAAAAAATTATTTTAAAGTACTCAAATTAACATATTAAAATCGTAAATTATCTATATAGAAATTTCCTTAAATATTTGTGACCATGTAAACTAAATAAATACATAATAAAATGTAATAAAGTTCTTTACGCTGTAGAAAATTAACTAATAATTACTACTACTGATCTGGTTAATATTTTGACATATATTGAATGTTACAAAAGTAATTTGCGTGTTACAAATAGCAAGGCTATCAAAGCAACACTAGTTTGAACGTATTTACTTCTGTGAAATAAACTAAATTTAATAAAATGTACGTTAAACAGTTTGTAAGTGAATATGGTAATAGATTATTAAATTACTTTGCTATTTTATTACCATATTATTAGAATCTTATTCCGAAATTCGTACAACTAGAAATGCAGCCGGCGCTTTCGAATATAAATTGTGGGAATCAGTAAAACGCGGTGGACAGAATAGTACAACCATACAAAGGGAGTAGCTATTATACTTGAATATCAGACGGAGAAATCAGTCAAGGGATTTTTACCGACTTTGGACTTGGTGAAAGAAATGAGCGAGGTTCTGGCTAGCCGGTGGATACGTGGTGACCAACACCTGGTTCAAAAAACCTAAAACGCGATTATACACATAGTCATCGTTAAAAGACAACGAAGGTTATGTAATCCGGAACTAAATTGATTACATTTCAATCGGTTCAAAAATGCAATTAAGGGCGTCAAAACATATCCGAGTGTCGATGCAGCCACGGATTACAACTTACTCGCAGCTACAATAAACCTAGAGTTAAAAAAAACGCAAAAGGCTCCACCAGAATAACGGACCACATGCAAAAACTAAAAGACGAAAACTTCAGGTTACATTTTGAACAAGTTCTAAACAGTACACTAATGACTAACATCGCATAGTCTTACAACGTGCAAACAGCTGAAAAAAGATGGGCAAACATAAGAGTTGGTATCAATAAAATGGGTAAACAGATTGAGCCTCGTACAATGCCCAAAAACAGCTGTGGATGACAAAAGAGATTATTGTCTCATGGAGGAACGCAACCCTGAACAACACTAATGAAGCCGAGTACAAAAAGAAATACAGATATATTAAACTAAAAATCAAAAAAGCTAATGAAGTGTAGATGAGAAGAAAATGTGATGAAATAGAACAGTTGCAAAGTTTTTTGGATATAGATAAGTTGCGTTAAATCGTCATATTTTGACCTCAGGAATCTATGGCTCAGCCATTTCCCCGCATTAACGGGACACCCTGTATAATGTAGCATTTCATGAAGTTATTGACGTTCTTGATTTAACTGCTCATCCACTAATAGAAGTGGTCCAATGTCCAATTCACATACTACATTATCCTCTTCAATATTATTTTCTCTTGTTATTAAAATTTCAGTTGGTTGAATTGGTAATCCTTTAATATTAGAAATTGTGTTTTGGGCAGATGATTGAACATCAACTTTCTGTTTCATATCGATATTTGAATCATTAACTTTCACATCAAATAATTCACAAAGTTGTTCCATACCTTCAATTTGTTCCATATTGCATTATGAACATTTCTCACTAAAATGCACCCTCTTACTTCTGAAACTGAATTCTACACAAGAAAAAGCTCGAATTTATACCACAACCCCTACCATTAAAACTAAAAAAAAATATTGAAATAGAATTGTACATTAGAATTTTTGGTCTGGGTAGGTGCATTCGTGTAATTATAAATTGCGACATGTGATGATTCGCATTAAAATTGTCAAATACGTATCACCACTATTTTTTCATCATCGTCGGTATCTGCATGTCAAGGTAACTCCAGGATTAATTACCATATATATAAAATTATCAAATACACACACTCATCATCATCATCATCTTTAATTTCAAATGACAAACCTCGACTCTCGCCCTTCACCCAAGTCCCGCATCAAACCCCGACCCCCGCATCAAAATTCCGCATATAACTCCTGCGCACCACCTACGACTTATAGGTGATGCTGAAGTCAACCTTTCTTCCTTTTCCTAAAACGCTGAATGCCAAGAAGTGCAAAGGTTACCGGCTTATTAGCTTAATGAGTTATTATTTCATATATTGATGGTCGACATCAAATGCAAAGATGCTCTAGGTCAAAAGCAGTTAGGTTTCCGCAAATTCCTCGGAACTAGGGAAGCATTGTTCTTGATGCTAACACTACTTCAATGGTGCCAGGAGGTTAAAAGACCGGTGCACATACGGTCATATCAATAATATACGTTTCGCAGACGATACTGCCATCCTAGCAGAATATGCTAATGAACTTCAAGAACTAGTGGACAGAATAATTAATGCCTGTGATGACTAGGGATTAATCAATAATGTTAAAACTAAATACATGATTATTAAGAAAACGGGCTCAGGCTCGACAGTATTGAGATTACATGGGAATCCTATAGGAAGAGTTTAGAGATTTAAATATCTGGGATGCTGGATCATGTACCGCTCAATCCCTCGGGCGAAATAAGGTGCCAAATTGAATAAGGCAGATCAGTATTTTAAAAAGGAAAACCCTTATTTTAAATAATTCACTGTGACTAATAACTAGGAAGCGGTTTTCAAAAGATTACCCTACAGAGGCGGTGCTTCTTCTCTAAGGAGAGATTGAAATTAAAGCGTTTGATATGTAGATTTATGCTGCTTAAAATACCGTAGACAAGCAGAACCCGCGACCAAGAAGTTCTCAACAGAATAGTCCACGAGAGACTAATATTACAAATAGTCAATCGCTAAAAACTGGAAAACCTTGGGCACTTATGCAGATGACCTAAATATGAATAAACTGTGGCTTTGAAATCTGCGGCAATGGACTGGTATGAACGCTGATGATTTCCTTCACATGGCACAGGATTGAGAGAGCTTTAGAACAATCACAAACATGGCAGTCGCCAACGTTCCTTAGGGAGCACGACACTTAAAGAAGAAGATTATTTATGGTTTACTACATAAATGCATAAAATACGTACTTTAAGCTAAGAACAATAGGTTAGAAATTAAAACACTTTTCCTAATCTCCTTAATATATCTCGAATTATCAACTTTAATAATCAATCATATTTTATAAGGATAATAATATTTAAATTATAATGAAGCAAATATCCATTAGTTACCGTCTATTAGAAAAATTGCAATTTACTTTCACCAAAGTTCTTGCATTAAAACTTTCACAGGCGCCTATTTATCCCTTCTTTTAAGTTTTACAATGTACTGTTGTCTGCGAACATATTTTTTTATAATCGGTTATTTATTTATTTATTGCCCTACAGGAAAAAAATCCTATTTACATGGCAACATATATAAGAAGAAGTAGTACATACTAATATAATTTAAACACAAAATGGTTACAAACAAGTTAAAAGTAATTGAATTACATTGTGTAATGACATAACTGGGGTTGAATAAGATAACTGATTACAGTTAGTGCAAATAATGTGTGTCCAAGACATTAGTCTATAATTGGTTCTATAAGGTAAAATCTTAAAAGTTGACTTATTTCTACTGCTAAATTATACTATATGCAACCTAATATCTAAAATTACAGATGAATCCATAGAACCATGAAGTATTTTGTATCCAAAAATGATTAATGACGTTGGAATTCCAGCGATTGAAAGTTAAACTTTTCAACTAATGTTGCATGAGTCAACAATTTTAAGAACTTTCGCTGAAGGCAATCGACCATGTATTTATGCTTTTGGTTTTGAGGAAACCAAATTAAGGAAGCATATTCCAACTTAGAACACACATAAGTGTTATTTAAAGTTATTAAGATATTTATATTTTTAAAACTATGAGAGTTACATTATAAAAACCCAGAGCCTTTAATGAACCCTTAATTACTTCAACAAATTGATAGTTAAATGTTAATTTCGAGTTAAAATTAACACCAAGATCTTTAGAAGTTGAAATATTTTCAATTATAGTGCCATTAATTGAATAAATAAACCTCACAGGATTTGCTTTTCTAGTAAATAACGTGGACTTGCACTTGTTAATATTTAACAGCCCATATAGCAACCTTACCAAGCTCATCTTGTAAATACAATAAATCATTGTAATTGTTAATTGTTGCGTATATTTTGGGATCATCCTGATATAAAAGATGTTGACAGGTCAATGTTGTGGAAAGGTCGTTGACAAATATATTGAACAGCAATGAGCCCAAAATTGATCCTTGTGGAACACCTGACGTAGGGAAATAAGAACTAGATTTAAAATGATTGCAATTCACATATTATTCACGTTTACTTAAATAATGTCATCTATTAGAGAGGTAGATGATTTGCAAAAGCCACTATTATCCATTTTAGCAATCAAAAGGTTATGATCAACTTTGTCCAAAGCTTTCGACATTAATTTGATTAGCAGAGTCAAGAATTTCAGCAATGTCATTAGTAATAGGGCATAGATTAGTTACTGTCAAGCGATTAGGATGAATGAAACCATGCTGTTTATTAGAAAGATACGGTTTAATATGATTGTAAATTTGGTCATATAGCATACCCTCAATACCCTATATATATAATAAAATTGCTAAGGTCAATAGCTATTAATGTTGTGAATATTGACACTCGATTTAGGTATTGGACAGACTGATGTTATTTTGAATTTATTAGGAAAATAAGTTGTTTTAATTGATATGTTGAAAAGAATTGAAAGCGGATAGCAAAGAATAGGAGCACAATCATAAACAACTTTATTCGAAACAGGAGGAAAGGAAAAACTAGGTATATAGCTGAAATTTTATAACGGAGAATTATTAGATGGGGAAACATGAACAGATTTAGAAAATACGAAAGCCATTTACAATCTTTTCAAGTTTGTCAAGTTTTACATCTTTATCTATTCATGTTGAAGGATGTACTAGATCTCTTTGAGTTTAAGTAGGTCCAAAATTGACTTGGGTTAGAAGTAACCTGATTTTCAATAGTGGATATGTAAGAGATATAAGCTGATTTAGTTTTACGTTTAATTAATGCTCAAAGATATCTAAAATTAGCCCTTATTGAGGTTGAGTTTTTTTCTAATAGAGTTCTTTTCTTTGATTAGATGTAATATTTCAATATTGTACCATGGTGGGTACATTTTTGTTTTTGGTAGTAGAGGTTAGCTCAAGAAGTATCAACTTTTAAAAGTTGAAATAAACTTAAGAAGTGCAGAGTTCAAAATATTATAAGAAAATATCGTAGAAATTCATATAATTTAAACCTCAAACTGAACATTTTAACATTTTTCATACGTTTTAGAATTTTTTCAATAGTTTGGTTCCTATAGCATTGAAATGCACTTAGGTCAATAAATGAACAAAAATATTGCATAATATCATGACAACTAAATGTTCGGATTTATCTAATTACAGTGTATAAAATAAACAACTTTTCACATTTACTTATCAAATAAGTTAGTTACTTCAGAGCTACTTATTGAAAACCGGTGTGTCAAAAATTTCGATAAATTTAGTCAACATGGCTACAAGTACGATAAATGTAAAAATTCGTAAATTTGCAATAAAAAAAAAATTGTCAGAGCTAAAGATTAAGAATTGTTGAAGCCTCAAAGAAGTTCATTTACTTTTCATAAGAGTTTAATTCTTCAAATTTTATTTTTCTGTGCGCATCACTAGATAAAAATAATTCATTCAAATAAATACATTTTTCAGAATTAATTTATGTGGCTATATGGACTTGATCTACACTTCAAAAGTTGAACTTTCTATTTGGTTATCAACTTCTAACAGTTGATCTTAAAGAAAGTTGATTTGCGTGCCCTATATTTTTTCCCTTTAAGGAAGATTTTTACTACAGTCAAGACAATCAATTGAGACGTACCCAGCACAAAATAATTCGTTCGAAAGGGTGTTTTTTTCAATACAGATAATTTAAGTGTTCACATAACCAGGTTTTTCTTCGGTAAAATAAATCATTCAAATGAAGACATTTTTCTTTAGTCTAAACAATCAATTAAGATGTTCACATCATTAGATTTTTCTTTCTTTCAAAATAATTAATTCAGATGAAAACAATTTTCTTCAGCACAGATAATCAATCATTATATTTCTACTTGATAAATTATGTCAAGTATAGACTTTTTAAATTCAGATAATTAGGATGTTAAAATCATTAGATTTTCATTTGAATATTAATTAATACAAATAAAATAATTTTTCTTCAGAAATAAATTGAAATGTACACATCTCCAGATTTTTTAAGCAAATTATTCATATAGATGAGGACAATTTTCTTCAGTTCAATAAATCAATTAAAATGGACGTGGTATCAGAATTATCACTTAAAATTAAAAGTTAATTAATTAAAAGTTTAAAAGACCTAGTAAAAACTAAGAAAGTAGCAGTTTATAGAGTATCTAGTACTTTCACAAACCATTTCTAAAATGCACTGCTATTCGTTTACGAGTATTTGTACTATTTTTTTCTTAAAAACTTGTAAGACTTACCACTTCATAATCATTATGTAACATGGCGTCGACGACATCGTCTGAAATGACAACCGTTCCTCCTTCAACACCGACTCCACCGCATGTCCCTATCCTGAAGAATACTGGCTCTTTGACCTTGGCGTGATACATCAGCTTGATCATTTCGTGCAGCAGGATACTGATTGATGGCACCCCCATGCCATGCTGCAACAGAAAAAAATTACCTTATAACAAAGGTTTTTTTTAAATTACATTTATTTTATTTATTAATTTATATCTAATATGTTTGCAAAGGATAAACAAATGTATTTTATGAGGTACATCTGGTACTTACACTAACTGATAATATAGGTCCCACTTTGTACATACTATATCTGTAGGAATACTGACTAATATCATGAAGAGTCGTTCCTGTTGGTAGTTTGTGGCCAATTTCTTTCATGATGTAGTTGGCGAACGTCTCCATGCGTTTCGGTGTTCCTCCCATACATACAAACTGAAACAAAATAAAAATACAAATTTTAGTATACACACTCTTGATAAATAAATTTCTAATCATTAAAAAAAAAAATTTTTGCGTATAATGTAAACCAGTGCTTGTAATAAATATTTTACTTTAGTGTAATAACAATAAATAAAGATAGTGTCATCAAATTGAGAAATAATTTTCTCATATTAGGTAATTTCAAATTAAAACACTTGTTTAGTTTCATATTGTAATATTCAGTTTCCTGACACGTGTTTCGGTATATACCGTAATAATTTTGTCCATATATGATATTTATTTGCAATAAGCTTAATAGTTTATGCACTCCTATTTGAACTTATTTTTTAATTAATAATAAAGTATTATAGACAATCTAACAAACTAAATCATCATTCATTATTTATTATATAAATGTTAACTTGTAAAATGTTTGGCAAGAAAAATGTGTATTATTAAGGTATTTTACTTCATTTTAATTGTAATTATGTTCATTAAGTGACGATTCTTGTAATACATTCTCAGGTAGTTGCCTGAATGAAAAATACTGCTTGTGGAAGAGAAGAAAGGAAATCAATATGTTTGATATGTGGAGTATTAAACGAAACGAATGCATATACGACCATGTTCAAATACATTACTGTTCGGAACATTTTGTTTATAGGTCACTAGGGACTGAAAATCCCAAGGGTTTGAAAAGCGCTAACCACAAATTCGATATTCTAGTTAATTGGCGTATTTAACTTCTTTGTACAGCTCAACTATATCGGAAGGAATTTGGCATTTTCGGTCTATCAAACAGCAAAAAGATCACGTACGCAAGATGGGGACAAAGTGTATATAGATTAAACGATCGATGCCACTCGCCTCAGGTCACAATTACTTCGTCTACCGCATAATTTGTTACTCGAAACGACTTCTTTTCCTGTGGGGTTACCCAATGGAAATTAACTGTGGAAAGTTTAAGCACAACCCTAAACTATTTGTCTTCAAAAATAAACAGATCTTCTTTAGTAATGATGACCGACAATTTTCTACTCGTAATAAAGAAATTGTATACCCGCAACACAAGCTCACTTTAACTGAGCGAAATGCAAGGTATCGGTGCATTAAATTCTATAACGCTCTACCATTGTGTATAAAGAGGCTAAATTCGCTTAAAAAGTATAAAACAGCAATTTATGATTTTCTGCTGGAAGCAGAATTATATAATATAAACGAATACTTTAATATTAAAAGTAAATAAAAGAATTTTTCGATTTTTAGTTTTTAGTTAATTTTTTTTGTTATATGACACAATTTCATTTATGTTCCAGAATTTTTGTATTAATTTTGTGACCATTTATTTGAAATAAAGTTTGTTTATTATTATTATTATTATTATTAAACCGCCTAAACCGTGAAATAGTCTCTCAGATATATTTAACACGTATATGCTTTTATAGTCTAAATCAACGAGATGAAATATAAAATTAAAATAAATGTATCAGTTATCAAAGGGTTAGATTATATTTAATAGAATTAAATAAATAAAACCAATTAGAAGTTCAAGAGAAATACAAAAATAGTGAAACAAAACCAAGTATTTAATTAACCTCCTAATTGACATAAAAATGTTTCACCACGGGTTAAGTGAGAATTGAATTAATCGTAAATAAAATCATTTTTATCGATCACTAATTTTACTATTTAATAACGAATATATTTGCTATTGATATTGGTTATACCTTTTTATACCGGGTGTGGCACTTAAGACGCCTCGGACCACAGCTCCCTTACGATAAAAGCTATCGAAAAAATCTAAGAGCAAAGTGGTGCATAATTACCGTCGCTATGTTTCAAAAATATTTCTAATCATCAGTGGCGTGCCGTACTCCAGTGGCGTACCAAACTTATGTTTTTTTAACTGGAATGCCCTAGTTTTTATTGCAGATTTGGAAACCAAAACTCTAAATTTTTCATTGGTACAAAAAAAAAATACACATTGCATAACAAAATTTCGGAGAAAAAAGGAATTTCATCGCAAATGTCGGGAAACGTTTTCCGTTCCCAAGTGTGCCATGAGAAAACATTGTCACCTTTAAGAAAATAATTATATTTGCACAAGAGGATTACCTAGTTATATTTTTTTATTTAACATATCGTTTTGTGTCTTCATATTAAACTTGATAAAATATTATACTATGTATTAAATTAACTTCATATGTTTTAAAGTGAAAAATAAATAATTCTTGTAACATTTTAATATTAGATAGTTTTTTATAGTAAGTAAAGAACTTTGGGGGTCAGATCGATGCCTTTATGACGATTTTATATCTCAATCTTGATAACTTAAGCTATTTATAAATAAAAAATATACACCTTACTATTCTATTACATTTTCTTGCGTGTTAAATAAAATCTGAATTGCATAACAACGAACACAAAAATAGGATAAAATATAGGCCTATTAATGTTTGGGGGCGAACAATCGTAAATATCATAAAGGGTTGCTAGAAACAAACGTGACCTAATTAGACGTTGTCCAAAATAGGCGATAATCGCGTGTCCCTCTAAGCGATATAAAAATTAAAATACGTTACATATTCTTGATTAAAATGCTTAAGAACTGTAAAAAAAACTGCGTACAATAGTTGATAAAATATTTTATAATGTAATAACTCTGATGTTATGATTATAATTTATTATACTCTAAAAAATAAATTGTGGCTTTTTTTCTCAGGCAAAATTTACTACTTATTTAATTTAATTTGAAAATAATACATTTCATTTAAAGCACCCATTCTACTCGTTGATATATTGTTACAGTGTGTAGTAAAGTAGGTTAGAGAAACAACTTAATTCGTACTTGAACATATACACAAAATGTGTAGTAATGAATGATAATGACAATAATTTAAAATCAAATTGAAAGGCTACATTCCATGAAACCAGTCAACTTAACAGAGATCTAAATAGGTAAGAATAACATCATGAATTAAATATTGTAGTAAATGTAACTATTTTCTAATAATTCTTTAACTTAGAAAAAAGTTTATGTAATAACCGGTGGTAATCATTATTATGATGACCTGTTAGAATATGTATATAATTATACAAACGAATAATCAATGAGAAAATATGTTTTTATTCTTTTCGGCAAGTTTAATATAATAATAATAATATTTACTCGTTCAAAATATTCACAGATTAACGATTGTAATAAAAAACGAGTTAAGTTTATGTGAATTGCTATTGTTAAAATAAAATATTGCGTCATTTCAATGACAATGAAATAATTTTTATGTTGTACATTTTTATACTATATATTATTATAAATTCAATTAATAACTAGCATTATTAATGTTGGCTATTTATTATATTCTTATATACACGGTGTCCCGTTAATGCGGGGATTGGCTTGACCATAGATTCCTGGGGTCAAAATATGACGATTTAACGCAACTTATCTATATCCAAAAATTTAAGGTTAAGCCGGAATTTGGCTTCAAAGTTTCAAATTTTTTTATTTCTTTTGTTTATAACAATTGAACGCTTTATTTTATTTGAATGAGATTTATTAGTAATAAGTACCATAATATCATACATCATTTTAGTTATTTTGGCTATTAGTGATTGACAGGAAGTATAATAAACATTAGTACCACCACTTAAAAACTAAAATATTTTTTTATTGGTGCATCCAATAAAATCCAAAAAAATCTACTTGAAAGGGCATTAGATTTAAAAACTTTTTGACTCTTACTTGTTTTTGATATCTTGTACGGTTTTTGCACAAAAAAATAAAATATGAATATAGTATACTCATTATGCACTCATTAATAAGTAAATAGACTTACTCAATTGAATAAAAAATAAATAATATCAATTAATAAAATAAATCGAAACAACATCTAACACTTTTCAAACAATTTTCTTTGCAAAATCCTAATACAAACAAGATATCTGTTTGTTCCAAATATGAATATTTATGAACTATAATAAAGTTAAAAATTAATTGTCAAAAGACACCAAATAATTACTATTATACATAATTTACATTTTTTAAACAAAGACGGCCACGAAAAACATTTATTTTCGATTCGATGAAAAACTAGATTTTGTTTTTACTAGATAAAAAATATATATTTTATTTTTTTGTGAGAAAACCGTAAAAGATATCAAATATTATTAAGAGATAAAAAAGTTTTTAAATTAAATGGTCTTTCAAGTAATTTTTTTTAGTTTTTATTAGATCCACCAATAAAAAAATATTTTAGTTTTTAAGTGGTGGTACTACTGTTTCTTATACTTCTTGTTAACGAGTAATAGTCATAATAACTGAAATGATGTATTATATTATGGTAGTTATTAAAAATAAATTTCATTCAAATCAAATAAAGCTTTCAATTGTTATAAACAAAAGAAATAAAATTTTTTGAAACTTTGAAGCCAAATTCCGGATTAACCGTAAATTTTTGGATATAGATAAGTTGCGTTAAATCGTCATATTTTGACCTCAGGAATCTATGGTCCAGCCATTTCCCCGCATTAACGGGACACCCTGTATATTAAACGCCTAATAATTCGTACTGTCGTCAATTTTCACATTCTTTATAAATTATGGAGAAAGAGGTTACGGTAGAGACTTGCATTTAATTATTTACGTCCGTAATTAAAATTATAAAGCCACAATAATTACATTTGGCATAACGGAATTTATCCTGTGTAACTGAAAACTTCAGCTTTTTTTTAATATAGTCGAAAAGGTATCATTTAATTGTAAATTTACAGCAAATTAGTCCTTTAGTTTCTCAAAATTTTTAGAAGTGTTTCAGTTGAATATATCTCTGACATTTAAGTCAGTAATTAAATTTTATTTTGAACACAGGGTGGTGACAATCAGAAGTATAGTCAACAATTCCTTTAAGAAAATATAAACATAGCATATTTATGCAATAGATAAAGTATACATCCCTTTAAATCTAAGAAAGCATTTACAACTTCTTCGGTAATCTTTAAAGTTTAACTAGTGGGTTAGTGCTACAACATCTCATCTGCATTTTCAATTGCATTACTCTTGCTCTTTTATTTTCCTATGAACTATTGGAAGGTTACTGTATAAATTATATTAAAAAAGTAATAAAATTAAAAAAAAACTATATTTATAATTAAAAGTGATTTCAATAAAACACATTGATGTATTTAGAAATATAAGATGCGTGCACCCTAAATCTTTCTTTCGGTATCTTAAAAGCTGCCTCAATGTTCTAATTGAATATATTTAAGATATTTATTTAGCATTTACAAAGCCCTTATTTGGTAAATTTTGTCTATTACATTACATAACTTAATTTTATACTCTGCTAATTAAGTTTTCATCATTCTGGGTATATTTATATTAGTCTGTTTGTTATTCCCGCCCACTGAATGTCAGATAGCAACGACGTCCTCTGATATATCATGCATTATTCACCTGACTCTTTTTGTTTTATCTGCGGTGAATTTCTTAAATTACGGGTAAAGAAACATGAAATGGCCACGAGCCATGAAATACGTCTGGCATACGAGGCTTACTTTAAAATACCTGTGGAGAAACTGGTCAAAAAATGGGTTCCAAATTACTGTTGTAGTTCTTGCAATGCATCTTTGTATAGTAAGTACTTTTTATTTATATTTAATTGATGGAATAGTTTTCCGATTTGTCAACAAGCGAGCCATCAAGTAGCCAGACAGTCTTCAGCTTACCAGTATATAAACGATTTGGTTCGAGATCTAAATCTATCGAAGATGAAGGCTAAAATTTTAGTATCAAGACTACGAGGGTAATTGAAACGTTTCTGGAATGGGCAAGAAAACGCAGTAATTAAACAGGTTTTTTTATTTATTTTTCATCATAGTACCCTTGCAGAGCGATACACTTTTCCCAGCGGTGCTCCAACTTTTTTAAGCCTTCAGAAAAATATGATTTCGGGAACTCTGCAAAATAAGCTTTAGTGGCGTCGATGACCTCCTCATTTTACGTAAAGCGCTTGCCTCCGAGCCAAGTCTTCATGTTTGTAAACAAAAAGAAGTCGCACGGGGCCAGGTATGGAGAGTACGGGGGATGCGGCACCACCTCGTAGCCCAATTCAACCAATTTAGCATTGGCGATTCGGGATGAATGGGCCGGCGCGTTGTCGTGGTGGAAGAGCACTTTTTTCCGCTGCAAATGAGGCCGTTTCTCCTTCAATATGCCGTTGAATTGATCCAATAAATCGCTGTAGTATTGTCCCGTGATAGTTCTTCCCTTCTGCAAAAAGTCGATGTGTATGACACCTTGCGAATCCCAAAAAACGGTGGCCATGACCTTTTCAGCCGATGGGACAGTCTTTGCCTTCTTCGGAGCAGATTCGTCTGAAGAACCACTGTTTCGACTGCTGCTTGGTTTCTGGTGTGTAGTGGTGGATCCATGTTTCGTCCACGGTCACGAATCGGCGAAAAAAATCCGTTGGATTACGCTTTAACAAGGCCAAACACTATTTCGAAGTGGTCACACGATTTCGCTTGTTGTCCATAGTCAGCAAACGCAGCACCCATCGCGCTGACAGCTTCCTCATGCCCAAATGTTCGTGCACGATATTTTGCACACGTTCATATGAGATGCCCGTGGTCTCTACTATTTCGCGCAACTTCACTCGTCGATCGGCTAACACGAGATCATGGACTTTGTCGACCATTTCTTCATTTGTGGCCGTTTTTGGACGTCCACTGCGTGGTTCATCCTTGGTGCTCGTACGGCCACGTTTGAACTCGCTCACCCAGAAACTAATAGTCTAAAATGAAGGTGTGGATGTGCCATGAACTTTCTGCAAAATATCTCTTATCTCCGTCGCCTTTTTCCCATCCATCCAGAAATGTTTGATGACTGCACGAAATTCATTTTTATCCATTTTTGCAAAAGTTCCTGACTTGCTTCACAAGATATCCTAGTAAACAAAAACGGAACGACGCACGTGTCTGAAAATTTGACAGCTTACCTAATCTAGGTTAGCCTTGATAACCATCATAACAATTTCATGATACGCGCGCCATCTCTTGCCCATTCCGGAAACTTTTCAATATACCCTCGTACATCAGTGAAAATTAGTTGATAAGGACATGCGTGTTACTGAGCAGCGAAAGCGAAACCTAACGTTCATGGACTTCTTTACCGAAGAAGCAGATTTATGTTTTTGTAATGATATCAATGGGTTATTTGATGAGTTGAAAATTGAGTATAACTCAAACCAATGGCGTTTATTTATAGATGGCTCTTCTGAAACCTTGAAAGCGGTTCTCCTTCACAATGGAATTCGATATCCCTCGATCCCCATAGCATATTCTAAGGAAAACTATGAGAGCGTCAAAAATGTGCTTGAAAAACTCAATTCGACGAAAACAATTGGGAAGTTATTGGGGATTTTAAGATGATATTATTTTTCATGGGCTTACAAGAAGGCTATACGAAGAACCCTTGCTATATTTGTTTTTGGAACAGCCGAACCGACAATCAGCATTACCAGGTTAAGGTTTGGCCTCCAAGATTAGAGTTCGTTGTCGGTGCACAAAATGTTAAGTGGTCGACCGGAGCAAAATTTTGTTGCCTTCGCTACATTTAAAACTGAGGCTTATGAAGCAATTTGTAGAGGGGCTTGACCAGCAATCGCAGGCATTTAAGTTTCTTCGCGAGAAGTTTCCTAAGCTGTCAGAAGCTAAAGTAAAAGCAGGAGTTTTTGTGGGACCACAGATTAAGCAGATGTTAAAGCAGGAAGAATTTATACAGAAACTGAATGAAACCGAAAGGGAAGCTTGGAAAAGTTTCGTAGCTGTGACTGAAGGATTCCTGGGGAATCACAAGGCTGAAAACTATAAAACACTAGTTGAAGATTTAGTGGGCAATGTCGCATGTCTTTGAAACTGCATTTGCTAGATTCGCATCTCGATTGCTTTAAAGATAACATGGTTGATTACTCTGAAGAACAAGGGGAAGTTCCATCAGGACATTATTGTAATCGAGAGCAGGTATAAGGGAAAAAAAAGACCAAAAATATGATGGGGGATTATGTTTGGGGACTTGTTAGGGAAAGTTCTCTAACTTATTAATTGTATCATATGCATACAAATGTAACTAGGGAGCCACTACTCTTAATAAAAAATGTTTTTTTTGTTGTTTTACATCAAGAACGGTATCGAAAACACACTTAATTTTTCCAAAATAGACATACAATGATGAAAGAAAAAAAAAATCAGAAAAAAATGCAGAAAAACCTATTTTTACGTCGTGTAGATTTATAATTAAGCCATTTTATTTCGGCGTCAAATTTTTTGTGTCTTTTATAAACGTACACGTGGTTTTATGATGAAGTTTAACAGCTATTATTGGTCATCCAAAGCAACCATAGCGTAAAACATAAAAATAAAGCTTAGAATTCAATAAAATCGATCTCCTACCCGAAAAAGCAAATCGGTATAACTTTGACGTTGAATTTTCTTCATTTTGGGTTATTCTGAACCGGTTTATAGTAAAGAGAACCGAGTCACAAAAATCGTGTTGTACAGTGTTACTGAAATTTTATAAGATGCTGCTTTAACCAATAAGGTCTTGTATATTATTGACTCTAACCTAAAATTGTCTTAATTCTTAACAATTCGCAGATTCAAGCAAAAATTATGTCGATAGTCCTACCGACTGCGCCGTTTATTTATCTTCGTTTAGTAATATTTTTTTGATAAAAACATTTTAAATTTTAATTCTTTGCTAATTATAGCAATGCTACTGTACAACAAATTTACTTTCTTTTAGCCTGTAGTAATATTATCCTTAATATTAAAATAATTTTTGTTTATAAGATTACTTCTTATTATAATTTAGCGTTATTGAAACATAGGAGATTTATAGATGAAGAAAATTTAACGCTCTGTTTCATCAACTATCTTACAAATAATACAAACAAGCTTGTGGGTAATTTCCACAGCTCAAATAAGGTAAATTTACAATTTTTTAAAATTATAATAGTAGTTATGATATAATCGCACTTCCTAAAACATGATTTAATGAGTCTATTTTACATAAGGAACTTTTAACTTCTAATTATAATATTATATGCTGTAATAAAAAATGTTCTGCTATTTAGCGCTCACCACACGTTTAGTTGTCAAATTGATTTTTTTAATTGACATAACCATTTGTAAATGCGAAATTGTTTTTTTAGTTTCTATGCTATTGTCTTATATATTACATTAGCCGTCTTTTGTAGAGACGCAGACAAGCATTTTATAATGTAATTTAAAATATATTTTATTTTCTTCTGTCATGGTGGGTTACACGGAAATACGACATTTCTTCCGTAGTTTTCTAGAGTTCTGTCAAGAACTGGAATAAAATTAAAGAGCAGTATCAATGTAAATGGAGAGTAACTAATTCTATGTTTTAGACTATGTGCTTTAATTAAATTCAAAATTTCGAATGCTTATAAGAACTTTATAACTGACACGGAACGAAAATTTATGAACAGCAAATTTGGTAGGCTACTGTCTCAACATCATGACGTTAAAAATACTACAAGATATTGCATCGGCATTTGCTAAGTTGTTTTCTATTGACTCTCCACCACCGCTTGTTGAAGATGTAAGTGATGCTCCAGTCTATGATGTTCCCTTTAATACTATTGTGATTAGTGAAGATATGGCGCTGAAACGTATTAACAAACTAAAAAAATCTAAAGCTATGATGATGATCAAATGCTGAATTTTTAAGTCAAATTTTAAATTGTAAATTTATATTTGTAAAAAAATTGTCAATTATTTTTAGTTTAGCAGTTCATATAAACTTATTTCCAAACATGTGTTGATAAAAGTTAAAACCATAATTACAGTCCCATTTCTACACACTGTAATTTTGCTAATGTGTGTGAACATATCATGAATTGTTAGATTTAGATTAAGAGCAAGAACTTAGTAGTCATAATACAGTATATTAGTGATACCTGTGATAGTCGTGGTCAGTTAGATGTTATTTATACGTACTTTTACCGAACTTTAGAGTATAAAATTCTGTTGGCTAAGCTAGAAACATTTGGGTTGTGTCATTCTACGTTACAGTTAGTTGCGACCTACTTATATAACTGTGTGCCTTTTGTACAATACAATCGTTGCAAGTAATTCTATTTGAGCTTGATTTATGGGGTTCTTCAAATCTCAAATCTGGGACCTCTAATGTTTCTATTATATGTTATTTATATTATATAATCAATTCTTTAACCTGTAATGTGTTAGCCTACGCTGATGATGTTAAAAGTTTTGCAGATATAAAATAACTTAAAAGATGCACTTTTACTTTTTCTCTGTGTTACCTTAACTCCTAAATCTTCTTGTTTTAATTTTGCATATAATGTGAAGATATTTTATTTCTTCAGTTTAGTGAAATGAGAGATCTTAGGGTATGGTTCCACTGTAAATTTACATTTATTGACCACATAACTCAGTTATGCCTGAACCTATCTATATCACTTGTTTCATTATTCACGTTTGCAAAGATCCTTCAACCATGAAGTCGTTGTATTTTGCTTTTGTTTGTAGCAAATTTGAATATGAATCTGTTAACTGGTCGCTTCAGTATGTATAACTAATTTTAACAGTTGAGCGAATAGAGAAATGTTGTTTAGCAAAAGAGGGTGTTTTTTTTTACTAAGAGCGTTTTTTGTTTTATTTTAAATTTACATATCTATATTTTAAAATATAATTGGCAAATAACAGTTAAAGATAACATAGTATTGAATACTGAAACAATAATTTTTAACATTTTAAAAATAATGTTTTTTCTTTCTGTAAAAGTATTATGATTTTTTTTCGAATGCTGAATATCCACGTAAATGTAGATTTTATGTCACCCTGAGACGATTTTGATCATTTTTAATGCTTGTGTATTAGTTTTTCTATGTATATACCATTCTATGGAAGCTGCATCTTTTGATAGCGAATTTAAACTGAAACGTTAGATCTAAGATTTTATTTTGTATTAGAGAAGCTAAAAAGCTTTTTAAATAAAACATTTACTATTTCTTATTCAGTGTCTTTATTATGAATTGCTACGTAACGGTTGCAACAATCATCATGATTAAAAAGCTTTTGTTAAACTTTCTGAACTGAACGTGAAAAATTTTTATAACCATTTATTCAAAAACTATAACAGTTTAAATTGTGTAAATTCTCAAAACCGAAGTGTTTTATTTATCACCTATAAAATGTTGTTATAATAAATTGAATAAGCTTTTTATCCAGAACTCATGGTATTTGAGAAAAGACGGGGGGAAGACGGGATGATATTCATATCAACATTCTCCTGTTACGATAGTTAAAGACTAAAAATGCATAATAGTAATATAAACACATTTTTTACATTTATATTTAATTATTGGAGTACCTCATATATTTTAATACAATCTGATAGGAATGACTTTATTAGAGAAGTTATTATTTTATTCTAGAGTGCTAACCTTATTATAATTTTATATTTAAAAAATAATGATTAAAATAATACGCAAACATAAATATACAATGCTTACAATGCAAATTTATTCATATGTAGTATTTACTTTTATTTTCGTTAACATAAAACCTTCTATTCATATTAATAGTATCCTTGGACTTCATATTTTAAATTAAAATTTTAAATTACTGCTGACTGTATATATTATAGAAACAAATAACTTGCTAGACTTGAAAGTTGTTCGGTATGGCTATATTATAATATACAGGGTGGAAAAGCCAAATGGAATAAATTAATTATTTCAGTTACTGTACATATTTAAAGACAATCCCGAAACAAATTTAAATCAATGTGAAATTGTGATCCCTGCCTTCAACCCCTTTCGGGTGGCAGTTACAAACCCAATTTTTTAAATGGTGGTATATCGTTTGAAAAGTCTCTTCAGTCTCTATTCAAATATGCAATTGTTTTTAATTTTATTGCAAATATTTACATCCACCATACTCATCGGATCTTGCGCCTTTCTACTACAATTTGTTTCAATCTTTGCAAAACTATATAAATGGTAAACAAATTAATTCAGACATATTTATTTTTTATATCAAAAATTAACTAAATGGATTACTCTCTATCTATACATGGAACTGCATTGTAAAAGTCCGTGTCTCCAACTGATGAGATCCGGAATGTATTAAAACCTGTCAGTGGCTGTTGTTAGGAATTATGTTTTCACTTAAATTTTTAATTTTTCGTTGTATATAGTAATTTATTCTGAGTGAGAGATAAACATCTTTATTTATGTAAGAACGTGTTACATCTAATAATAGGACAATTACTACTTCTCCTTACTTCTTCTCTTCTTGTTATTCCATTGGCTATCAGCCCGTTTATTCCGATTTTATTGTAATCGTAATATTATTTAATTAATTACTAAACCAACATTAAGTTTGTTCAAATAATTATGAAATAAAAAAGTATTATCATTGGTATTATTATTATAAGTAGGTATTTTAACTATAAAATTCGTTTTAGACATTTCAAGCATTAAAAAGCAACAAGTTATTTATTATAAAAATACGACGATATCAAGTTCAAATTATGTAATATTATCTTTTTCATTGACGTATATTGACCTCGGATTTGCATATTGTTGTGAATTGAAACATATGACCAATTATCAGTATTATGCAATATTTTGATTAAAAAAGTCGGTATAATGATACGAGCATATGTTAAAAAATTGAGTATTGATTTCTGACATCAAAACATTTATTAAGAAATGTTAAAACAAAACAAATATTCACTTCTTCAAAATATAAATGAAATCTCAATTCAATCCAATAGATTGTTTATATCACTGACAGATTAAAGGGGAAATCTTAAAATTTAGATTTATAGAAAAAAAAATTTACGGCCAACAAACCCTCCGTACATAGAAGTATGTGTAATTAAAATGGTTATTCTTGTGAAAACTATTAAATATCTCAACAACTATGGGGTTTAGACAAATTATTATTTGCAAAGTTTGGCATTTCTTTCCAAACTAATCGAATAATAAGAAAAATAATTGTTTTCGCCTATTTGGGTAGCGCTGAGCATAAATGATTTAGGTTTGCAAACAATTAATTCCACTTTCTCCAGTAGCACATATCACATCAATTAATTCTTTTTAAAAATTGCCTTGTTATAATCGTAACATACAATGCAACCATACATACCAAACTTATTGTTTAATTGACAGATGCATTTTTTTTCAGTCATAGCTATCTATTCAAAAACAAATTCGTATTCAAGGACCGTTTGAAATATAATGATATATATAATATAATATCTTGAAAAATATCACTTTTAGGTATAGGGTATGATTAATATTTTTGTAGGAAATTAGATGCAGAATAATATGAAATTTAAAAAAATATATGATTCCATTAAAAAAAAGAGTTACGACAATTTGAAATTTTAGAAAATGGCGTGTCTGATACAAAGGCAGGGTTCCTCAAAAGTGAAAATTTTTAACACTGGTACATAAACAGTACTTATGATCAACCATAGGAAAAAGAAAATTTCTTAAATTTCAAATAGAACATCAGAATAATTTTTTTTGTGAACATTTTTTTCAGAAAAACGTCAATAACTCGGAAATGCCATATCAAAATTAAAAACCAAAAAAAGGTTCAAGTTATAAAACATCCAAATTATAAAACGGAAAAATATACAGGGTGTTCCATTAAAAAAAATGTTTGCTTTTGTTATACCGCAAAATTGGGACACCCAGTATATTTGAAAATAATGTTACGGCATAGAGATTTTTAATTCAATAAATCTTTATACGAAACATTTTTTTCTATCTCTTACGAGAAAGGCGCTAGGAAAGCCCGACGCACTGTTGCAGGACCCTGAATATCTGTATACCTAATAGAAACCTTATTATCTACACAAACTATTTGAACCTATTGGTTTTTAATTAAAATTAAATCTTAACATTTATTTAAACAACATTCACTACATAAATTTTACTTACATTTAAATCGAAAAATAAATAAATGCATCTTAGACTGAAACACCTAGGGTCGATAGTCAAGAAGAGAAAAATGCAGAAATATTATAATTGGGGCTGATGATCAATGAAGAAGTATTATTGTAATAATATCTTCAATAAAGATTCTTATCTCTCTCTCTATTATAATTGTTATATCATATTATTGTAATATTATTTTCAATAAAGATGTTTACCTCTCTCTAAATGCACCATAATATTAACAACGATAAATTATTTGAAAAAATCAAACAATGTAATTACACTAAATCTATAATACATTTAATTTATTGAATACTTATTTAGTTGAGTCAAACAAATTAAACCTCTCATGTTTATTCAAACTACGAACTTTTTGTAGCAATTAAAGTCACTTGGTTTTACCTGTTTTGCAATTTTCGAGTTAAAATCACTTGGTTCTAATTGTTCTAATGATTTACTGTTTGTAAATGTATCAATTTCAAATAAATTTGCATTTTTAAACCAAACGAAAAATTACAAAACAAAATAATGACTGATAACAACAATAGACAATTTTGTAAATTAAACAGACTTCCAATATTACGACGATCTTTTAGGGCTACTCTACAAGTAGTTTAAATCCAACAATATAAAAACATATGTGGTAGCGATACGGTTTTTCGTTATGATTGGAAAATTATATCGGCTAAATGGTGACCGCGATTCGCTATGCAACTTTCGGCTATTTTTAGGGCATTTTTCATGACGGATATTGTCTTTAAGATGTTGAATCGTTTGAGGCTTATTCACATAAACTTTTGATTTAAAAAAAAAACCCATAAGAAAAAGTCTGCTGCTGTTAAATCCGGAGATCTGACTGGCCATGCTAAATCGCCACCACGCGAAATTAGTTTTCGTGGAAAAACGTAATTTAATAATTGAATTGTTGAACGAGCTGTGTGTGCTGTGGCCCCAACTTGTTGAAACCACATGTCATCTAGTCCTTGCTCTTCTATTTCAGACACCTTGGTCATTTAAAAAAAAAATTGGTACCATGGTGTGGTATTCCAGCATGAATACCACGCCATACAGTTTGTATGTGTTTGTTTTTAGTGGATGCAATGATGTTTCATGAATTGAGGATTGTGTGTTCCCCAAAATCGACTGTTCTGATTATTGACGTGGCCACTGAGAAGAAAATGGGCTTCATCGCTCATTATCAATTTAGACGAAAAATCTTCAATTTCACCAGACAGCCTTAGGATTGCATTACTGTATTCAACTCGTTGATCATGATCTCGGTATCAATTTTTGGGCTAATTGAATTTTGTACGGGAACATTTTCAAATTAGTTTTCAAAATTCGCCTTAAACTGCGTGCAAAAATGTGTAACTAGGATCCACGTCTCCGAATTTATGTTTCTGGAGACTCTTCAACACTATCGCGCACCAGAGCCACATTTTCGGCGTTGCGAGACGTCCGTTGTCAGAACGAGGCCTGTCGGCTGTCGTACTGTACTGTCGAAAATTCGCATGTAAACGATAAATTGTGGTTTTGTAAGGCACTGAACGATTAGGATATTTTTGACGAAATTTCCGCTGAGTGGCAATAATGGAACGATTATTTTCAATAAATATTATTACTATTTCTGCTCGTTCTTGTGGCGTATATTTATCCATAATAAAATTTGGACGTGTACACAACACAATGGTTAAAGAGAAACTGACCTAAACGTCATAGAACCAAGATGGCGCGCAATCAAAATGGTAGCGGAACATTTGCCCCACCTGTTACTAAGTGCTCGAAATATATATACATCTAGTAAATACAAAATAAATAGTGAAGAAAGTGAATTCTAACGTGTTTTGAAATCAAAAACCACCCCTAAAGGCTCAAAACTAGTATAGTTTGGCTCGAAATCATTCAGAACATGTTAGACAAATTAAATATTGATATCATTGCCAAATTCGAACTCTGTGAGGCATTCGAAGTTTACAACAAAATTATTTCTAATTTAATAATCAATTCTACCAACAAACCACAGATTTGATAATGGGGTCACCGTTAAATCCCCTGATAGCAGATTTATTCATGGCACATATAGAAGAAAACAATTATTTCATTTTGGTGTCGATATGTCGACGACATAATTGCTTGTTTCAGCGGTACCTCACGCCAATTCGATAAATTTTTAAACTTAATTAATAATATACATTCGAAAATTAAATTCACACGGGAATGCGAACAAAATAAATAAATATTTTAGACCTGTAATTGATCCACGGTAACAAGAAAATTGATTTCAATATATCCCATATAATTCCAATCACCCTCTGTCGCACAAATAAACTACTTATCACTCAATGATTCACCAGACTTTTCCAATTTCATAATCACTTAACAATCAGGCCAAAGAACTGAGCAAAATTTTAGATATTGCCAAAAGTAATGGTTATCCAATCAACCCTATTCAAAATTTAATTAACAAAAAACGTTATCAAAACACCATAACCAATATTTATCCTAAACTAGCTCACATCCTTCGAAAACAAAATCATCAAGTCGCGTTTAGACCAATGTGTAAACCAGGCATGTGCAACTTCATCAAGACCACGGACGGGAAAACAAATTCAACCTAACATCGCGGGCCGAAGCTTTTATTTGAATTTATAAGGAACGGAGAAATTCGTAATTTGATTTCAAAAATGTAAAAAATAACAACACATATGTACATTATGTAGTCATTTTTTAAAACTGGCTTTCAGAAAATAGATTAAAATGAACAAGTACAGACATATTTAATGAGAAGACTGTGCCTTCACATTTTTCACCAAATAATCAATATTTGGTGAAATATCGGATGTCGCAACACGCAGAGTGTACTCCAAATTTGAGTCTGTTAATTTTGTACGTGTTTTTGATTTAACAAACTTCTCGAAAATAGCTGCTCACATTTGTATGTACTTCCAAATAATGATTTTTTTTCTGAGCTAAAGATGCGAGATTTAAGAAATTTATCGGTTGGTAAATATTTTTTATAAAAATCGGTTAACGGCGTGGCGTGTCTCTAAATATCGCCTTAAGATCGGATTTTTCTTACAATTCAATGGGTTCCATTTGCAATGAAAATGGAGCTTCTTCTATTTCCACATAAAATGGGGAAGAAAAAATTTCCAGACTTGCGTCTTGGCAGCGAAAATCTTTAAATCGGGTGTTAAATTCATCTCTTAAAAATTGTAACTCGTTTGCAACCGTTTCGAAGCTAGCATGATCTTTATGATTTGCAAGAGTGGGAAAATGGTAGGTATTCTCTGTTCGAAGCTGATTTTCCCAAAGTCTTAATTTATTTTGTAATGACTTGACGTGACCATTCGGTTCATGAACAAGTTGTTCTTGGGTTTGCAACTTTCTATTTACTTCATTCATATGACTTGTTACATCAACGAGAAACGCAAGATCGGTTTTTCTTTCATATCCATAAAAACAAATACCTCATCTTTCAAATTATAAAATCGTTTTAACATTTTTACTTTACTTAACCAGCGCACTTCACATTAAAATGTCAGATTTTCAAATTCAGGCTGCACTTCTTCTAAAATTGTTTGGAACTGACAGTTGATTGATAAAAATATTGTTTTGGATATGTTCCAAATATACAGTTTATTTTAGGTCTTACCTTAGATCTAAAGTTAAAATGAATTATATTAGAAAATCCTCGTTTCTAACAGTATTTATAAAATTCAAGTTCATTCATTTTTTAAATAAGGTCATAAACAAGATATAGAAAACGAACATAAATAATGGATTACTTCTTCCAATTTGAAAATTTGGTTCCATAAAGAGAGTTTTTGATACTTGATATACTTATCAAAATATAATTTCATTTTTGATAAATATAAAACTGCATAATTACATCTTATACTGTAACAAGTTTAAAGATGCGTTTAATTAAAACCGTTGATAAACGTAAAAAAGATTGTTTCGTAAATAATAAGCGACTTTTGCTGTTCTCATTTGCCAAAAGCAATAGTTGAATATTTTGCACCAACTATATTATCCATTATAACAACGCTAAAGTATTGGAGAAATTTTTTTGTAATGCAGCAACCAATCTCTAAATATGAAGTTATAACCTAAATATTTGTAAAACATGCAAACAATTAAATTCAGTATTCAAAGTATTTTATGTTGAAAAGAATAAATAAGATACATATTATTAGAGAATATACTATAATAACATTATGATTTTTTCCTGCAAATTTGTAAGTTTAAATATTTATAAGCACTCTTAATAAAATTTTTAAAAAAAGGAACACAAATACATTATTGCTATTGGTCTAATAATTTCTCTTTCCTATATTTATAATACAATATTTGAGTGGTTGATTGATTCTAATTATGATTGATTAATTAACAGGCATTGGGATTGCGGATGATGGATTCGCATATTCAACAGGTGATGACTCAATCATTTATAATAGATGATTCAAATATATTATGGCGCCTACTATTCAATAATAGTCAATAAAATAGCAGGTAGATTTTAGATAAGGGTTATCAAATACTTTAGCGTATTATAACTTTAACCAATACTACAGGGTGAACACTTTTTGAATTACTATTGAGATAATTGAATATTTTTAAATGAAAATAAAACTTTATTCGGAAATGTGTATCTTCCAAAGTTTATTAGAACCAATAGCTCGCCCAAGATAAAATCGTCTAATTACGACTACAAAAAATATGCAGCACTTCTATAATTAAGACAGTTTCAAAAAAATGTTGCATGATTTTATATCTGTCATGCTGACATAAAAAGCTAAAAAGTCTCCCCTAAAAAAGGAACAAAACAGTAAATAAAGGCATTTATAGAATAATCCGGATGTCCAAGAGAATATTTACTCCTTCAGCATCATGGACAAAAATAAGGGTTAGAGTGGAAGATCATCACGGCTGCATGAACTCCGCCCAGCTTCATCCATCCAAAATTTGTGTACGTTTTATATAATATTTGTGTCATATGTATTTGTTTGAAAAGAAAGCTAAAGACTAATAAACATATACATACACGACTTCAAATTTTGTTGGGGTAGCTGTTACCTAAATGAACAACTTCAGAAGGGGCAAATTGGATAAATTCTGATCATTATTTAATAATATTTTTGTTTTGGTTTTATGAATTTCGATATTTTCCATTACTTCACATCTTTAGCTAAATATGGTTATTATAATGTTTTGTTTAAACATCACTTTTTGTTTATACTTTTAACAGCCCTGCTTAAATTTTAAAATAAGCTATTACCTAATATTATGTTGATGACACTACTTAGTAATATTCTAAAACAAATAGATGGTTATTGTTACCATTAATATTATTGTATACTGACCCAGCAAAGAATTTTAGAATTTTCATTTATCTTTCAATTAAAAATAATCAAAACCAAAGACACAGAAGTTTTGGCACTATTCACTTTGCTAGCATACGTAATTTAGTAAACAATATCGCAATTACCGCAATATATTCGACGCATAAATGGTGATAACAAGTTCTCTAAGCGATGACGTGAATTCATTCAAAAGATTACTCCGAATCGCATCATTTAAATTTCCAATAGGAATTTCTGATTTAACGACCTCAAACCGCAATCGGCAACAAAGCCGCTGGGACTGCGGATTGGGAAATATCATTATCTCCATTTATGCAACGCTCACGACCTTAAATAAAGCAAAGCAAATATTTCTCTGGCGATAAAACGCTCGGCGGAAGTGATTATGGCATCGATCAATGGATTTAGTGTTTTGCGCATTGAACTTGACACCAAAAAATAACTATTTTTAAGCTGATTACGAAACCAACAAACAACAATAATAAAATTACATCAGATATAAAATTCGGAAGCATTTTCTTATAAAAATGGAGATTACTAAAATCGTAGATTAAAGTAGTACTAAAACTATAAAAAATGATTTAATTTAAAAATTGCATAAACGTGATGAATAAGAGTTTTAATTTATACTTAATAATGTCATGGAAGTAAAGTGAGCAAAATAATGATACGCAAATTCTTAATTAGAAGATTAATTAAACACTTGATTTTGTTGCACTATTCACTAAAAATAGTGAAACAATTTTCGCTATTCACTAAAACAGTGAAACAAAACGAAGTGTTTAATTAACCTTCTAATTAACAGAAAAATGTTTCACCACGGGTTAAGTGAGAATTTAATTAATCGAATAGCAAATCTTTAAGTTTTGTTGAAATTATTGTTTTAGATGTATTTTGTATAAAAATATGAAATAAACCTGCATTACATTAGTAGCTGTAATGAATGATTTTCCACAGAAAATGTTTATTAACTTACTTTAACATCTCCAAACATCTCCACCAAGTCATGAGATTCACTTCCTAGTGCTAGATGGTAGAGGATGTCCTGGTCCATGAGTTCTATGTTGGGATTCCGAAGCTTAACGGACCCGTCAGGGTACCTAAAAAGCAAAGAAAATAAAATTATACTAAATAATATATTGCATTTTTTTTCTACAAACTATATATTCCGAATTTGAAATTCAATGTATTGAGTTCCTATTTGTTAATTCAAGTAAAACAGTCTTGGTCGTTCTTTCACTTACAAATAAGATTTAAGGAATTAGAAAAGTCTAACAGTAAATTATCTTTCGATGAGATTAACAAATACATTCAAAATACATTTAGAATTTTGTGAACACTTGTTAAGTGAGAATACAATTAACTTTAATATTAAGATGTTGATTTTACTACTTATCTAAAATGATTCAAGAAAAATATTTATTATTAAAATAAAGAAAATTATTATTACAATTATTTTTTGAATAAAATCCAGAATTCAAGAAATAAAAAAGTCGAGAAGAAGATATTTTGTAAAAACCAGTGTCATACAAAATTTTACTAAATATAATAATTCAATACCCTTTTGTATGTGCTTATTTTTCTTTAGAACTTTTGCTACTCTGATTGAGCATCCTCCAAAATATGCACATTAATCGCAACTTCAAGAGACATAACTATTGAACTCATAATTTTCGTCATTCGATGCTTAATCACGTGTGTACGGCAAATAATCTATAAATTTGACCTTTTCAGTTCTCAAAAAGCCAATTTCGCATTATCCTAGTGGAGAATGATGACTACTGACAAACAAATGTTTGGATATTAAAATAAATTCACCGACACGTGTTACTAATACGAGTAGTAGCTTGTATTGCTAATATAATTACAAAGAGAATAAATTTTACAAATGCAAAGGTACTAGACACCAATATTTCTGATTTTAAAGAGCAATTGTTAAACTTTAGCTGCAGCATAGAAGAAAACCAAAAAGTGATTAAGAGTAGGTAAGTCACCGAAATAAATAAATTAATTAAATGAACCATTGCTTTCCACAAAATTGGGATATAATTGAAATGTTTGGTGCAGAAACATCATTTAATCAATTTTACAGTATATTTTTACAATTATTTAATTAGTGCTTTCCTCTAAAAACAAAAATAATAAATAGGTTTAAATCAAAACTACCTTAGTATACCAATCAACTAAAAGAATTATAAAACATTTTACAATTTCTTTAAGAACTCTGTAAATCTAGCGGTAGTGAATTTGTTTAAATACTTAGAGAAAGCTTAAAAAGGAATATAAAAATCTTCAACCGAAAAAAAAATTACAATACCAATCGAATTAGAAACTCATCCAACGTATTCAAAAATTGCGGAATACAGGGTGTCCCGTTAATGCGGGGAAATGGCTGGACCATAGATTTCTGAGGTCAAAATATGACGATTTAACGCAACTTATCTATATCCAAAAATTTAAGGTTAAGCCGGAATTTGGCTTCAAAGTTTCAAATTTTTTTTATTTCTTTTGTTTATAACAATTGAACGCTTTATTTGATTTTAATGAAATTTATTAGTAATAAGTACCATAATATCATACATCATTTTAGTTATTTTGGCCATTAATGATTGACAGGAAGTATAAAAAACAGTAGTACCACCACTTAAAAACTAAAATATTTTTTTATTGGTGCATCGAATAAAATCCAAAAAAATCTACTTGAAAGGCTTAACCGTAATTTTTTGGATATAGATAAGTTGCGTTAAATCGTCATATTTTGACCTCAGGAATCTATGGTCCAGCCATTTCCCCGCATTAACGGGACACCCTGTATTCTTAAGCAAAATAATAGCAAAAATGCATCCTCGAATAAATCAATTGATTTCATCATTAATAAAAAAAAGAAAAAATTGCTAAGCCACAAAAAATTGTTACTGCAGTGAATAATTACTTCAGCTGTATTGGTAATAAAATAAACCCAACATCATTAGGTTTCAATAATACCAATACACCTAGTACTTCAGGATCAATTCTCTATATTTATTATTTCTTAAGTTTCTCAAATGAAATGTACCACTTCAACAGACCACGGTAGTATATCCTTATATGTCATCAAATGTACAAAAGTTGTTATGGTTAACAAGTCATCAAGAGACGGATTTTTTCCTACATTACTGAAAATGGGAAAACTGATTCCAATTCATAAAAAATGTGTCATACATCTTATATCAGAATATATGCCAATTTCTATTTTGCCCATATTCTTAAAGATATATGAACGTTGTATTTATAATGGAATGAGTAAATATTTAAAACATCATGATATACATTTTATGCAAACAGCAATATGGATTTAGGAAGGACTTCACAACCGTAAACGCAATTTACAATTTCATTAACTTTTTTCTAGCCAATATAGATAATAACAAGCGTGGAAATTCGGTATTTGTAGACTTATCTAAAGCCTGTGATAGTGTACTACATGACATTTAATTAGGTAAACTATATTTGTATGGAATTAGAGGTAACTGTTATAGTCTTTTATTTTCTTATCTAAAGAACAGAGAAGATGTTACTTCAATGTATATTAAAAATGTTCAATACACATCCCACCATTGCTTCCCAAGATGTTTTAGTACCACAAGGAAGCGTATTAGGTCCATTACTGTTCCTTTTATTCATTAAAGGCATGTCACTTAACATCAATGGAGATATCACTATGTTTGCTAATGAAACTACAATTAACATGCAAAATAGCTCTTAACAAAATCACAATGAAGTAACTCATCAAGTGCTCATTGAACTATACCTGGCTTACTATGAATAAACTGGTAGCTAAAATATCTAAAACACACATTAGGCACTATAGAGCACCGATGGGTTTACCCAATGTTCATATGAATGGTGAATTAATTCAAGAAACTAAGAAGGTGTTATTATTCAAACCAATATGAAATGGGACAGACACATCCAACACGTCTGTTCAAAAATAGCGAAGTACTTGTATTTGATGTATTCAACACGAAAGGACATACATGAAAGAGCGGCAAAAATAGTATAGTAAGTATATATCTTACTGTCAATCCCAGTTAATTTATAGCATAATTTTTGGGGGTTCATGACGATAAAAAAACAACCTTATATATATGTATAAACTTCTACATACAAATATTCTATTATATTTTCCTCTCTATCTTCCTCTCCCATCCCAGTCTAGCCAAAACCTTTACACCAGCACCATCCTCTCTCATCCATTCTTTTACCTTCCTGTTTCCCCCCAACCACTCCCCACGCACCCTTTTACACTCTTATCCCAAGTGGCTCCATGTATCTATCGCATTCTTACACAGTGCACACCTACCATAACTTTCCCCCATTCAAACCTTCCCTTCTCTCTCTTCCGAACATTTGAGAATACACTATTAGTCAAGTACCATGGCACCCTCCCATACACCTGCCATCTTTCATAACCTGGATTGTATGAGCTCTTTCCGATGCATCATTGTCTCTCCTGCATCTCAACCTCCTTCCACTTGTATTTCACCCATGCCTGCACATTTACCCCATTCTCCAACCATTCATTTAAAATATTCTCTGACACTCCTGCCCTTTTATACATATTTCTGCATTCTATCTTCCACTCACTCCACTTTGTTCCCATGCACGTTCTCCAAACCTCTTTCACTAATCTCTCATTATCTAATCCAACCAAATTCATCTCATACCTTACCACTCTCTCCATTGCTTCCAAACGCACACTCATTCTATTTATTTCCTGAAGCAGAATATACCCAAGCATTGATCTTTCAACCCCCAGAATCTTCTTTAGGAACAACGACTGCTCTCGCTCAATGCATTCACACTTCCTTATTCCCTAAGTTTCTACCCCATACAGCAAAATAGGCTTCACCCACGCATCCCACAACTTGCACGCCAATTGAAAGTTGCCAAAGAACCATTTTCCCACATTTTCTTCACTATTACCCATGCTTTTCTGGCTTTCCCCTGTATCCATTTGGCGTGCCCACCGTATCCACCTGAGCAATTAAATACTAACAGTGCATTTAAATACGACAGTAAAAATTATCAAAAATTATTTGTTATCCAAAAACGATTACTACGAGCTATTTGTAATGTTGGGGCTTATACTAGTTTTCGAAATTTATTTAAAAGACGTCAAATAATGCCTGAAATGAGCCTCTAAATATTTGCAACCATTACATTTATTAAGAAAAACCTGTGTACATTAAAAACAAATGTAGTTCGTGGTTTGATTACAGCACAAGATCTATTAGACTACCAAAACACAGCCACTCGTATAACTTGACGAATAAAGCACTAATAACTTTTCTTCATAATTTTATTTGATTTACTAAATGTACATTTCGGACCCAAAGTAGTAAATAAAAAAAAATAAAAAGAAAGGGTCATGCTGACATTAACAGTTAAAAAAGTTTCTCCTAAAAGGGGACTAAAAATGGAAATGAAAGCATTTATAAATAAATCCAGATGTCTAAGATGATAGTTGTTATAATTGCTATCTTAGCATCATAGAAAAGGATGGGTTTGAGGGGAAGAATACTTTGTGATCTGTCCGTGCTTCTTATCATCTATTGCACTAATTATACAGTCGTCAAATGTCCGATTTTTCTAAAAGAACTGCAGTTCACATTCGGATTCATGTGTCACGATATCATAAATATGTTTGAAGCACCATAATCGATTTTTTTATCATTTCTTTCGACCAATCAACGCTAGCCCTTTTTGAGCGATTATTAAATTATGTGGGATGAAATGTGAACAATTTTTTGGCAGCCAAATCTTCAAGCAATAATAATGTGTACGGGTTCCAGTCATACCCAAAGATGCTTCAATTTCATGATAAGTTACATGATGATCTTGTAATATTAGTTCACGCACAGCATCATTGTTTTCTGTAACAAAGTTGTAAGAAATAATCGTACGGAACTGTTGACGACTTAGTTTTATTTTTTAATCGACATAAATTTTTCAAGGCACTATAAATAACATAAATGGCGCATGGGCATCAAAACGTTCGGCTGACAAAAAATCGAACTTTACGTTAGGGACGTCGATTGTCAAATTACAGCATCTGGATCGTCCATTCCAGAAATATAAGAAGCAACCCTCATATGTAACTAGTAAGCTCATTTGTATTTTTAATTAAATAATCTTGATATTATATATTTTAACACGTAAAAGTAAAGTCTATATACTGTAACGAGACAAAACTTAACTATCAATTGTAACAATTATGCAAATTATTATGGCTCAAGGCATCTGACATACTAGAATCGGTACTAATAAGAAGATTGTTGCAATTGTATTGCGCATATAGTTTTCTGACTGATTACAACTAAATAGGTATTTGTCAATTGACGCAGCTGGAGAAATCACCAATAATCAAAAATGTATTATTAAGGTTTAGCGAAATAAACAATTTTAACAGCTATTTCAGATAAAAAATGCGCCTTGAAATAAATATTTTTTGAAAACATTAAATTGCCATCTACTTTAATATCATCCCTTACGCACCGTTTACATCTACAAACATTATAATTTGGAAGCTGAAATTGGTTATTATTATTAATTCGGTGTATAACGTCTTCCGATTTCTCCATCCTTCTCTGTCCATCCATAGATCCCCTTCTATTTCTCTCTCTCTCAGTTCTTTATCGACACCCTCTCTCCAGATCTTCCTAGGTCTTCCTCTTCTCCTTCTTTCGTGTGGTGTCCATTCCCATATTTGTTTTGGGAGTCTTTCGTCTGGCATTCTTTGTACGTGTCCAAACCATCTTAGCTATTTACTCTGATGTCCTCGATTATGGTGTGTGTTACTCCCATGATCTCTCGTATCCTGTCAATGGTTATTCTATTCATTCTGGACCTCCCGGTTGCTCCAGAAATCCATTTCCGTAGCTTTTAGAGTCCTTTCCGTTTTATCTTTGAACGTCCATACTTCACTGCTATATGTTATTATGGTTTTTACTATGGTATTATATATTAGTTGTTTTGTTCGATATGCCTTTGTCCCATAATATTTTATTCAACATACCTATCTACTCTTCTACCTTGTATATTTCTGTCTCTTACGTTATCATCTTGTATTCCGTCGTTGGTTATCTGTGCTCCTAATTATTTATATTTATTGGTCTCTTTGATGTTTTTTTCGTCTTCTAGGATGAGGTCTTGCTGTAGTCATCCTATACACATATACGCTGTTTTCTTTATATTTACTTCCATTCCCCGTTTGCTGTATTCTTCTACGAGTTTTCTGGTCATATATTCGATGTCATGTAGATCATACTGTCACTATTTGATAGTCTGCGAAGCACAGTATGTAGAAGATATTATCGTAAAACATGTACATGTTTTGCATTTTCTTTTCCACTATTTTAGCGTTTGTTCTAGGTATATTTTAAACAACGTTTTGATAATTTTTGTCCTATTTTAATTTTCGCTGATGCATGCTGGTATAATCTTCTTATCGCCTTTATTATGTTTGCATTTATGTTAGTTTCTTCTAATGCTTCTTGGTTGTACGATTTTTTTTCTATTATTTGAGTGACGGAGAATAGATGGTCTATTGTTGATCTTCCCACCAAGAATCCTGCCTACTCCTCCGCTTCCATGTCATTGTATTCTGCTTTGATTTTTTTGCCAGGATCTTGCCATATATTTTATATAGTGTGCTCGTTACTGCTATCCCTATGTAATTGTCGCAGTTCAACGTGTCCCTTTTCTTGTGTATGGTAGATAAAAGCGCAATATTCCTTTCTTCCGGGGTTGGCTTTCCATTGAAGTAGTTTTGGATTAGTACCGCTAGTTCTTGGTATAGTTTTGTTGTTTCCCATTTAATGAGCTCTACCTTTCTATTCTTTAGTGATTTACAAGCTTGCTTTACATCCGCTACAGTTTTTCTGATTGGTGATGCTGCTATGATTATGTTTCCTTCTCCCTCTGGGTTCTCTTTTTAAAGTAGTCCTCCTATTTTTCTATTGTTATTGGGGATATTAGGTCTTTTTCTTTCGTGTCTCACGGATTTTACTATTTTCCAATATGCGTGTTTATTTTGTCGCATCTTCTCTCCCATGCTTCGTTTTTCTTCTGGCTAATTTTGCTTCGGACTTTTGCCTATGCCTGTTTATACCATATTTTATGCTCGTTCGACATATTGGACAAGTATGCCAGGTACTTTTCTCTCATGTCTCGTATATATTCTTCTATTTCAACGTCCCACCAATATGGTGTCACCCTTTGCTGTTTTTCTTTACATCTTAATGCTTCCTTGGCCGCTGCATGTGTGCATGAGTTAATGCATTGGTAATGTTCCTCGTTATCCATTATGGTCTGTAGTTTTTGGTCTAATCTTGCTTTGTATAAGTTTTGGGTGCTCTCATTTTCTAAGTTCTCCAAGTTAAACCCTCCTCCTTTCTTTTCGCTTCATAGAATTGGTCTTTTTTGCGACTATTTTATCATCGTTTATGGAATATACGCCTAGTATTGTCAGTTTTTGGCCGTATAGAGTTAGGTTCATCTTAATCATCCGTTCATTAATTGCTTCGCATGTTGTAATAAATCTTCTGAGCTCCTTCCGAATAAGGATCGATATTCCTTGTTGGACTCTCTTTTCTTTTCCTACTCCACTATAGAAGTGGTCAAATTTCCCGAGGTTTTCCGAACCTTGTCCTTTTTTCTTTGTCTCTGTCAGGACTACTATGTCTGCTTTGTTTTTCGTGAGTTCCGCGAGTTCTTCGTTTATTTTTGTTGAGAGGCATTGAATGTTCCATGTCCCAAAGTTGGTAATTTGTAATATTTTCATAAAACCAAAATTCTATAAAGATAATTAAAGCTTAAGAAATATTCAAATATTTAGTTCTAATGGCGCTACAGTTATAAAATCAGGTTGTTAGTTTTTAAGTAGATAATATTTTCAAATTTCACTTGGAAAATGCATAGGTTTTCTACCCCAACAATGTACGACTACGGTCTGTATCCAATATTGAATTACACATAATTTACTATTTATTATAATTATAATATTCAATTAATAACGTCTATTTGACTTTAAATTTTACTTCATTTTAGAAACTACATATCCTTTTGATATGAAGAAACCTTCTTCTTTTTCTGGAGCTGTCTCCTACCGGAGGTTGGATATCAACATTGATATTTTCACCTTATTTACAGCTGCGCGAAAAAGTTCTATGGACCTGCATTTAAACTTAAACTAATCTTGCAACCACGAAATTTTCCTTCTACCAATGTTCATTTTCCCTTTATTTTACCTTATCACTCTGGGCATCTCATATCTCTGTCCTCTCATTACATGTCCTAGATATTTTAGTTTTCTTCTCTTTTCGTTGTTAATTACTTCGTATTCTTTAGCTATTTCCTGGACGTGCAAATCATCCTTTGAACATTTTGAACGACTGTAATTTGTCTATGTGTTCAGCTTCAGTATCTAGCTTTCTAATCCATATAGTAGCACTGCAAACACATTACCCATTAGTTATCTCATTCTTAGTAATATTGTGAGATTTCAGCTACAGAGGATTGTATTTACTTTTATAAATTCACTCTTTGCTATCTCTATTTTGCTCTTATTTCTGTTGTTTGGTCGTTATTTTTTGTGATCCATGTACCTAAGTATATGCATTTTTGAACTCCTACCAGTTGTATATCCGGTAAGTATATATTTGCTTGTACATTTAGTTTTTTTTTGTTATTACCATATATTTAGTTAATTGATTGATGAGGCTGATAAATGTTGAAAGTTCATTTTCACTTTTATATAAATAAAACTATTTAATCACTTTCAAATATATTGTAAAACGCTACAATTGTTTCGCCACACTGTGGCTTTTTCAGGCGAAGAAATGGTATATACCATTTCTTCGCCTGAAGAAGCCACAGTGTGGCGAAACAATTGTAGCGTTTTACAATATATTTGAAAGTGATTAAATATATTTAGTCTTTTTTGTATTCATTCTTAACGCCTCTCTGGTGCCAAATCTATTTCTAAACCCAAATTGGCTGTCATCTATTCCCTCTTCTTATTTTTTATTGATGCGTACTGTATTCGCTATAATCTTTAGCATTTGTAACTTTTAAGATAGCCAAAAGGAGGCGAATAAATCTAACAGTATATCTAAGTTATCGTCATTCATACATTTAAAAGTTTCAACTGGAATTTGATCTGGGCCTAACACTCTTCTGTTTTTGCTTTAGGGCCATTTTTATTTCTTCTCTTAGTATTTCCAAAAAGTTATCGTTATCTTCTACTTCAATGTCTGATTGTTCTGTGCTATTGTCTCTAAACAAGTCGTCTTTAATGTATTCTATCCATTTATTTAGTTTCTCATTTGTATCGAAAATTAGCTTCCCGTTTGCATCGTTTTTCGTGTTATATTAATATGTTATGACTTTTTTGCGAGTATTGAAGCTGTCATATTTTCTCTAATGCCCTTCTATTTCTTAACATAGATCTTTCGACCATTTTCCTTTGCTTATTCAATTGTAATCTTTATTTGCTTGACTATTTCTTTGTACTTATGATTACCTCTTCCTGTAAATTGTTGTCTTGTCTGGAATCTCTTCTGTTATAATTGTTTATTTTCGTATCTTGTTGGTCGTAGAACTTCCTTTTGAATTTTAGTTATTTCTGCATTCATCAATAACCATTTGTTGCCTATTTCAGTATTTTGGAGAATATCTTGTTTTATGCTCATCAATCCTTTTTAATTTCTTTTGCGTAGTAGTGTCGATTTGTTTATTTTCTGATCTTTTTCTACCTTATTTTTGTAACCATGTGATTATGATTTGAGTCTATGTCGGCACTTGGAAACATTTTCGCCGCCCACCTTCGCGATAAAGACTTATAATTGTCACATCTCGCGTTTTTGGATTTTAAGACATTGTCTAAATCTTCGTAGAAATTTTTATATCATTATTTGATTTGTCAGCGGTTGAGACGTATAATTGTGTAATATTATTCTTTATTGTTTATTATTTGTGTTTAGTTGTATCATTATGATTCTGTTTGAGTAACGAATGTAATTTACTTACTGTTTTGTTGTTAATGTTTTTACTCAAAATTATATCAATGCCATATTGGTGCGAATCATCTTGACTACCTGAATAATACATGGTTTTGTGATGAAACCAAAATGTGGGAAATCTTGTCTAGTGCTTATATTTTTGGTCGCTTTTTATATAAAACATAATCTTTTAAATTTATTAAATGTTAAATCACTATTTTTCTGCGCTACGAAATATTAAACACTTATTTTGTCCGCTAAATTTTAATGCATACATGGCGAGATAGTTAATATTATAATGTCAAGGACGAAAGAAATGAAATTCCATTCATAAATAAATAGTGAAAGAGAAACCGCAACCGCTCGTGAATTATAGAAAAAAATAATTATCAACATTCCTGAATAGACTTTGTTCTATTCTTCCTTGTTTACTAAAACCTTCAGCTTCATTGCGAACATATTTATTAAAATGTTTCCTACTTTCCTTATATAACGAACTAAATAGAACTGAAGATAGAGAAATCAATGTCTATTACAATATATTACTATTATTATTATTATGTCGAATTGACGAGATTATTACTCCATAATATATAAGTGTTTTATTTACCTTATATATTACCGGTTTTTCAAGTAAAAGAAATAGTTTTTTATTTTATTTTTAATATTTTAAAAATAAATGTTTGCTGAAATTAATTTAGTCGATTACATCTAATTATAATAAATAAGATTCAACCATATTTAATATATCCTAAACTTGAACTAATCAAGTACATTAAAATTTTATCATACAATATTGCAATGATTACTATAACATATATTATATATCAATGTATTATTAAAACACTATAATTATTGCATGGTTTCAACAATAAATCTGTGTAACTCAAAAAGAAATGTGTTTCATTTTATAATGTTAATATTTTGTGCGTGTGTAGGTTGTTGTGATTTATAACACATTATCTAACATATGACATCAGCAATATAAAACTGATATCAGTGACCGCTGTGTTGCACGCCAGTGGTTTATGGGTGGCAGTGGGGTTTTATTGAAGCCATGTTAAAATAAATCGACCCCCATATTACACCAGATTTTCTGTCGTCCGACCCTAAAGCGTTTAAGATGGAATATTTTACTAGGGATATTTTATATTAAAATTTCAGTTTCCAGTGTAAAGCGTAGATCATGAATATTAAGTTTTTTGTTGCTACTTATTGCTAGTTATAAATGTACTTAATACTCCCTTCTTTTTACAATGTTATTATCAAGAGTTATTATAAAAGAAATTAAATGTATGCCTTAAAATATTCTTTTCATTAATTCGATAATAATTTAGTTTGTCTCCGTTCTATTTTTTTATTATAGTTGCTCAATCAATTGGGTTTAGTGCTATATATCTGAGGATGTCATTTTGGACAACTAAATCTTCAAATTTTCTTTTTTCAAAAAATGTTATAGTGATCGAAATAAATGGAAATCCGATGGTGTAATATCGCACGAGTATGTTGAGTAATGCAACCCCAAATAACGTAATTTCTGTTGACAATAGCTAGCCACTTTACAATTAAAGATTCATAGTTTTTCCAGCTTTCTGTAATTCAAAATAAACCCGTTTTTCATCTCCAGTAATCAAGAAATTAAAAAATACTTTCGTATTGCGCCGGTGAAATCGTAAGTTTCATGTGGTGTTTCTTCGGACAGATTATGCCCAACAAAATCACATACTTCGCTTGCTTTTCCAATTACCTGCAAATAATCTTGAACGGTCAACCTAGGTCGATTAATAGTATTAATAGTATGATAGACAAGAGTAGGTGAGATCAAAATTGCCGAATTTGGACCACCTTTGGCATTCACGAACATTTAATACATTTGGATAAAAATTGCATGAAACTCAATAGCATAAAATACCGAATATGTACCTTTCCTGGTATGTGGCTTACTACTAGGGAAATTCAGTAATTTGGTCACAAAATGATGCGAGAAAGCCGAAAATAACAGTTAGTTAATAGCAGTTATGTGTCAATAGATGGCAGCACAATTCAGCTGTATGATACTCAAGTAACAGTTGCCGTGCGCATGTGTAGGCAGTGTTAAAATGGCGACCGTGCTCGAAGAGTGTACTGTGGAAGAGCAGCGTGGTGTTGTGCGTTTTTTCTGGGCAAAAGGACTTCCTGCAAATCATATGAATAAGGAAATGTCTCCTGTTTACGGTGAACAATGTTTGTCGCGTAAAGCAGTGTACAACTGAGCCGAGAAATTTTTACAAGGGCGCTCAAAAATTGTTGACGAACATCGAACTGGCCGCCCCGTTCAGATTGCGACAGATGCAACAATTCGACGGGTGGACGAGTAGGTTTGAACTGACATGCGGGTAACAATAAGCAGCATAGCAAGGTGGTTGACCAATGATATTTTGCAAGATCGTTTGAATTTCCGAAAAGTTTGCACACGGTGGGTACCTAGATAACTGACTCAGGAACACAGAAGGAATCGAATGGGCTTATCATTATCCATTCATAGGTAAAGTGTATTACCATGGGAAATTGAAATATTGACCAAATTTCACAGGAATGGCTCATTTAAGTCATTACAACATTAAACTTTAATTTCATCAATGCACATTAAAATGTAAATTGTAGAAAATTGAATTGAATTGATTTTTATTAACTAATACACAAAACAAAATATTTTTTTAATTTGAATTAGAATTGACATATATACAGGGTGGGGCATTTATCTTGACAAAGTGGAATATTTTTAGAAATAAATATTTTTTGAAATGAAGGGGCAAATTTTATGTCACTACCTATGATTTTGAAACTTAGTTCTTTCAAGGTCATTTGAAGATCAACTTTGTTTTCTTAAATGGAAACATTTCTACGCATAAAAACAAAATTAAATTATCTAAATAATTTTTTTTCTAAGGCTTGCCATTTCTAGTTTAAATTGCGATTGATATTGATAAAGTTTGTCTGCTATGGCATAAATTATGCAAAATATCTAGTAAGTGGTGACTATAAATAATAATTGACATCTTAGATGACTTCTGTCATAAAGTTTAAATTATCATGACAGTGGTATCTCTACAAGAGAAAAAAAATAGTTCTTATTTATGGAGAAACAGAAAGAAATGTATCACAGGCTATTCGCTTGTATGCGAAGCATCCAGAATCAAGAATTCCGTCGCAACGTTTCATAAAACAATTTGAAACAGATGGAAATGATGAAACTAGAAAGCGAACACGCGAAAAATCAGTAACCAACGAAGCTAATGAAGTAAATATTTTAGAAAAGGATTCAGGAGTTTCAGGAGAAGTGTTTTAAGGATTTTAAAGAATTTCATCCCTATCATTTATCATTGCATCAAGAGTTAAATGATAATGATTTCATTCATTAGTTGGCGTTTTGTACTTGGGCAAATAATCAAATTATGATAACTTTTTTCTTAAAGTTTTATTTTCTGATGAATGTTCATTTACCAATTATGGTGAAGTAAATCGTCACAACATGCATTACTGGTCAACAGCGTTGGATTAGAGAAATTGAAAACCAAAGACGGTGGTCTATTAATGTATGGTGTGGAATTATGGGATGCAAAGTAATTGGACCATTTTTCATCGAAGGCACATTATTAACAGGGCAAAAATACGCCGATTTTTTGAGAAATGTTCTACCAACTCTACTGGAAGATGTAGTTCTAGACCAAAGGCTAATGATGTGATATCAGCATGATGGTTGTCCTGCACATTAGATATTGCTAGAAATTGGACTTAAATTTTCAAGGGCGATGGATAGACCGCGGGGAATCAGTACACTGGCCCGCGAGATCTTCGGGTTTGACATCACCAGATTTTTTCATATGGGGCTATATCAAAAACAAATTAGATACCCTTCTGGATCTGGATTGAGTTTGCCAAGGGTGATCAAATCATTGACCAGAGCACTTAGGCCTCACTAGGCCCATTGTGCCCCCCTGACTGGGACAGCCCTGCGTTGTTCTATCACTCATTTAGCCACCCAAGGTGGCGAGCAAAGGACAGCACAACGCTTGGAGGGTTATCCCTTATGTTGGCCATGTTCGGCCAGAGCTCCCCTAGCATGGACTCTCTAAGGTGGGCGAGAGCCGGGCAAGTGGTTAACACATGTTCCACTGTCTCGTCCTCTTCTTCACATGCTCTACATATGGGGGTTTCCACCAGTCCCATAGTAAACAAGTGTTTCCTTAGCTGACAGTGACCCGTAAGGATACCTGTGATAAGACGCAGATTCCCCCGGGATAGTCGCAAATAATATTCAGCTGTTTTCAGATTGGGTGAGCGTATTGCTTCCTTGGCCTATCTGCAGCCTGAGATGTTGTCCCAACGTTGTTTTAGCATCTTGAGAGTATTCTGTTTGAGGATACAAAAAATATATGTTTCCATTTAAATAAACACAGTTGACCTTCAAATGACCTTGAAAGAACTATATTGCAAAACTATGTGTAGTGACATTAAATTTGCCCCCTCATATCAAGAAACATTTATTTTAAACATTTTTCATATTTCGCTCTGTAAACATTCCACTTTGCCAAGATAAATGCCCCACCCTGTATATATATACATTTACACAATGGGAAATTAAACATAATAAACAAGATACATAAAATATATTAACGATTAAATTAAAATAATTTTGAGGTTTTTAATATTTACAAAAATCAAAAAAATATACTAGAAATCTAAGGAATACTAAAACTTTTATTTATAAAGTCATGTAAGTCGTAAGTTGAAATTATAAATAATACAATAATTATTATATTTTTTGTTTTTATTTTTAAGTCAGCTCTTTTCAAACAAAAAACAAGACTGATATTATTTTATATACAGATAAATGTTCCTGCCAACAGCGTAGATTTAATTAAATTTATCATAAAATTGCGAAATCTTTTAGTCATTGCTTCTAAATGTATACGTAATACTTTTGCTTTTTACTTGATAATTTTAATAATTTCACAAGGTTGTTTATGGTGATAAATGTTTTATGTTGTTTTGTAATAATTCAACCTTAAAAACTATCCAATGCACATGTAATGTGTTGTCATTTAAAATAATTTTATTTTTATAACATTGCCAAAGACATCAAAACTTAATCATTCCAAAAGTGTTTATAAACTGTAAATAATCTCGTGTAAATAAGGGTTTTACAGCTGAAAAGAGATTGTGTGTTAATGTATTTTTAATAAATCCAATAGCATATATTAAATATTTCTTTTTAAACTTATTTTGTAATACAGTCTACACAAAAGTATCTTTGTTATATTTGACCATTTTGAAATTAGATATTAATTAAATTATAATACAATAACACACCTACTAGGACACAAGTCAAGAATTATGATTATTAGATATTCACTTTTTCGTTTCTGTTTTCAAGGCACTACGACGGACCCCGTTAGTGTGAAGAAGTGTATTCTTGACTATTGTCCCTAACAAAATTTCCTTTGCCACTATAATGGTCTCTTATTCGATATTTGAGGCCTACATATCACCTAAAAAATTAACAACTGCAATTAAATTTAATTGAAGTTGCAATAAATGGTTCCGTGCAAACTGTATCCGCATTACGAACTCGTAATTGGAATTCTACCAGGAAGAAGAGACTAATGTCAACGGAGCTAAATGATATTGCAATAAAGCTTACAAGTTTGTTGAAATTAATCCTAAAAAATCCTCACTTGAAATAAATATATGTAAATGTAATTTTCCGTCGACAACACAAAATATTGAATCTCTGTTTCAACATCATTTAAAAAATATTTTGAATCATATTTTGACTTAATTAATACAAAGTTAGACACTGAACGTTCAAACTAAAAAGTGAACTGTCTCAAATTAGATCTGACTTTAATAGTATGTGTTTACAAGCTTCATCAGATAGCTCGGCAAGAGTGTAAATTATTGGAATCTCATCGCAGAAGATGCCTATGAACGAAATTAACGTGCAATGTTATAATATTTAATGCAATGTAAACAAACAATGAAACAGATTTATAATTAATTGATTGAATTCCTTAGGACATCGAATGTAATATCGCACCAAAAAATTTATTTCGTCTAGGCAAGTCAGTTGGAATAAATAAAGTCAAGGCCTATTAAAATTGTTCTTCTAATTCTACGTAATTTCAGAAAACTAGCAACCAATAATAAATTCAAAAGGGTATTTATTAAAAATAATCGCACACCGAGACAATTTCGAATACGATCAGAAAATACGGGAGTTCAAGCGAAGGAAAGATGCAAGAGAAACAAATTTAAGAATTAAATATAACCAAGGCACACCATCAATCATTTCGGAAAACTGATAAAATCCCAAAGTGATTTAAATAAATTAGGTATTGATATTTATAGGGTAACATGGGGGCAGAACCGATTGCGGGCCAGAACTTTCAAACAAGACTACGTGCCCGATTAGTACATTTATTATGTAGAGTAGTCATGTGAAGCAAATGTTACCCAGAAAATTTGAGCTGTCAGCGCCGCCATTTGCAGACACCACAGTATTGAATGTGTTTTTGCGTCAGTCGCTTACTTGTTTTGCTCCGTGTTGGTCGTGCTATAACTTGGTTAATAATTGAGGTAAATTGATCCGATAAATGTATTCCGAAGTGAAATTTCGTACTGAACACGAGTATTGTGTTCATTTTGCAAATTCCATCATTCCAAAGGACAAAAGATTTTTTTGTGAAAAGTCGGGGCACTACCGATTGCTTGTTTGTAGATGAAAATGCTGCGCGATTATAAACGTAAGACTCAAAGAGAATTGGAAAAGGCAAAAATAATCAGTCACAAATGGTCAATTATTACAAAGTGCAGCTCGTGAGTTTGGTACTAGACCAAAAGTCGTGTATCAAAAATTTTCGACAGCAGCATTGAATTACTACATTCAATGCAAAATAGATGTGACGAACGCTGCCATACAATTCAATTTGTATAGTTGATACTTATTGAACTACCCTCTTGATGGAACTAGATGGTGGCAGCCGCAGCCAAAACACGTGGCGTTGAACGTGGCCGCGGTCGGGATCGTGAACGCAGATTTGATGTGGATGACACACCAACTACCTCGGGTGACTTACTATCCACTTGTGGTTATGAGCGTAGACGTTGTGGTCATGAACATGGACATCTGAAAAAGGTGCTTTAGTCGTCGAATAGTTATTAATTTCCTCAATTCCATATTCATTAATTAGTTTTGAGCACGAATTATTTGTTTTTCATTTTTCTACACAAAATAAACATTTTAATCGATTCGAACATTACACATGCCATTTATCAGACTTAATTTATCAAAACATCCTTTCTAAATGAGCAATCGGTTCTGCCCCATATTTTTTGAATGTCAAAAAATTTAAAGGTTTGGTAGAAATGTTATAGCTCAGTACAGAAACGAGCTACGGAAAAATGGTCTATGGCGAGAATGTAGCCGAAGGAACAAGCTCTCCAATATAAATAATAATAAACACTTTGAGCTATCTCATCAAATGTGGTTATTAGAGGCCAAAGTGCTTAATCAATCAACAAAAATCAATAATGTCTTTAACAATGTTGCAATGAATAATTTTGTATATGTTAACTGAAACTTGGTTAAGGGCGTGTATAACGTATTTTCGGATGACTACTTAGTCTTTAGGCAGGATCATGTTAGTCGAAGAGGCGGTAGGGTTCTCATTTCTTTAAATCAAAAATATTTATATAGTAGATATAATTTAGTTTTACCACTAAGAAGAAGACCCTCACCACCCAGCGTTAAATATCTCAATCGAATTTGTAAAAGATACGGAACCAAATTTTAATGAAAATCGTGTTTATCGTAAATTTGGCTTTCGTAAAGCAAATTTTATGTCATTGCCATTGTACAAACAATTCAATGAGTGTGTTTCGGAGCACATTACAAGTTGTATAGACGTCAATCTAGCATGTCATGCATTCTATGATACTCTCTATAGTATTATCTATGATTTCGTACCTTTTCGTCAATTTAGAAACAATAATAGACAATTTCCTGTTTAGTTCAGTGCTAATATTCGACGATTAATAAATATAAAATACCGCTACCGCAAACTCTATATTAGAACAAAACTAAAATTTTATAAGATCAGAATTTCGAAATTAAGGATTCATATCCGAGGAATACTAGAATTAGATCACAAGCACCTTATTTTAAACGCAGAAATTAACTCTGAATATAGAAGTCATACAGTTACCTTCGAGATTTAGATTCAAAGGTGATAAATAATAATGTGTTCATATTACAAGCGATAACTGAAGATTATATTCTAATAGCTAACAAAATGTACGGAGGTACGGAGGTATCAGGACCGGAGGGTCCTGATAGCATCCCAGCATTCTTAGTCACTGATTGTATATCCTGCATTCTCACATCATCACTACATATTTTTAACTTATCTATGTCAAGACTCCCTTATCTGTGTAAAGTAGCAAGCATTACGCCTGTTCTTAAATCTGGCAACAAAAATTATATAAAAAATTATATGCTTATAAATAATTTTGCAAAAATATTTTATTCCATATTATGTACAAAAAACTTACGCCCATGTTCAAAATGCAATAACAACTAAAAAGCATGGATTCATGACGCTCCATCATATCCAATCTATTTTACTTCACGTCAAGCGAGTTGAATAATAGAAAGCAAGTAGATGTAATATATACACATATCCAAATGCCGAGATTCTATGAATCAACATTTATTAGTACACAAGTTGAGCAATTTTGGAATTGGATTTAATGCTGTACAATTAATTCATATCTAACAAATATATGTCGGTATGTTGAACAAGAAGGTTACTCTTCTAATATTATATGTTCATCTAGTGGGATACCACAACTATCTAATCTTGGACCTCTATTATTCCTATTCTTTATCAATGATACTGTAGATACTATACAATCTAATATTGTTATTTATTACTGCTACTGATTATGTTAAGCTATTTAAGATTATAATAACTGAGGCCGATTGCATCATACTTCAGCATGTTTTCGAACGTATAAATACTTGGTGCTACATAAACAGTCAAAAAATTCTCTCCGAAAAGGGGGGCAAAAAGTTTGAACCAAAGTAAATATAGAAGATTCCAGATGTCGAAAAGGATACTAGTTCCCTCAGCATCATGGTAAAGAAAGGGTTTGAGTTGAAGAACATATTTCATTGTGAACTCCGGCCGTGCATCTTTTGCCCAAAATTTTATGTATGTTTTTATATTTATTAATTTGATTATATGTATTATTCAAGAAAGGAGACCAAAGATAAATAAATAACAGTATTCCACATAACATCAAAAATTGCAAATGCAACACTATTGGCAGACGATCTAATCCCATTCTTCACTATTACAACATCGGTGATACATCTCTATAATAATAATAATAATAATATTCTTTATTGCCCAACAGTATAAACCAATTACAGGACAATATAACTATAATAAAATATAATAATAAGTATGCTAAATTACTAATTACACAAAAATAATAACAAAAAAGTTCATAAAAACAATAAAATAAAAATGTTATGGTATAATTGAAATAAATTACTAATTGCTGTAAAAAGAAAAAGAAAAACTCAAATAAAAATTCAAAATTGTTAAATATAAATAATTACCAAATAATCTTATTTTCACTTAAGCTTAAGGGAATGAAAAATATCTTCCAGAAGATTATTCGCATGTTTACTCATTCTGATAATGGGGGAGTTTATAAGTGAATTGGACATAGCAGTTGGTAAATGGAACGAATTTGTGTAGCGAGATGTTATTCTGGGGACAGCAATTTGTATCTTGCTAAGAAGATCTGGACAGTCAATAACATTGTGTATGAGTTTGTACATTATTGCAGCACTACTATAATCTCGGCGGCTCGAAAGTGCCACAAAATCATGACGCGTCAATAAAAAGTTATAATCAATATTTCTTTGCGGGTATATTCCTTCTATTTTAAATGACAAATATTTTAAAAACCTCCTCTGAATCCGTTCAACTGTTAATATTAGGTATACGTAGTGTGGCGACCAAATAACAGACGCATATTCAAGTTTGCTTCGAACAAAAGCAGAGTAGAGAGATTTCATAACAGAAGGATCAGTAAAATGTTTGCAAATACGCATGATAAAACCAAGTGATTTAGATGCACACAAGCACAGCCTAGTTATATGGCAGACAAATGTAAGTTGACTGTCAAACCACACCCCAAGATCTCTCATCTCACTAAGCTTATATAACAAAATACCATCCACGTTATAAAAAAATTAAAATAAGTACGTTTACGAGTATATGTAACCACAGAGCACTTCGTTATATTTAATTTAAACATATTTATCATACACCAATCAGTAATCATATGTAAATTATCCTGAAGTAAAAGTGCGTCACTCAAATTATTAATAGTGGCAAATATCTTCAAATCATCAGCATAAGCCAGAACATTACAGGTTAAAGAATTAATTAAGTCATTAATGTATAATATGAATAACAGAGGTCCTAGGTTTGAGCCCTGAGGAACCCCGGAAGTAGAAATAAATTCAAATGACTTGTAACCATTGTACTGCACATAACTCCTACGATTACATAAATATGACGCAATTAGTAGTATAATAGAATTACATAACCCAAATGCTTCCAGTTTACTCAATAAAAATTTGTGATCAATTGTATCAAATGCACGGGAAAATCCGTGTAAATGTCGTCTAATTGACCACGACTGTCTAATACTTCACTTATACGCTGTGTGATAACTGCCAAGTTCGTAACTGTTGATCGACCAGTCATAAAACCGTGCTGATGTTCAGATATCATGCACTTAACTTGACAGTAAACCTCACAATAGATGATATGTTCAAATACCTTAGCAAAGTTACAAAGTATAGAAACAGGACGATAATTATGTATGTTATTCCTATCACCTTTTTTGTGCACTGGTGTTATACGTGCGCGCTTCCAGATATTCGGAAAGGAGTTGGTACGTACTGCTAAATTAAAAATAATTACTAACGGTTTTATAAATAAAAACTTACAATCTTTTATTAAAAAACTTGGCACTTGATCGTCACCACAACTAACATTATTTTTTAATTTGTTGATGCTTTTGAGCACATCGTTTTCACTAATCACAACACTATTACTATTAAATGGAACAGCATTAATTGGCTCATCGCTTCTTTCTTCAACAGGTGGTGGGAGAGAGTCAGAAGAAAACAGCTTTGCAAATGCTGAAACAATATCTTCTGGTACATTATACACAGCATCATAATCTTGAAGTTGAGACGGAATCCTAGTATTCCCAGACTTACTGCGCATGAAGTTCCAAATTTCCTTAGGTTCAGTAATGATTTTACGTTCCGTATCACTCACCCAGTTCTTATATGCATCAGAATTTTTTATCTTAATTATGGCGCGAAGTCTATTAAATTCCGAATGATAAAACGCAGAATTTGTTGCTCTTCATTTTCGGCGATACTGCTCCTTAACTTTAATACAGTTTTAAATATCACTGGTAAACCATGTCGGAAAAGTTGTATTTCTTGAAGTATATCTGGGCACAGAAGCATCAAATATATTATAAAGGACATTATAGAATTCTTGAACAGCTTTATTAACATCAGTAAAACACTCTAGAAAAGACCAATCAGCACAAGAAATTTTATCATATAGAATGAGGTAGTTGGCTTTTCTGAAGTTATAGCGGCTGTTGCTATTACTAGGAAATGAAGTTTCCTTCTTGGGCAACTCAACATCCATAAACACAGAGAGAGCAGGGTGATGCAAATCTTCAGTGATGAATGGCACCTTATCACGTTCCATAACAAATTTAGTGTCGATATTAGAGAGCACAAGGTCAAGAAGTTTAACATTTTCATTATAAATCATGTTGTACTGTTGAAGACCGAAAGTGATGATAAAATTATTCAGTATGTTAACTTTAGGAATTAGAATAGATGATTGTGCGTGGTCATTGTATTGTGGTACGTTAAAATCGCCCAGTATTAAAACCTGTTTATCAACAAGAAATGCTTCTAAACATTCTAAGAAAATGGCTAGACACTCATTTGATATATCTGGCGGTATATAGAGAACAACCGTATAAAAAGTTAAACGACCAGTTTTGCATCTACAAGCAACTATATCAATTAAGGGAACAATGTTGCCTAAGTGTGTGGTATCAATAGTCTCAGTGACCATACTTTCATCAACAGCAAGCAATACCCCACCTCCGGTGGAGCGTCCAACAGCAGAAAAATTTCTATCACAGCGTATAATCTTATAATTAGAAGTCATAAGTTCCTCATCTAAAATGGAATTATTTAGCCATGTCTCAGTATGTGCTATTATTTGATAATTACTATTGTAACAAGCAGAGTGAAGAGTATGGGTCTTAGTTCGAAGTCCACGAGTATTTTGGTAATATACATTCAATGTAGAGAGAGTACTGTCGGGCATCTTTAGTTTTCCGAATTCTTGATAATTGTGGGTATACCACGAATATGTTTAATTTTTAAATTTTATTCTCCTTCTGCAGTTCTGCGTGTCAACTCGTTCTTTACAGATTTATAGTAGTCGGCTTGGATGCGTGTCTTATCAGTAGAGATGTTAATTCTGTTGAATTTGTCAATTTTCTTTAATTTATAACAATTATGAATGGCATTCATAACTGAAGAATGACTCAGAAGACGGATTTTAATTGGCCTGCTGCTCTTATCACGAGTGGGATCAAATTTCCCTAATCTAACAGGTTGCACATCAGATTTTTCCACATTCAATATAGGCAGAATTTCGTTAATAATGTGAACGTCATGTTCAACAAGCTGCTGCATAGAATCACATTTTGGCTCATTCAGACCGTAAATTATAATATTATTTTTACGTTTTTCACGCTCCATTATCTCTTGAATAATCAACTCAGAGTCTAACAGAGGTGGTACAGATGATTGTTGCTTTTGATTTGCAGAAATCTTTATTTGTTTAATGTCTTCTTGTAATGCAACAATCACAGCTTTAAGTCCCATAATATCATCACCTAAATCTATACATTGTTTGCAATGCCAAGAGAGACCTTTTTTAGAACTAATCTAGAACGATGTGAAGTAATTAAAGATCTTGGAGTTATATTTGACAGCAAGCTAAAATAATTTTTATACTCCATATTACACATATCTGCAATAGTGGCTTCAAATGTTAGGTTTTATTATAAGAACTTGTCAGTCCTTTAATAATATTAATCTGATTAAGTTACTTTACTTTGCCTAAGTTCATTCCAATCTTGAATATGCCGCTGTGGTTTGGTCTCCTGCATAGGCTATTAATGTTAAAACTATTGAGAGGGTTCAGAAGAGGTATGTTCGATTTTTATATCATAAAAATGTATATGTGCATCACGATCTTTTATCCTTTTTTTGATATACCCTCCCTAGCAACACGACGTGATATTTCGAAAATGGTTTATTTATATTAAATTCTAAATTTTTAAATGAATTGTCCGAAATTATTATCACATTTAAATATCTACACCCCACGTACAACTGCTAGAAATGCAGCTCTGTTCAGTTACAATTAAAGTAACATACAATTACATTTAATTTCGCCACTTAACTCTACGACGCGCCTGTACAATTCGATACATCATTCAATTGATTTATTCGATTGCACGTTACCCTCATTTGTAATTGCTCTTAGTCATCTCTGTTAATGCTTGATTAAATAATTTACCTTATGTAATCTAATTATAAAACTGTTTTAAGTAAATTTTATTCTTTATTAATATGTGTTTACTTATTTTTAATTATATTATATTTGTTTACAAATAAATTTTCCCTGTAATAAGATGGAATGATCTGTTGGCAAATAAATACATTATTATTAATAATTTTGCTGATTTTTTTAAGAATGAATATTAATTTTCGAATGAATCACCTGATAATTCTTAGAATAATATGTCGTATGTTTTAAATTTGACTAAAATTGCTGATTTAACTGCTCTTCGTAAATAAAAAAATAGGTTTACTTGTAGCTATGATTTACTACCTAGCGTTTTAGTTAGAGATTACCCTAAAGACTTGTTTTAACTTCCCCTCTTACTTGCTCTAAAATCTTACCCAATTACAAATTAGTGAAAATTAGTTTAGGTCTAGCTTTTAATTTTAGAAAAACAGTACACTCGAATTTAGCGCAACTACGTTGACTTTTTTTTTAAATCATCAATCCACTTTTTATTTTATCAGCCATACGAATTCAATATTATCAACAAATAAAATTATCTGCTTTATTATACAAAATACTGTGTCATTCATAAATTCCTCAACTTGATTGGCTTTATATTTCTCTCTTGTTCGCAGTAAGCTTAAGTATAGCTATCAGGTTTATGTATTTTAGGTAGATCCTGTAACTGAGGCATTGCCAGCAGCTATACATTGATTGATTCTGATACAACAACATACCTGGAACAAACCACCAAAACCAAAATCATGCTGTCGCCTCTCGACAGCGAAATCAAAAAATCTCTAATAATTCCATGACAAAAATCCTTCAAATATCCGAAACTGTACAGTCTACCTTAAATATATAAACGTGACAGACCACTCCGACCCATCGTCAATTCTTTCGACTCGCCAACACAAAAATTAGTTTAATTTTTAGCCAGACATTCAACCTATCTTGTAACATAATGTTTCACCAATTGATAAATCAGAAACAAATACAAAATATATTAAGTTTCAGTGAAGCAAAACTGATTACCATATACAAACGTCACCTCGTCAAATTCGCAAGAGCAACTGCAACCTACTACCGAACAATCCAAATCCTATGTCAAAAACTAATTAGAAATCAATGTTTGAACATTTTGTGCTAAACATAGATACGTCTTTCATATCTTTCCATCTTAGTGCTAACAAACGGGATGATAACATTTTGGCGTTTCCTTTTTTAGTTTAAGAGAAGTAAACTCTTTTGGCATGTGTTTTCTGTTCTTTTGTGCAGCTCCAACTACATTTGTGTCTTGTTCTAGTAATTTGAAATATAATTGTGGAGACGAATACCAATTGTCCACGTATTGTGGGTAGTCTTTCCTTCTTCTAGGACAACACTCTCAGATGCCGATATATCAGTCCCTGGGATTTTATCTGCACCTACCGAGATTTTAAACCGAATGCAATAACCTGATGAAAATTCTCAAGGTTTCTCTTATTGGCTGTGTTTTCAATTATGTGACTGGCATATTTATTCGATTCTTCTATCATTATCTAAAAAAAATAAATAATATTTACCCAATTTACCTAATCTACACAGGAACAAAACATTGATTCCAGTTATTTCTTGAAATTATTTGATTTTCTTTTTCATCCTAAATCCACCTATATTACTTCACTATCATCTCTATATCTTTACAATTTATTGTCATATTAATTATTTCCACTATTTATTTCACTGTTATCACACAGATCAAATTCCACTTCAATTTCGCTGTCATAAAATGATTCTTTTTATTTCAGACATCTTAGGAGAGCTTATCAAAAAACAGGTGGAATTCAGATGCGAGTCAGACTCGTCCACTGTAACCAAGTAAGCAGATGATGAGTCTGACTCGTTAAATGTACCCAAGGGGTTAAATACCACTTCTCAGCATCGTCCTTTCCAACACTGATTTTTGGCAAATTCAACAAATTCAACCTGAATAATGAACCCGCCATCATCTAGTCAGCTTTCTTTCTAAGTGCAATCACAATCACAAAAATCGCACTCCAAAAGCAAACATAACATTTCTTCCGTATATACGAGATACAACTGAAAGAATCTCTAAAATACTAAAAAGATCAAAACATTTTTTACCATTTAGCGTAAAATCGGACAATTCCTTAATTCCCTAAAATACCTTATTCCCCTTAAAAGCCAAGGAATATACAAAATCCCATATAGCGACTAGAACAAACTTTATATCGGACAAACGAACAAACGCATAAAAATACAGCGAGACGAAATCATCAGACCCGTCGAATAAGATCTAATGTTGAGATAAGGATGTTATTCATGTAAGAACCACGAAGCACAAGGAAAAATTTTACATTCAACGCTTGTTATGAAACATAGTAAGTGCATATTTATTATATGTAGAGATTAGAAGATATTTCACATTATACGTGCTATATAAGAAGTAGAAAATATTCAGAGGAATTTGGATCATATGTATGATTGGTGTTGGAAAATAAATCAATAAATGTAAATCAATCACTTTTAATCGAAGTAAATCATGCACTCTTACTAATTATTGCTGGAACCTTAAACATTCTCCATTGCACTTTAGTTTAACGAATCTTAGAAAATTATTCAACAATCGGTAACTGTTATCCGCTTTATTTAATCAGTACGAGGGAAATTCAGTAATTAGGTCACAAAATGATGCTAGGAAGCTGAAAATAGCAGTTAGCCATTTCTCTATGTGCCCGTAGGTGGCAGCACAATCCAGCTTTATGATATTCAAGTGCCAGTTGCCGTGCGCATGTGTAGGAAGTGTTAAAATGACGACCGTGCTTGAAGAGTGTACTGTGGAAGAGCAGCGTGCTGTTGTGCGTTTGTTTCTGGGCAAAAGGACTGCAAATTATATCCATAAGGAAATGTCTCCTGTTTACAGTGAATAGAGTTTGTCGGGTAAAGCAGTATACAACTGGATCGAGAAATTGTTACAAGGGCGCTCAAAAATTGTTGACGAACATCGAACTGGCCGCCCCGTTCAGATTGTGACAGATGCAATAATTCTATGCGTGGGCGAAATGGTTTGAATTGACAGGCGGGTAACAATAAGCAGCATAGCAACTGCAATAGGGTGTTCTCGTGGTTCTGGTCTATGAAATTTTGCACGATCGTTTAAATTTCCTGAAAGTTTGCACACGGTGGGTACCTAAACAACTGACTCAAGAACACAAAACTAATCAAATTGGCCCAAGCGAGAATTGAAGAATTAGGGTGGCAACTTCTTGAACATCCGGCTTACAGTCCCGACCTAGACACAAGCGACTATCATCAGTTTGGTCCACTCAAAAGGAATCTTGTCGACAAACATTTCGAGGGTGATCACGATCTTCAACAAGAAATACGTATGTGATTCAGACGGCAGCCCAAAGAAGTTTATGCAGCAAGTATTGGGGCATTAATAAAGCGATTGGATAAGTATATGAACGTTGGTGGAGATTTTGTAATAAAACTCGTTTTTATATTAAATTGTTTTTTTTGTAATACCTTTTGTGACCGTTTTGTGACCCAATTACTGAATTTCCCTCGTACATTCGAGAATATCATAATAAATTTTTGAAAATTATAGCCTTTAAATGAAATATTAGAGTTACTAATATGAATTATAATCTTATGTTAGCAAACTTAGATTTGCTAACAATAATTTCTTGCAGGAAATTATTTGACATGTGCATTATTTATAAACGTTTTAATGGCTATATTTTTTGTCTTTCTTTAATAGAAATGATAAATTTTTGACGTCAAATGGTAGGATCCTCAATAAGATTAAAAAAACTTTTCAAAGAACAGCTTAACCTATTTAATTACACTAATAATTACTAATTGCCAATTGCCTCTTACCTTTTCCGAACTTCGATCTTTTTATAAACAATTACAGTTTATTTCGGAAGAAATAAACTGCAGTTGTTATTAATCTAATGGTCTAACCATTCCACCAAGAAGATTATCCGCGAGGCAATCGAAATAGGAAAACCTACCGATAATCTCAACAAATGCGACGACGCCCAACGACTACCCCCACTTGGAAATACACTTTATGCAAGAAGTATATTTAATTGCCCACACCACTCATTTTAAATCCCATAGTTAAGATTAATGAAACTTTTTCTTTAATTTTTCGAATTATTTTTTTGTCTATTATTTAAGTTACAACATAAATTAATTAAACAGGCCAACAAAAATTTTGTGATTTGGATTTGTTAATTTTTTTGAAGTTTTGGTGGCTAAACCTATAGAAAATCATCATTTTTTTAGTTTGCATCACGCACAATTTTTTAATAAATTTACTAGGTATCTTATTTATAATTTTTTAAATATTAGCGAAAAAAATAAATGACATTCTAAAAATCGTTACGCCACTCAGATTAAATTGTGTACAAATCAATAGAATAGTATAGGGGAATTCCCGAAAGTAAAATTTAATTGCTGGGTTTCCCTGATTTGTAGTCAGACCATCTGTTTTCGTTCGGTCTAGTCGTTGTTTAGTGAGTTTAGTGAGCTTTTTGCAGTTAAATTCGTGTTTAAAATGCCAAGACTTTGTCAAAATAAACGAGATACTTTTTGCTATGTGCGTGGTTGTTTTGTGGTCAAGAAATTTAGACGTAAAATTACATCAGTGTTGAAACACCAATACTATTTAAAGTAAAGATTGGTAATTAAGACAAAAATTGAGCACCACACTTTGTATGTAAGGTATGTGAAGAGATTTTAAGGATTTGGAGTAATGTAACAAGGAAATCCCTACCCATTGGAATACCAATGATTTGACGAGAGCCAACCACGTTGACTGTTATTTTTGTATTTTTGTATGTGCAATGTACGTGCATATAACACACAAAATTAATGTAAAATATAATTCGTAATTTGTAATTATATCTAATTAACACATCATTTATCCGAACCTCAAGTGTGCAATTTGGCCAGTGCCACATGGTCCAGACGTGCCAATACCTGAGGAAGCAACAAATTTAGAAGATGTTACAAAAAATTGGACATAAATACGCCTGAAATGGCTATAATATTGCCACAATGGCCACCATCACCCGATGAGAATTACCACCACCAGCCAAATATAATGGGTCGAGTGGAAGAACATGGAAATTCGTGAACTCCGCCTTCAAGGTCTATGCTCAAAATTTTAAAGTGATTTATTGTATTTATGTTTGTATTTTATGTATATTTTTTTAATAGATCTTGTAAAGCAAATAAACTAAACTAAAGCAAACTGAAGCACTTCTGAACCTGATGTTGATGAAAACAACTTTAGCGATGCCAGTGAAATATCGATCGTTTCTAAGCAACCACAGTTATTTTCCAAGACCGAACTTAACTACTTAGTTAGAGACTTAGCTCTTGCAAAGGATCTCTTCGGAATTTTGGCGTCTAGACTTCAAAGTAAAAATTTGCCGGCAGAAGACGTTAAAATCTCGTATTTTAAGAAACGCGAGTTTGAGTATTCAGGCTATTTTGAAGAAAGTGGTTTTTTAGTTTATTGCATTGACATTTCAAGTCTGATAAACAAACTTGGGGGCACATACAATCCCGATGATTGGGGGCTTTTTATTGATTCTTTCAAAAGAAACTTTTCTCTTGCACGATGGGAATATTTTTTCATCGGTACCGGTGGCCCATTCTGTGCAAATGCCGAAAAGCTACGAAAATCTCAAAGTACTGCTAGAAAAAATCAAATACAATGATCACAGTTGGAAAATGTGTGGGGATTTAAAAATTGTGGAACTTCCACTAGGACAGCAGTCAGGGTATACGAAGTACCCATATTTTTTATGAGAGTGGGACAGTCGAAGTAGACATCAACATTGGAAGAAAAAAGACTGGATAAGAAGAGATAATTTAACTCCCGGATCAAAAGATGTTCTGCAGGAAAGTCTTGTTGATCGACAAAATATCTTGTTACCTCCACTGCATATTAAACTAGAATTAATGAAACAATACAATAAGCTTTAAATAAATACCTTCGTGGAAAATTTTCCGCTATCTCAGATGCAAAATTAAAGCAAGTAATTTTTGTCAGCCCTCAAATAAGATGATTAACCAAAGATCAAGAATTTGTTAATATCATGACCGAAACTGAGAGAGTTGCATGGATTTCATTTGTTAATGTTATTACAAGGAAATTGTGAAAAAAATGCTACAGAAATTTATGGAATTGGCATGTAATATGAGTATAAAGTTCACTTTTTACACTCGCATCTTGATTACTTCCCCAAAAATCTTGGTGATGTGAGTGAGAAGTAAGGACATGAGAGAAATGGAACGCAGGTATCAAGGTCTGTTAAATGTTTCAATAATGGATGATTACTGCTGGTCAATACAGAAGAAAATGCAGTAAACGAAGTTTTTCATCCAAGAGGAAAAGATCTTCTGGAAAATAAAGAAATTAAAGATTGTTTAAGACTTTTTTCAATTTAGTTTACTATATGTAATTTGTTTTTATCTCTGTAACAATAAAAGTAGCGTTTATTTTGATGACATTTTTTATTAATTTTATTTCAACATTGATCAAAAACCTTACGTGATAGGGCATAGGATTTGAATTCAACAGATCAAAATTACACAAAATCTGATATCAGATCGAAATCAACTTTAAAAAAGTCAAAATTTGTTGGCCTGTAGTTAACATATACAAATATATTCAGCTTGGATATATCTATAAATATTGATTAATTTTTGTTAAAAAATAAACTTATAATGTTACATACAATTACAAAAATTGTTTTATTCGCAGGAAAAAAAACATTTAAATGAATTAAAGGCACATAAATATTAACAAAACCATCATCAAATTAAAAAAAAACAAAACAATACCTTTTGCTATATTATATTCAAGGTTAGTGACTGCGCCTAAAATGACGTATTCTTGTCTAGTCGGTATTTACTGTTGTACCTAATTATAAGTAAACAAACTCCAGTGTTTTGATCATATTTCTTTTATTTTTTGAATGAGTTAGTTAATTATTTACCACAAATCAATAACTATCAATAAAAATAGTAGATATACCGTAGACCTTAATTTAAAAAAAGTACTCAAGAAATATTTTTTTCGTTAATTAATTATTAATAATGTAAAATGAAACACTTAATTACTTGGTATAATACTACTAATTGAATGTAACTAAAGTAAATAAGCGTTTCACTTCATATTTCAAAATGTATAAAGAATTATCAAAAAGAAATATATTATTTTTGCTTCTTACAAAAAAAAATTGAAACTGATTTCTATTCCTAATTTTAAATTGCACTAATATTTTTATTTATTTCACCTGAGGTACTTCTGGTGGTTTTCTTCACAATAACCACATCCATCCCCATTAGCGGCGTCAAAACACACACAAACCGATAACGGTTTCTTCACAACATCATTGTATTCACTGTGTCCGTTTTTCCCGTTCGCCACGTTCATTTTTTTTGTTTGTTAATTTTACTTTCGTTCACAATCTCACGGCCGATAATCTCAACACTGAAACGCGAGCAGCAAATGATCAAATGTCGCGATTTGCTTGTGGCTGTATATTTTAAACATATATGTATATATGCATGTGACGGCCGTTCTTATCTGGGAAGCGAAATCGCAGCCGCAAAAAAAATATTACCAAAGCTGCTGTCACGGTGAGCGCTGGACGCGAAATGCCAATTTTATTTTCTACTTTTATTATTTCACGTAGCACACAGACTGGTCTGTATAGGTACTTCGGTATAGGTGTATTATTATGTGGTTCTGAATAAGGGCAGATGTTCGTCTTAAGGGGCACGTGAGGAAACAGCTGTTACGAAGTAAGGCCCTATTGTCTTGACGCGATTCACGTTTACAATTCCGTTATGGTTTATGACGGATGTGTTTCTGGTTGGATTGTTTGTAACGGATGGTTGTCGGATTTCTCGGAATTCCAACACTTTTACCTTGTTGTATCCATTGTTGTGACTCACCGACCAATCGATGAAATGTTGGGAACTGTCGCCCGATTAAGCAGAGTAGTTTCTTTTGTGTAAAAAATAATTCGTAATTTGTAATTATATCTAATTAATAAAAGTGGATGATTTTAAAATTTAACTCACTACAATTTTCTTGTCACACTGCGGATTCTTCAGGTGAAGTGCCTCGTGAATCAATTTGCAATTAGTATTGTTAAAAACGTTAATTTAGCAAAGAAAGTCGTAACAATTATTATTACACCCTCCAACCTTTAGAATATAAAAAAGTATTTTAATGAATGCATTCACAAGTTACTAACTTTCTAGAATCATAAAAAATATCTATAATCTTTAAACTTGTACAGGGTGATTCATTAAGGGTGGCCACTGGCCTTATCTTATTACCCATAACAGAAATTTACAAAACGCTGAAATTTCTAAAAGCACCCATTATCTAGTTATTTTAGAAACTCAAAATGTTTCCCCTTATTTGCTGTACCTACACAAATTCAGTCCTTCTAGAGTGAAATTTTATCCTAGATTCCTTAAAATTTCTTCAATGGTTTTATATGGATAAGCTGTAACATTACGAGTATGTCAAACTATTTTCCTGGGCGATGTTGTAAAAGTAATCAAGTCAACTTTGGAAATGACATTTCTGTTTTGTGATAGTTTATTTATAATTTGTTCTTGCTGTCAAAGTTAATTTGAACATTTGAAAAATCACTTTATTATAATGCTTTATATCTCAAATGAAGAAGCATATGATATGCTAGCAGTGTATTTTGAAAGTCTACAAAATGCAGTCATTGCTGAAAGAGAATATGGGTTACGATTTCCTGAAAGACGGCGTCATTCAAGAAAAGTTTTTAAAAGACTGGCAGAACGATTACGAAAATGTACGAAATGTTCAACCTGTTTCGGTAAGGAATGGGGTACGTAGAAGACAAAATGAAGAAAATGTTATTAACGTCTTGGCATACGTTAACGCTGAACCACGTGCAAGTATTAGGGAAATTGCAAGAGATCTAGAATTAAATTATTCTTTGGTGAATAGAATACTAAAAGAACATAAAATACCATGTTGTTTTACATCAAGAGTTAAAAGACATAGATTTTGATCGACGACTAGATTATTGCAACTGGTTAAAAGGAATGATAAATGATACTCAACAATTTCTATCTGCAATATTATGGACGGATGAGGCTACATTTTCAAGCTCTGGTAAAATTAACTTGCACAACAGTCACTACTGGTCAGAAACAAATCCACACTGGCAGAGGGAAGTCAATTACCAAAATCGCTGAAGCATAAATGTGTGGTGTGGTATTTTAAATAGGAAGATAATAGGACCTTTTTTCTTTGAAGAAAAATTAAGGGGCCAAAGGTACTTAGATTTTTTAAGTAACGATTTGCCCATCCTCCTAGTAGACGTTCCAATTCGTAACAGATTAGACATGTGGTATCAACAAGATGGTTGCCCAGCACATTTTGCCGCAGGTGTCCGAAATTATTTAGATATTTTATTTTCAAATAAATTGATTGGAAGGGGAAGTATTTTTCCATGGCCAACAAGGTCACCAGATCTTACGGTTTTAGATTTCTTTTTATGGGGTAGAATTAAAGATTTGGTTTTTAAAACACGTCCAACTACACGTGAAGATATAAAAGAAAGGATTCGACAAGCAGTGAGAGGTATTTCTGGTGCTGAAATTGAGGCCAGTGTCAATTCCACTATAGAAAGACTGAATTTGTGCATAGCAAATGATAGGAAACATTTTGAGTACCTAAAATAACTAAGTAATAGGTGCAGTTATCAATTTTAGTTTTCTGTATTTTTTTTTCATTAATTATGTTAATAAATATTGTGCCATTCGATTTAACTTGATATTTTTTTAAATGTAACTGTAGCAGTATGTTTTCACTTACAACTTACAGGGTGAACCAACACTTCGAAAACAATATCAGTTTGCGGTTTTGACGAAACAATATGTAATTTCATTTTCTTTTTTGTAAGCTGCTTCGCGTTATATCATTCCATTTGATATTTCTGAGAAAAATACATAAATAGGGTTAAGTGTTACATAACGCCCTCTAGTTGCCAGTGCATAGATTAAATGTGCTAATGTTATTTATTTTTGTAATTAACTTCTAATACTCTTTCCATTGAGCCTAAGCTTGTGAAAATCGGTTAAGGTATACGAAAGTTACAGACCGTTTTCTGTAAACAAAACTATACTTCCCCCACCACTTAACTGTAGGTGATAAAAAAAATGACTTAAGCAAAAATTGTAAACCAAGTACAGTAGTTTCTAATTTTGATAATTTTCAATAGCCTTAATGCGGTAATATTTTCTAAAAAACGCAAATTAATTATGCAAATGATAAAATGCGCCATCTAGCGGAAAGCTACGCATTTAAAAATATTTTAACGCATCTTCTTTTGGCCGATTATGTCATTAGAATTTTTTTCCCCAAATTCTTGGATATACGGTTTCCGAGATACGGCCAGTGGCCACCCTTAATGAATCACCCTGTATAATTTTTAAAATTTAATCATCTTAAGAATCATCAGAATTATTTGAAACTGTATAATTTTTCTCTAAAACCTTTAAATCTCTACAACATTCAGAACTTTTAATATCGTAAAATTTCTGGAATCTAAAGAATATTTAAATTTTATACAAATTTAACACAGTTTAAAATTAATAGAATCTTTTTAATTTTTAAAATTTTCAGTATCTTTAAAACCTTTTAAATGTTTAGAATTTTTAGAGTTTGTTATAAAATCTTTGAATGATCAAAATCTGTATAATCATTAGAATCTTGGGAATCCTTACATTCCAGAATCTATAACATTGGTAGAATATTTCTTAGAATTTCTTTATTGTTTGAAATTGTTAAATTTTCAGAATCCTTATTTATAACTCATCTTTATGACTCTTTAAATTGAAATATTGAATCTTTAGATCTTTACATTTTATAAATAATTAGAACCTTTACTATATTTAGAATTGGTTATATATTATGAAATTTGGGAATATTTATAATATTCAAAAAAATGAAATCTTTTAGAATCTTGATAACTCGATAAAATCCTTTAAAACTTTATAATTTTTAAATTCTATCTGAAATTCTTACATTAAAAAAAATATGGAATCTTCAGAATTATTAAAATAATAATAAGCAAAAAATCTGTTAGAATCTTTTGGACTTTTAGAACTTTTCTGAAACTTTACATTCTTTTGAGTATTGAGTATTGATAGAATATTTCTTTAGGCTTATTTAATTCTTTATTATTTTTTTAAAGAAATTGTTGAATTTTTAGAATGGTTAGAATCTTTATAACACTCGCGATTCTTTCGATTCTTTGAGTTAAAATATCGAATCTTAGATTTTTTAAATCTTTAGAACTTTAGAAATTTTAGAAGGATTTTTGAAATATTTAGTTAATTAGAATGTTGGGATTTTGATTGCTAAAACAATAAAAAAATCTTTAGACTTTAAATTCTATAAGAAATAAATATTTGATTTTCTATTGAATCGTTAGAATTTTCAAAATCATTAAATTCAAAATTTTTTTAATAGAATTTTTAGAGCTTAGAAAAACTTTTATTTGTATAATCTTCGGAATCCGGAATTTCTTGTTCTTTTTTTTCTTTGGAATCTGGATTTTTAAATTATCTACTACATTTAATATTTGACTCATTGATATTTTCATAGAATTTTTAGAATAATTAAAATCTTTACAATCCTCAGACTTTATAACTATTAAAATTTTAAAATTTATTTTATTATTTAGATTATTTGGATCATATTCTATGCGTTTATATGGTGAATTAATAATTAATAATTTAAACATAATTTTAACCTCTAGTATACAACATTTTTAGCTCCGACATCTATAATCCTGATCCTCTCTACTTCAATCCTTCCAAATATCTCCTGCAATTTGCAGATGATACTGCCCTAATTACCCATGCTGCCACGTTACCAAAAGCCCTCCAATTCCTTCAATAGCTTATTGACTCCCTCCAACACTGGTTTGCAAAATGGCGTATTAAAATTAATCCCCACAAATCACAGCTCCTAATTCCATACCATCGCACCAATAATTCCCCTTACAATGTTTCAATTTCCCAAAACTATTATCCCTTCTTCAACTTCCGTTAAATACCTAGGCATAACCATAGACCCCAAAATCAATTTTAAAAAGCACACAGCTATAATTAAAAGCAACATATTTTAGATGCTTAACATACTGAAATTATGGTATTACTATCAAAACAGCAGTCAAAATATATAAGATGATTTGTCGCCAATTATTGGACTATGGTTGTGCCCTCTATCCCAATCCCAACAATCCAACCTCCCACAATATCGAAGTTAGCGAGCGAGCATCCCTCCGTACCCTAACAAAACTCCGTCATCCTCTTAATCCCTTACACAATCCTTCTAACCAGCTCCTCTATGATACCATTTTAGTTATCTCCATCCTAGAACGTCTTCGATTCCTATCAGAAAAATTCTCCAAAAATCCTTTCAACTTTCACATATTATCCTAATATTGTATTCCTAGAAATCCTAGTGTAAACCCCAAATTTAAAAATCCTAATTCAACCATATTTGATTCATCTCATCGTTTCAGCCATCTACGCATTAACGACTGACGCCATATGACTCGACAAAACAAGGCAGAAAGACCTCTGGTCGATAGCCTTTTGACGAACTAACTCATTAACACATCAACCATTATTTATTATTTAAATATAAATATGTATAGTTTGTCAATAAAAATGTGTATTATTGTTACATAATTTTAGTATAAGCTATAAATTAAAAGGTAAAATCTGCTGGATGTTTTATAGTGATTTGTAATTATATGCAATAATTATTTAAAATAATAGCCTTGTTGCCAAAGATATTGGAGGGTAATTTATATTTCATATTTTAAACCACCTTTGTATATTTAAATAATTAAGCTGATATTTTTAACATGTTACTTTTATGTGTCTTTATGTAAATAACATTTTTGTCCTAATTTCTTACTATTCTCAAGGATCATTGCGATATGTTCTGATTCCACAGTAAAGCAACTGTTTTGATTATGTTTAAGTTTGAAATTATTGTTTCGTAATTTATTATGTTTAGTCGTGCATTATATATATTTTAAGTAGTAATTACCTGACACCTTTTATATTGACGTATGTAAGATATTTTTATTAATGCATAAATATATTGTATTATATTCCAAACATTGTTACATTTATCAATTATCATCGTCATCAATTTCATAAAATAAAAATTAAGAATAATATTAACCCCGTTACTGTTTAAAAGAGTTTAAATTAACAGTTACATACCTTTGTAATACTACAACTACTTAGAGGTAAGTGGTTTAATAAGAATAGTTTTTTTTCTAATATACTACTAATAGCAATCAAGAATATTTATATATTTATGATGTGCGTAATCTATGATTATTGGGTCATGAGACGAATAATAAAACAAAGAGCGATACATGTTTATCTAATTAGTTTATATATGTTTTAGAGGCTATCCACCCACTCTTCTTATTTTGTTGTTTATAAACCAAACAACTCTACAGCACTTCTAGTGTTCATATAACAAAGTGTGTGGGTATCTTTCAGCCAATTTTTTGTTAATATTCAACTGTTCTTCTTAAATCACGTTTTAATAACGATTTAAAGCTCATTTTTTATAAATTTTTCAATTGTATTATTTTAACGTTTAATAAAATTACAAATTTAAATTTTTAAACCTATATATTTAGAAATTCCTTATTATTATTATTGATAGGCACCTTACCATATATAAAAAAAAGACGTATTCTTGGCTTACCTCAATCCATGATACTTTGGATAAGCATACTCTTGACCAATCTTTGTAAATTATTGATTAATCTAAACGAAAAATGTGCTACTTCAGCATATTTTACCTTAGTCCGGGATGTTCTTGACAAGAACAATTGAATGAACTGAATGTTTAGAATTAAATATACCAAAACCACGTCACCTCAAGGTATATATTATAGTTTAATTATATTATTTAATCTCAATAATAAAAAACAACTTCTGTTTAAAAACTACTCCATAATGTCTAATGTATCAGGTTAAATAAATAGTACGGAGTTTATTGGTTTAAACTCCGTACTATTTATTTAACCTGATAGAGCAAAAACGAATTTGTAATTAAATTATCTTCTGAATGCATGTGGTGTGCACAAGTATCTTTAAATATACTATAACAGACAACTGACTTATTTTGCGTTCGAAGAAATGGAATTTCTGTGATGAAACATTAATATTGTGTAATGAACAAAACTTTATTATTTTCGATTTTTAGTTGCAGATATATTATATCCAAGTAGAATTTTTTGATATATTATAATATTTGTATTATTATTTTTTTGTAAAAATAATTTATTTCACTTCTGCTTCTGTTCTTACTTAATATACACAAAAAAATAATTACCAAAATATGCATATTAAACTCTTTAGACGAAGAATTGAAGGGTATCAATAAAAATAATTTTCTACTTTTCATTTCCATTCATACATCTGAGCAAAAGAACTACAATATTGTGTAGTAAATTATATTCTCTTATATAACATAGTTATTGCCTAAATTGGATAACGGACGACATGTGGTTTCAACAAGACTGTACCATATGCCATACAGTCTAAGAAACAATTTAATTACTGCATAAGGCAATTCCTGCTTCAAAGCCGACTAGTAACGGCTTCTCTAGCAGGATCTACAGTATCCATTTCTGTAACAAAGGGGTATCCTCAGGGGGGAGTTTTCTCCCCCACACTATGGTCAATAGTGGTGGATGGACTCCTGGATGAACTTCATGGAAAGGCTATGCAGATGACATCGCCGTAATAATCAGGGGCAAGCATGGAGGCATTCTTATAATCCTAATGCAAAAAGCACTGAATAGCATCAATAACTGGTGTATTCGGAAAGGACTAAGTATCAACCCGAATAAAACGATCATAGTTCCATTCACGTGTGGGAGGAAGCTACACACAAGGGCTCCCTTGCTGAATGGAACGAAGTAAAGTACCTGGGTATAATTCTGGATACCAAACTGACTTGGAATCAGCATGTCGATAAAACGGCGGTGATACCCATTGTCACCTATGCTGCCCTTGTGTGGTGGCCAAAGACCCAAAAACTAGACACGCAAAAGAAGCTGAGTAGGCTTCAACGTTTAGCATGTCCAAGCATTACAGGGGCTATGCAAACGACCCCAACCGCGGGAATGGAGGCAATCATTGGTCTCACACCGCTCCATCTAGTTGTACAAAAAGAGGTAGGCAGCCCTCCGACTACACCAGAGGAAAAAAACACTGCCGGGGGACTGGACCGGTCACTTAGAAATACTGCAGCAAATCGACCCGGTTCTTCTGTCCAAACCGACGGACATTATGTCCAGGAAGCTCGAATTCGAATTACCATTTAAGGTGTCAATCGAGGACCCCAAAACGGCTTTGATGAAAGTCAAGGAGTTTGGACGAGGAATTACAGCCTGGTACACGGATGGTGCCAAGAATACCAAAGGTACTGGAACAGGCATTTATGGCCCTAACCAAAACGACAGGAGCTTCATGGCTCTGGTAGCCTATAGTCATGGCTCACGGACTGTCTGGGAATGTCGAAGATCCCTCTCGCAACTGGCGAAGAACAACTCGTTGACCCTCATGTGGGTTTCAGTGCACAGGGATATTAAAGGCAACGAAGTGGCCGATGAACTCGCAAAAAGAGGTGCAAATGCCACTCCTATAGGACCAGAGCTGTTTTGTGGACTCCCCATGGCGCACAGAAGAGAGGCGGTGCAAAAATGGGAAGAGGAGAGAAGACGCAGGCATTGGAACAATGTACCACGTCTACGTTAATCAAAACGACTCATGAAACTCGATCACAGCCACAAGGTACTTGAACTCACAAGGAACGAGCTAAGAACTTTCACCGGACTCATGACAGGTGCCCTCCGATACCATTTTTGGAAAAGAAGAAACTGCAGAGAAAAGTGGAAACTGCAGATTATGTGATGCGGCATATGAAACGACCGAGCACATACTATGCACTTGTGTCGCAATTGCTCACAAGCGTCTTTCACACTTCGGTAGGGACCGACTATCCCACGAAGAGGTGAGCAATATCATCCTCAAGAAAGTTACCAGGTTCATGGAGGACGTGGGACTGATTGGGAAGTGATTGGTTAAGGGTGGAACAATAGATCTTTTATATCGCAGTTCAAGAGAGGCTAACACAACTCATTAGTACCCTTTGTTAACATATAACCTAAGGTATTTCCTGATCGTTTCAGTATTAAGAATTAATCCTCTAGATCGTAAAACTAGTACAGGTATTAAATAAACAATTCTGAAAAATATACGCCAATCATGCTTTATTTTTTTAATTCAGGCTTCAAGGAAAATACATTTATTTGTTTGTATGATATTCGCTTGCTTAGTGTTAGTACGTCACTTTCTGGACTATCGAACCTAGGTCTTTTTGCCAAATTATTATAACTGTCCGGCTGATACGCTCTAATGAATTGATAAATTGTGTTTGTAGGATGTTAGTATTTTGGAAGAATATCAGAACTACGAGAATTTACAATGTACGTTGAGTAATGGGAATGGTTTAGGTGAATTTTTATATCAATTCATTTAATAGGTTATGAAGAGGATTATTTAGATATCATGTTTTGTTATTTTGGTTAATGATTGGAGTTTAGATCTTTTATCTGCTTGGAAGTTTAAGACAGAATACGGCATTGAATAATAAGAATTAAGCCATAGTTTAGCAAGTCCATTTTCAAATACTTAACTGATGTTAATTTGTCAGTTATGATTAAACATATTTACTATATCGTATACTAGATATATGAACAATACAATATCTTATTGACAGAGATTTAAAAAAAATTCCGATTCCTTACACTATTCATGTCTTTTTCTGAAGTTCAATTTAATCAACAAAGAAAGTGTTTATTCGACAGAAACTTGTAGTAATCTTTATGTAAACAATACGAACGATAAATACATACAGCGAACAAAAGCCACACCACCGTGTGAATGGAAAGGCAATGTTATTATTGTAGAAGCGTTTTAAGCGTATTGCATTACAGAGATACCATTGATTTTCCCTGAGGCATGCACTAAATTTTATCTTAGGAATAAGAAAATAATATATTTATATAACTGGTAGACAGTAAACATTTATACGTTTTTTTTTTTAAATATGAAATATAAGCGCTCCAGCCGAGATAGATCAAAATGCAATATACTAAAATCGTGGAACAGTTAGATTTTTGTTCTCTTTTGCTTACTTTCTGATGTATTTAAAATTATTATGACTTTACTCGTTTTTGACTTATGATGCCACTATCATTTTTTAAACAGAATTAGATTTATTGGTGGTTAAAAGTATATCCTTTCTTCAACAGTTTTATTATCAACTATATGTACATTTCAAACCTTAAGGGTTCATTAAGTGGGTGGCCACTAACACACCCTTCAACCTTTAAAATATACAAAAGTGTTTTAATTCGTGCATTCTTTATTTAAGAAATAATTCAAATAATATTCATTACACTACACAAGTTACTAAGTTTCCAGAATCATTTAAATGTCTATAATCTTTGAACTTGTTTAATTTTTAAAATTTAATCATCTTAAGATTCCTCAGAATTATTTGAAACTATATAGTTTTTCTCTAAAATCTTCAAATTCTCTAGATCGTTCAGAATTTTTAATACCTTCAGAATTCGTCAAATTTCTCGAATCTAAAGAATATTTAAATTTTATACAAATTTGACATATTAAAATTAATAAATATATATTTTCAGAATCATTAAAACTTTTTGAATGTTTAAAATTTTTAGAGCTTGTTATAAAATCTTTAAAATTTTTAGAATTATCAAAATCTGTAGAATCTTTCGAATCTTCAGTGTCTTTATATTTTATTAAATAATCATAGTATCTTTAAAATTTTTAGAATTGTTTTAATTCCTTAGAATCTTTAGTATTCGTAGAATATTTCTTAGAATTTTTTTATTTTTTGAAATTGTTGAATTTCTAGAATTTTTATTTATAACTCATCTATATGACTCTTTAAATTGAAATATTGAATCTATAGATCTTTTAGAATTGGTTATAAGTTAAGAAATTTTGGAATATTTATATTTTTCAAAAAATTGAAATCTTTTAGAATCTTCATAACTTTACGATCGCTAGAATCCTTAGAAACTTTATAATCTTTAAATTCTTACATTAATTATATAATCTTCAGAATTGTTAAAATAATAATAATTATACAAATTGGAAAATTTTTAAAATTGTTAGAATCTTTTCAACTTTTTAGAAACTTTACATTTTTTTGAATATTCAGTATTGATAGAATATTTCTTGACTCATTTAATTCTTTTTTATTTTTTTAAAATGGTTAAAATCTTTATAATACTCACGATACTTTGAGTTAAAATATTGAATCTTAGATTTTTTAAATCTTTAAAACTTTTAGAAATTTTAGAAGCATTTTAAATATCTAGTTAATTAGAATATTAGGATTTTGATTGCTAAAACCATAGGACACTTTAGAATCTTTAGGCTTTAAATTCTATAGGAAATACATATTTGATTTTCTATTATCGAATCGTTAGAATTTTCATTAAATTCATTTAAACTTCATAAAATTTCATTAAATTGTAAACATTTTTTTTAAATTTTTAGTGTTCTATATAACTTCAGAATAATTAGAATTTTTATATTCACAGACACAGGACCCTAATTTTGACCAATCGACCTTTCAACTTGTAAACGACTGGTACAATAATTTCTTTAGATTCAATGACAGTTCAAAACCGACGGACATTTTTACAGAAGAAGACTATTTCAAAAAAGGGCAAAAATACAACGACTGGACACGATCTAGTACATAGACATATACTAAAATCCTTACCATCCCACATACACGTCCATATCCTCAACATCCTCAATTTCATTTACCAAAATAAATATTACCCCTCCGAATGGAAATTAGGAATAATCATTTGTATCCCCAAACGCGACCATCCTCCATCTCTAATTTCCAGCTACCGTCCAATTACTCTACTTCCCGTCCTAGAAAAACTGTATGAATCACTCCTTAAAAACAAAATACTATCCCGCATCCAAGACCGTATCCCAAACTACCAATTTGGCTTCCTTCCAAAACGTTCCACTACCCTTCCTCTTACTATCATGACCTCAAACATCCAAACAACACACCTTGAAGGAAAGTCATCAGTCGTCTTGCTACTAGATATTCAAAAAGCCTTCGACTCTGTCTGGCATCAAGGTGTGTTGTATAAATGCTACCTCCTTAAAATTCCCACTTATATTATTTTCATTATCAATCAATTCCTTTCAAACAGATCTCTTAAAGTCAAAATCAACAACTCTTACTCCACTCCTTTTTCTCCTGTACAAGGCCTACCCCAAGGTTCCCCTCTATCTACGCTACTATATAACATCTCCTGTTTCAACATCTACAATCCTGATCCTCTTTACTTCAATCCTTCTAAATATCTCCTCCAATTTGCAGATGATACAGCCGTAATTTCCCACGCACCCACCGTTACTAAAGCTCTTCAATCCCTCCAGCAGCAAATTGACTCCCTGCAACACTGGTGTGCTAAATGGCGAATTAAAATCAATCCCCACAAATCCAGGCTCCTAATTCCCGATCAGCCCAACAATAATCCTGCACACGATATTCATATCTCCAACATAACTGTTTCCCCTCCCACATCCATAAAATACCTAGGCATTACCATATTACCAATTTCAAACAGCATACAGTTTCAAACAAAACAAAAATCACAGCTAGAGCCAAAATGTTCAGAAACTTAACTAACAAAAAGGACGGTATATCTATAAAAACAGCGGTTAAAATATATAAAATGATATGCCGTCCTCTACTCGACTATGGTAATGTCCTTTTCTCCAGCTCCTGCAATCCTACCATCCACAATATCCAAGTTAGCGAGCGATCCTCCCTAAGAACTTTAACCAAAATCCGCCACCCCAGTAATCCTCTACACAATCCCTCTAACCAACTTCTATACGACTCTACCTCTGTTATCCCCATCAAGAAACGCCTTCTATACTTAAGTGAAAAATTTTCCAAAAATCCCTTCACCCATCAATCCTTATCCTCTACTGCTTACGCAGAAATCCTAACCTAATCCCAAAATTCAAAACCCCTCCATTTACTATTTTCGAATTCATCGCATCACATCACCCATCATCATCATCATGATCAGACAGACTGACGTGACACATCGACTAGGACAAATCAAGGCTGAAAGACCGCCGGTTGATAGCCATTTAACAGACTAACCTCCCAACACTCATATCATCATCAATGTATTATATTTGTCTCATCTGTATTTTATTTTTGTCTGTTAATAAAGATGTATATATATATATATATATTAGAATTTTTGGAGCTTCAAAAATCTGAATTTCTTGTTCTTTTTTTTGGAATCTGGATTTTTAAATTATCTACTATCTTTAATATTTGTAGAAATTTTGTTGGAATCTTCAGGCTCGTTCATATTTTCATAGAATTTTTAGAATAATTAAAATGTTTACAATCCTCAGACTTTTTAAATATTTTGAATCGTTAGAACTTTTAAAAATTTTAGAATTTATTATATTATTTAGACCATTTGGAAAATTTAGAATCCTGACGGTCACTAGTATCTTTAAAATCTTTATATTCTTTAGAATATTTAGTACTTTAAGAATAATATAATAGATATGACGTATAGGTTATCAATATTCTTTAGAATGTGTTCAGACTCTTTAGGTTTTACAGAAACTTCTATTTTGTTTAATTTAAAGAGTCTTTAGAATTATTAAAATAATAATATTAATAATATTTGTGCAATATTTAGAAACTTTATACAACTTCAAGAATTCAATAATTGTTAGAATCTTTACAATCTTTTAAATCTATTGATTCTTTCAATTCTATTGCATAGTTAGAAACTTGTACTTCTACACAATGCTTAGAATTTTTTTAAATTTTCAGAAATTGTGATATAATTAGTATCCTTAAATTGTTATTTTTTTAACTTAAGAATTTGATGTTTTAACTTGAATTTCAATATATATGTAGGATGTGTGCGTAGCCACTATCCCACCCTTCAATTCCTATTAACAAGGTTTAATTTGAAATCTTTCTGATTACTTTGTTTATTTTGTATAATTAATTTTAGAAGAAGAAATTTTCGACCTATTTCAATATTCTAAGCGTTTATATGGTGAATTGATAATCAATAATTTAAACATAATTTTAGTATAAACTATAAATTAAAGTTTAAAATCTGCAGGGTGTTTCATAGTGATTTGTAATTTTATGCAATAATTATTAAAAATAATAGCGTTGATGGCTAAGAGATGGGAGGGTAGGATAGTGGTCATCCAATCACTATTTCATGTTTGAGTTCTCAAAAAAATATATTAAATCTAGTGTTGGGGTTAAAGAATTCAAACATAGTGTTTTAGCTTGAGTTTTAATGTATGTGTAGGGTGAGTGGGTGTTTACTATCGCACCCTCCAATTCAATATTAAGATTTCATTTAATTTTAAATGCATAATCAGACAAATCAAGTATTTTGTTTATTTTGTGTAATTAATTTTAGAAAAATAGTTTGTTAATATTAAGAAATCGGAGGGTGGTATAGTATTTAAAAATCCTTACGACCTTAAGAATCTTATTAAATTTAAAATATTTATTATCTTTAGAATCTGTATCATATTTAGAAACTTTAGACTCTTGCATTTCTATAAAATCTTTAGGAACTTTTACGATCGATAGAATCTTTATATTCAGTGAAATTTCTAAAATTCTTACATTTTTTTTTAAATTATAAAATCTTTAAAATAATAATAATAGTAAATATTCATTAATTAAATAATCTAACAACAAATCATCTATTTTTATGTACGAAATAAATATAATAGCATTAATAGTCTTATGATTGAGTATAAATTGTCTAGAAATATTTGCGTATGTTTTACGAATTGGAGGTGGACACCCATCCACCCTACATATATTTTTAAACCTCAATCACCGGCAGTTGCATCATTTCAAGAAATTCATAATATTTTTACTATTGAAGTTGTTGAAAATCAAAAGTATTAATGATTCAATTTGAATATACCATATATGTAAGGTGAGTGGGTGGCGCCACTATCTCAAGCCCAAACTTTAATTTCATACACAAGTGATTAATTAAATGTTTATTTAATTAAAAAACAATTCAAACAATTCACTAAACACTAATAAAACACAATTCCCACCCACTAACCTCTCTTCTTTTTTTTAAATTTGATTTAGTTCTGCAGTAGAAAAAGTATTAAATAAATATAACATAATTTTTATGGAATTATATATAATTACTGTAGAAACACTTGAGTATATATTACTGATAATTATGAAAAATATGTTTCAATAAAACTTGTTCTCATTCCCTTTGACTTGTAGTTATTTTATTAGTTTTTTTTAATTCTGTGTAACGTTAGAATCATACTTCAATGAATCTTTGAAGACGTATTTTTAACACCAATAATAGCACAGGCCTACATTTTTCATGAAGAAGTGTTTCAAGTTGAATAGGTGTCACATAGTAAATGGGGTATGTTGATCGCGAATCTGTGCTTAGTTTATTTCCAACACGACAGGTTTTCAGGAAAAGTGCGTTTGAAATTTGTCATAGAAACTGCCAAAAATATTGAGAAAATATTTATTGATTTATATTTAATAGAAAATTATACTGCAAAATTGAGTTGTTCATTAAAAAAACAATGCAGTATAATCTACGTTAGACAATCGTTGTTTTTTTTTTTAATAAAATCTTTCTCTTTTTCCCTAAAAACTGCGTTTTGTAGTTTTCTTTTTGTGGATTTTTGTGAGCGAGTTCCTCTTCAAGGTGAAGCAGTAATCAGCCATCATTCTAATTCTCATATTTCTTGGTAACGTCTCTCCATCTCCTTCATGTCTTGATGGAACCTCTCTCCCTGTTCCTCTCTGACAGCTCCAAGATTTTCGGGAAAACACTCAACGTGGGAATTCAGAAAATGAAGTTTGACGCTCATATTGCATCCCAGTTTTTTCAAAAATGTCTTCTTTAAGTTTAGCTTCAGAAAGTGCAGGAAATTTGTCGCACAGGTATTAAAGCAGTCACCTTGTTTATTTAAAGCTTTGACAAACTGATTCATCAATTCTAACTTTATGTTGCAAAAGAACTAATTTTGGGTCAACTAATGCATTACGCAGCACATTTTTTGTCCCGGTACAAGTATTTCTCTGAGTGGCCATTATTTCTTAACATAATGTAAATTTCGTGCTCGACTGTCCCACTCGCACAAAAAAACATGGATACTTTGTGAATCCAGACTGCTGACCCAAAAGCATGCATATTATTTTGAGGTCTCCACAGAGTCATTGAAATGAAATAAACATAATATTATACAAAAATATATTATCGATGTATCAAGTATTTTAAAGAAATAATTTTAATGCAATTTAGGAAATATCATAAAGGTACTTCTTTGCTCTAGTACAAAATATCTCACAAGGTTTTTTTTAATTTTGTGAAAAATCTTGACGTGATGGGCTCAAACCAAATTCACATTCAGAATCAACGTACCCGTATTAGCTAAGGATACGTCCTGTGTAGTTTTTTAAATGTATTTTTAATATTAGGAACTTTTGCTAATGAGGTACTATTTTGTGAAATAAAATAAAAATAGGTCAGCTATTCGATGGATGGCCATTAGGATATAATTAATGGCGCATTAGAGTGATGTGTGCGAACCTTCAAAGTAACAAGTTCATTTACACATAAATACACAAAACAGTAGCGAAGGACTACGTGCTTGATGTACGAATGCTACAGCTACATAAAATACATAATAAAGCAACAGTAGATTCAGAAGGAACACCAAAACTGAAGAGTGGATTAATAAAGTCCCTAAAACAAACTAAAGATGGAAACGCGACTGAGGATAATGAACTTCCAGCTGAATTTCTGAAGACAATCAACGAAGAAAATCTCAAGGGATTGGCTCAGATCTACTTTTATAACACTCCCTAAGAAAAAGAATGCCAAAAAGTGCGAAGAATGTAGACTAATAAGCTTAATAAGCCACACCCTGAGAGTATTGTTAAAAATAATTCATTATAGAATAAGAACTAAGTTAGAACAAAACCTAAATAACGCCCAATTTGAATTTGACATGAATATGGAAACCATCTGTACGATGCAAGTACAGAGATGTTTGGAACAGCAAAAAAAATGTCTACGCATGTTTTATTGATTATGAAAAGGCGTTTGACAATGTCAAATATAATAAACTAATAAAGCTTCTGGAACTTTCTAACGGGTGTCCAACAATTATTGCAGTCCCGGGTGGCGTTGGAATCAAAAACGTAGGTCGATTCTTTCATGTGCCAAATAAATAAACTGACATGTTAATTGTCAAACATAACTTAAATGTGCATTAAAAAAGTCAGTTCATTTATTTGCAACATGTAAGATCGACCTACGTTTTTCATTCCAACGCCACCCGGGACTGCAATAATTGTTGGACACCCGTTACGTTTGATGGCAACGATATTCAAATAATCGATTCCCTATACGGGAACAAACGGCAAAGGTAAAACCTGATGATAAAACAGGAGAAAACATCAAAATATCCAAAGGAGTCAGACAGGTCTGTGTCATCTCGCAATTATTGTTCAACTTATACCCTGAACAAATCTTTTATGAAACCCTAAAGACGTGCTACAACGGCTTCAAAATAAACGGATCACGAATCAGCAACCTAAGTTTGAATACCCGATGGCAAGCAACAAAATATCAACAATGAGATGCTTAGAAGCTTTCGAAATGTGGATTTACAGACGCTTTCTATCTTGGGTAGACAAAGTAACAAACATTGAAGTACAAAAATGGATAAATAAAAAAGTGGAATTACCAACCAAATAATAGTAGAAAGCAAATATGAAGGTAGAAGAAACATAGACCGGAAAAAACTATCCAAACCCACAACATTAATAATTCATATAGTACAAAATATCAACATTGATCGCTATTATTCGATAGAAGACCAGAAACAGAACAGAAAGAAAAAGAATATTAAATTTTGAGAATATTTTTATTATTTATTTAATAAAGTTATTGCCAACCACGAAGCTATCAGTAATTAAATTAATATGTACATGTAGGGTGGGTGGGTGGCCTCTATCCCACCCTCCAGTCAATAAATCATCATCAAAAATTATTTGAATTATTTGTATGAACACATCAATTAAAAACTACAATTATTTTGTGCTTGTTTACATTTTACAAGTTTTAACTAAAACCATCGCTAATGTTTTACTGATTTGAGGGTAGATAGAGGCCGCCTACCCACCCTTCATATACATGCTAACTTTAATTGCTAATTGTTGATGGTTTTGCTGCTAAAAACAATAAAACAAAATCAAAATTTAAGTTTAAATATAAATAACTTTCTATAATCTTATCTAATTTAGATTTAAAATCTGCCCACCCATCGTGCATCAAATTTTTAATAGTTTACTCACTCAAAATTTTACCTTTTTAATTTCTTTTTTATTGAAAAAATTTTGTAATTAATTTAATTGGAATCCGCGAAACGATAAGGAATTAAAGTATATATGTATATTTACGGTGTGTGGGTAGCCTCTATTTTTTATTTTTCAATAACCGCTTCATATACACAAAAATATTATAATGATTTAACTGAAACGATACTTAACGATATATTTTATTAAATAATGAATTCTCAACCAAGTGATGCAGAATACTTGAGTGTCCTCCACTCTCTTGAAAGTTTCAGAAGAGCGAGGGCAAGAAAATATACTACTTTATCTTATTAAATATGAAGTTTAAAAATAGGTTTATTTACATTTCAAATTAGAAACATGTATTCAATCAAAATATCAATAATTACACATCTCCTCAAATAAAGAAAAGAGATTTTGTAATTGAAGTTTAAACTAGAACATAAAGAGTACATACATAATAATTATATAAAATAAAATATCCTTAAAATTTATTTGAATTCGTTGATAATGAAGTATGTTTAAATAATAAATTATAATATATATTTCATATAATACTGTGTTTGGTATGTTATCACTAATGCAGTAAGTTCCCTTGAGACTTTAAAATTAAGTAAATTCGACCTTCTGTGATAATATGAAAGTAATTTATATTAAAAATTAACAACTATATGAAGGTTATTACATTTGCCCCACCACACAAATAATCGATTAATTCAATAGATCAGAAACTTCAGTATTCACACACCCCACGAAAGCCTCATTTTTTTCAAGGCAGTTTCCATAGCTACAAGACACGGGGTGCGCCTGACGGCACACCTACCATATTTCACCTATTTTTTTACCCCTGAAATGAAACAGCCGTAACGAGTACTTGACACAATTTGAAATCCAAACGCAGGATACACAAAAACTATGCTTTGACAGGAAATCTAATTAGCCTCAGGTAACTGTTGCTGCTCTTACGCAACCATCCTGACTAAGCCGTTTTTGTGCAGTAATCCCCGTGTTTCCTAGTTATTATAACAACGCAAAATTAAGGAAAATCGGATTTTTTTATTCCGATACGAATCGATTCGAGCGCGCCACGCCTGCGTGTGCGCCGAATGTGGAACATTGATGTGAATTAAAATTTTTCGGTTGTTACTCACTCGTCCCTCTCCTCGTCCGAAATTGACATTATTCTGAAAATTTTGATGCCGTTTGTTGCACTCCGGGGGGAAAACTAGGTGCGGCACGCACTTGTATTTTTTCGGGCACTAGGGGGTAGCGGAAAACACTAGTTTCGAGTACGGAATGAGTTGCGGGGGTGCGATCGCCGTCGGGTGTTAGTTGGAGGATCGACCGTCAAGGACTAAGGGCGTACGCGGTCGTTCCTGCCGAATTCCTGCTCTTGCGTCTGCCCTGTACGGTTTTCATATCGACGTTCCCTTTTCATTAAAGGGGAAAATTGCTGGGGATATCCAAAACAGCGGCTGTTCTTTTATTATTTATTCAATGCGGTTTTGTTGTAATCGACCTTCTTTTTCGGGTCACTTTGATGTTGCAGGAATTCAATGATTATTTATTGAAATCGGAATGCGGTTTACGGTATTATCAATTATTTATTGCCTAAACGGTTTAGTGTGTCACCCGTCGCCAATTAGCCCAGAAAATGGATTATTTCATTTGTTGTCATATAAGTTTCGAGTAACGTACTCGTAATCAATTTAGAAACAGCAGGAATTTAGTATTAAAGAAAAATTATATCTGCAGCTATTTTTCGCTATTTAATATAATTAAGATCGTAATCGCAATCATCACAAGAAAAATTAAACACCTAATTTGTTATAACATTTTTATTAGATGTAGAATTAAATTAAAACTTTTGTTCTTAATAACGTACCAAAAACTTTAAATACTCTCTACTAAACTTATAAAGGAATATTTAAGTCAAATTATAGTCAATGTGACGGAGATTTTGTTCTCCCTAAACAAAATTAAGAGTAATCCAACTTGATGTAATAGTATTAACCTCATAATACATTAATAACATTTTAATTTAAATATTTCTAGCAAGTTAGAAGCAGGCTCTTCCAAAGATCTCAGAGCACTAATATACAGGGTGACTGACGAAAAACCTTTGGTGCTGTATCTCGCTTATTTTTGATCCGATTTGAATAAATAAAACATCAAATTAAATGATTTTTAAAAGGCTTTAATATGAACTGTACTGATATTTTTTCTTGCATCCAGTTTTTGACAAAAGACGATCAACTTTTATTTTCAAATTCATCCATTCATCAAACCAAAGTCGAGAAATTGAGGATTAAAAAAAAATTAAAAATCAAATAACCCTAGTAAACAATATACAGAGCCTATTCCAAATGTCAAAAGTGACAGTGTCAGTCATTGGTACAATACTGCAATGATTTTTAATAATTTCATAATAAAAATGTTGCAAGATTTCAAAAACTGAAAAACGATTTCTGTAGAAGCACAAAATTCTAGTACAGTGTTTGAAATATTGCAACATTTTAATTATGAATTAATTAAAAATCGTTGCAGTATTGTATCAATGACTGCCACTGTCACTTTTGACATTTAAAATAGGGTCTGTATATTGTTTACAATGGATACTTGACTTTTTATTTATTTATTTTATTTTAATCCTCAATTTCTCGACTTAAGTTTGATGTATGGATAAATTTGTCTACAATTTTATATTCAGAAAAAAATCTCCTTGCGAATCAATAAAAATATATATACAGGGCAATTTAAAACAAAATGTTGATCGTATTTTGTCAAAAACTGGGTGCGAGAAAAAATAACAGTTCAGATCCTATTAAAGTCTTTTAAAAATGGTTTAATTTGATGTTTTATTTATTAAATAAAATTATGAGTGTACAAATTTTGTTATACCATCTTTCGGTGGTTGTAGCAAAATTACTAATAATTTAAAAATTATGTAGCTTCCTTGTGTTGATTTTAACTTTAAGGGAGCGGAAATGAGACTTAAACAAAATAAAATACTTAGGAATTTTCATGAATTTGATGTGAAACAGAATTTTGGATTTTTACTGGGTTATTTGTGGAAATGAATAAATAGTTTGGATTACAGATTAATCCTACAGTTTTGTGTTTGCTACTTAGGGAATCAAATTTGCACAAAATCTATAGATTGTTTTGTCATTGAAAATAGTAAGGAATTGTTTGAAAATTGAAGTATCTGGATTAGGAGTTAATTTTTGGAAATTTATAAATAAATAGTTTATTCAAAAGAAAGACGGTTCTATCTCTCGTTCTTCACCTCAAGATCCCGGATTGATTCCTGTCCGGGTTAATCAATAATTAGAATTCTATAGGATGAATGTTTGTTTGCTCATTAAAATACTATATTTACAGGAAATCTATGAATTTTGAAGGGATTTTTAAGTTATTGAATGTAATATAAAGTTTGTCCCATTGACTAATACTAAGGAATATTGATTAGGACTGAAAAATGAATATGAGCAATATAATTGATACAATTGTATAATAAGAAATATAAACGAGAGTGTTTAATGTATGTTAGTTTAATCAAGTCTGATTTATTTGATACAAATTTGTTAATAATGTAGTTCAAAAAAGTTGGAAGAAAACAAGAAAGTAAATAAAACCGTAGTACCAGACACTATCAAATGTTTTTAGAAAAATGAAGTTGCTCTTTAAGCCTTCAAGTGGTGTGTTTGTATATTGGATGTTGATAAATAGCGAGGGGAAGGTTGACTTTTTAAGGAATCCTAATTGGTATTAAAGTGATATTTTAAGATTTTTAATGTTTTAGGCGGGTTTCGCACAGTTTGTCTATTACTAAACGTAAGAAAGGTGTGCAACCCTGAAAAAAGCCAATTGAACAGCTGAAAGTTTAAAGTTAGTAAAAATAGAGCCTTGCACATAAAATAACATGTTTTCATTAATTAGCAATATCTCCAAAATAATAATATCTTCGGCAGCTACAGTTTTATACAAAAAACGGTCGTATTAGTAGTAGTAGCAACTTCTTGAACTGTAAAGAGGTTAATTGAAAAATTCAGGGAGACTGAATCAATTTGAGACGCTAAACGCACTCCAAAAATAAGCCATTCAAATTTCAATATCGAAGCAACGCGTGATTGTTGGCGAAAATCCCAGAACACCAATATTCACAAAAAATCTGTATCTGCATGCTTACAAAATTCAATTAACACATCAACTAAAGCCCAATGACAATACAAAACGAAGAAAATTCGTTCCATGCATTATTGAATATTAAGAAGTGCTAATTTTTCGAGAAAAACCGTCCTAAGCGATGAAGCACATTTGACCTTAATGGCTTTGTAATGGCCAAAATTGTCCTGTCTAGGGTTCGGAGAACCCACATGTGATTGTCATCATTAGACCATGCTCAAAATGAGGCTGATCAAGCAGTGACTGGTACTGATGCTCAATATCGCAACGTAATAACACAATTCTTTCTGCCTGAATGGAACGATATGAGGTTTTAACAAGATGCAACATGATATACAACACGTAAATCAATACGATTACTGCATTCCTCTATTCTCTCTAGTTTCTCAGGATTGGCCCAATAAATAATGTGAATTTACACCATTAGATTTTTATGGGGTCATTTGAAGTCAAAGATATATACCACAACCACCTCTGTATTACAGAAGGAAATTAAACGTTGCATCAACAAAATTCGGCCACATTTATGCAGAATGGTCAAGGAAAATGTCTATAAAAGAGTGCGTATGTGCCAGAAAAGCCGTGGAGGCCATTTTTCCGATATGGTATTCCATAAATATGGAATTATATTTGTACGAAAAACGACAATAATTCTATTTAATTCAAATCTTGCGTTAAATTTGGGCCACCAGTTATAACAGGAAAAGAGCCGTTTTCGGTTATTAGGAAAAAAAAAGACCTTTATTGGCATATCATCCTCCATTACATAAAACATCTTTCCTACACACTATTTACACATCGTCCCCCCTACTTCCACTCCATACATCAGCACCGATCTCACACACCGAATAATTATTTATTGCTCTTTTTTTGTGTGATTCTCAATAACAAATTGCTATTATAAATATAAGTGAGACAAATGAACGCAGAGAAGAAAAGAGAAAGAAATAGCGAAGAAACCAGGGAGCTGGTCGACGTGTTTAGTAGAAGTAAGAAGATTCTACGATCACCAGAACAGAGAAGAGCAGGGGAAGTAAACAAGGGGAAACAAAAACAAACTGTAGAGCAGAAACAGGGAATAGATAAGGATATGGATGAATTAAAGGATATGATGAAAGAAATAATGGCGGAAATGAAAAGGAATACAAATGTATTAACAGAAGAGATAAGAGAAATGAAAAGAAAGGAAGAAGTATGGATGCAAGAAAAAAAGGAGCTATTTGGAAGAATTGAAAAATTGGAGGAACGAGCCGAAAAAGACGAAAAGGAAAAAAGAAAAAATAACATTATAATAACTGTAATAAATGTGAATGAAACGCTGCTTAAGAAAGATGTGGAGACGTTCCTGGAGGAAAAGCTAAAAATAAAAATAACAATAGGAAAATCATACATGTTAAATAGGGAGAAGAAAATGGTGCTTGCAGAAGTAGAGTCATGGAGTGCAAAGCAAAAGATAATGAAAGAAAAAAGTTCTCTGAGAAATACAGGGTTACATATAGACAATGACTTAACTATGGAAGAAAGAGCAATGCAAAGAGAAATAAGAAGCATAGCTAGGGAAGAAACGGCGAAAGGAAGTAAAGTAAAAATTGGGTATGGACTAATCGTGTTAAATGAAGAGGTGTTTGTTTGGGATAAAAAGGAAAAAGGCATGAGAAGAAGAAGTGATTCAAAAAACGATCAACAACATTAGACACAATACGCACAAATGAAATGACAATGACAACAGTAAGCAAGACGAATAATGGCAAATTGGAAAACAATCATTGTTCGGGTAATGAAGGGTGCGTAACGCTAGGGTTTTGGAATAGAGCTGGAATAAAGTCGAAATACAAGAAACTCTCGAGAAAGAAGACGGAAGTCGAAAAGCAAATGAACAAGGACATGGGAAAGGACATGAAAGGGTTAAATTTAGGGTTTTGGAATGTGGCAGGGATAAAGTCGAAGGGAGAGGAGGACAAGTGGAAGAGAGACTTTGAGGAGTGGGTGGCGGGGAAGGACATAGTAGGGATAATGGAGACATGGATGGTAAAGAAGGAGTGGGAAGAAGTGAAAGGATGGCTACCGGGAGGGTTTAGATGGGAAATGAAGGAGGCAAAATGTGCGAAGAAAGGAAGGGCGAAGGGGGGAATAATTGTGGGATGGAGATAAGGCAGGAAAGGAGGCAAGGGAGAGTTTATGGAGGGGTGCGAAGGGCTAGTGTGGTTGAAATACAAGCTAGGGAGAAGACAGATGAATGTGGGGGTAGTATATGTAAACAAAAATTGGGGGGACATAAGGAAAGAGATTGATGAGAGAACGGGGGAAGGAGGGAGTTGGATAGTGGGGCGGGATTTTAATGCGAGAATAGGAGAAACGGGGGGAGGAATTAAGGAGGACGGTTCAATGAGGGAAAGAAGGTCACAGGATAAATGCGTGAACGGGGAAGAAAGGAGGATGGGGGGGTGATGGAAGAAGGTTGGGAGATATTAAACGGATGTACGGAGGGAGATTGGGAGGGGAAGAAAACGTACATAGGGGTAAGAGGGGCATCGGTGATAGACTATGTGGTGGTGAAGGGAATCGCAAGAGGAGAGATATGGAATATGGAGGTAGAAGAGAGGTTGGGGTCGGATCACCTACCGTTAAAGGTGGAAATGTGGATGGAGAAGGGACAGGGGTGTGAAAGGGGGCAGAAAAGCGAGGGGCTGAAGTGCGGCGTAAAGGCGATGGAGGAGATGAGGAGAAAGTTGGATAGGATTGAATGGGAGGAGGTCAGTACGATGGAAGAAATGGAGGAGATAATAGTGGGGTGCGGAAGAAAGAGGAAGGGGGAGAGAAGGGATGGTAGCACATGGTGTGATAAGGAATGCATCCAGGCAAAAAAGGATCTGAGGAAGGCAGTGAGAGAGTGTGCAGCAGGCGGAGGGGGAGAGAGGAGAGTGGCGGAACTAAGAAGGAGATATGAAAGCATATGTGAGAAGAAGAAGTAGCAAGCAGTATAAAAAGCGAGCGAGGAATTGAGGGAATGTAAGAACGAGTCAGAAATGTGGAGGGTGTTGAGGAGAGGGGAAAGAAGGAGGCAAGTACGGGTATCGCTGGAAGAATGGGCAAAGAAATGCGCGGAAGGGTGTGGAGTACCAGGAGGGATTGGAGTGGGCAGAGGTGGTGAAAGAGGAGAAGAGTTCACAGAGAAAGAGGTGGAGAGGGCTTTCGAGGAGGTGAAGAATGGAAAGGCGGCAGGAAGGGATGACATAAAGGCGGAGATGTGGAAGGAGATTGGGGAAAAGGGGAAGAAGAAATTCAGGGAGATATTGAACAAGATGTGGAGGGGGGAGGTGAGTTTGCCGGAGACGTGGAGGGTGGGAATGATGTGTCCGGTATATAAAGGAGGGGATGAGGAGGAGGTGAATAATTACAGGCGAGTGACAATAATGAGTGTTGGATATAAAATAGCGATGATGATTGTGAGAAAATGTATGGAGATGGAGGTGGAGGAGAAGGGGATAATACCGGAGACGCAGGGGGACAAGGGACCAAGTCTTTACCCTTGCAAGAATGGTAGAGAGAGTGATGGAGGAGAAAGGATGTATGTATGCGGTGTTCTTGGATTTGAAAGCGGCATATGACTCGGTTCCGAGGGTGAAGTTGATAGAGATCGATTGATGTTTGAGGAGAAGAGGGGTGAGTGAGGGGATGGTTGAGTGGGTGAGGAGAGTGTACGAGGAGACATGGATGGTGGCGAAAGTGGGGTCAGAGGTGTCGGAGTGTGTCAGGACGTGGGAGGGATTGAGGCAGGGGTGCCCGCTAAGCCCATTGTTATTCAATGTATATATAAGTGAGATGGAAGAGGTGATAAGGAAAGGGAGGCGGGGGGAGTAGTGATGGGTAAGAGTAAAATATGGATGCTGGCGTATGCGGACGATATGGTGTTGATAGCGAAAGAGTATGAGGGAATAAGAGAGATGTTGAAAAGGGCAGAGAGGTTCATGGATAGGAGAGGAATGAGTGTGAATGTGGAGAAAACGAAATTGGTGAGGTTCAGGAATAAAGGGAGGGAGGTGAAGGTGAAAGAATTGGAATGGAAGGGGGGGATTATTGAGAGGGTGAAAAGTTTTAAGTATTTAGGGTTTTGGTTTAAAGGGACGGGAGGATATGAGGTGCAGGTGAGGTGGGTGCAGAGTAAGGCGAGGAAGGCTTGGGGGATGGCATGGGGGAAGTGGATGAGGAATAATGTTTCTACGCAGGAGAGAAATACTGATTTTAGTAACAGAAATTAAAGATTTTAAGGATATTGTAACGAACTTTCTTGATAATGGTTCGAGATTAACTATCGAAACCAACCAATTTTTTAAAGTGTGTATCAAAATGTAGGAGTTTTAAGTCGTCTGATTTTTCTAGAGTGTCATCTTTCCGTAGAAGTCCGATGCTAACGTCAAATTTGTTCTATCAATTACTAACATAGTCAAAAGCAAAATGCATGTCAGACATACCGGTGTTCGTGAGCGATTCATGATAAAGGACTTCATTAACAAATAAATAAATATAAAACAGCATAACGTCACTGAAACAGCATAATAAGGTCAGTATAAAAACAATCGACCTAATGATTAATCTGTTTTCTTTTCATAGGGTATAATTTGCTCTATCAATTACTAACATAATCAAAAGCTTTTGTTAAAGGCGATGTTTTTTTAGAGACTCGTAAGTCTTATGAAAATGCCATTCCAATGCATTTGATATATGCAATTCATCAGTATTAAATAATTTTGCTAATGTGTTACTAGTTTTATATTATGATTCATGCTTGAAGCTATTACTTTGTGATAAATCAACCTTAATGTATTATACATTAATAATATTTATTATTTCTGTCCAATAATGTTTACTTTTTATATCACTGATTTATTTTCTGGTTTTATATAGGGGGAAGTTTCCACTATCGTACTGGTCTCCTAAATCATTTAAATCTCGCTAAATATTGAGTGTACGCGACATCTAACAGCAATTGTTATAAGCTAACACATAAATATTTCAACATAATCTAAAATGGTATTTCAAAAGCAGCTTTTAGTGCTATTTATAACGAGTTTATAAAACCAAGTAAGGATAATCTAAAATTTAATTACTTTGTGCTAACCTTTACAAAATGAGTGTAATCGCACTTATTGTACATTTATAGAAGTATACATTTCATATGTACATGTGAAAATTCCGAAGGCAACATTATAAAGTAGCCGGAGAGTTGCTTAAATCGTATTGCTGGTTAATTTCTCAAATCGTAAGGTACAATTTAAGCAATTGATCAATATTATAAAATATTTTCTGTTGTGTACAGAAAACATGGACAAGGACGCTATTGAAGGAAAAAGAAATATAGTTTCAATGAATATTGCACACGATTCCCTCACCTCTAAATCTTTTAAATCTTCGTGTCTCTATTCAGCTCATTTTTAATTTTTACGTGAAACGTAGAATTTGTAGTCTATGTATATTTGCCGTATATAGTCAATAAGTTTAATAATATATTTAGGAAGTGGGTAATTATAAGATTGCTTTTTAATTTTTGGTGTAGAGACTGATGAATTTGGCGTGTTAGGTATTGAAATGAGATATAGTGTCAAAAAATATCATCCTAACCTAGTAAACACAAAACAAAGACATTTTTATTGACCTTTTTAACATTGTATGTGTCACTGAGGTAAATGAATTCAGGCGGTGAGATCGTAACTTTGAAGTCGAATTGAATTGAAAGGTAATCAGAACGGAGCTCTCAGATTATTTAGACTTAATGTAGATATTTAAAGTACAACCAAAAATATTGAGGGCAGTAAAATATTTATTATTCATAATAAATCTAAAGTTATTTCAGAAGATGTTTATTAATAATAAAATTGCGGATAATAATTGCAAGATCGTACATGGCTTTAAAAAAAGGTATCGTCAATAAATGAATAAGGTTAGACATAGACAAGAAAGATATACAGTGTGTTATTTTTAAAAGATATGGCACATTGGATGGAAACATTTATAGAATTATTAATTCGTAGTCAGTTGGATATCTCGAATGATACAGATGGGAGATATCCAAAAATTGAGAACCATCGACGATTTTCATTTAAAACTGAAATTATAACAGTAATTGTAATATTTTATTTCGTGCTAGAATAATACAGCTAACACAGGTCATACATAGAAATAAGCAATAGTTGCATATAAATATAATTATTTGTTAGACAAGTAGCTAATAAACAGAAAATATGCATTAAAACAGAATAAACACGTTAAAATAACCAATATTACAATTTTAAAAATTTACAAGAACTAATAAAACGACACATTAAAAATACACAAAATATAAATATTTTAAGCTAAAAACTTGTTAATAAAATTACACAAAATAAATAAGTAGAAAAAAACATATTAAAAACTACACAATCTTACATAATAAATAATTTTAAATAACCTAATTAAAATTGATAAAAATGCCTTGAAGATTAAATAACATTTAATGACGGTTTTAAACATCTTGATTGGTAGATTTTTTATGCGTTTGTATAGTATATTGAATAGCTTAGGGCCATAATAGTTTATACTATTTTTTTTGGGTTTCGTTAGTTTTGGACAGCGAGGATTGATGATCAAAGATTGTATTATATTCGTGAATCTGATTATGTATTCTGTATTTAATCATGTCAGTTTTAACAAATATTAGACATTCAATTGCAAAAATGCATGACAGAGTTAAACGTTTCAAAGCGATGTAATTAGATTTACAATCATTACTGTATGGTAAATTACACATGGCCTTAATAACTCTTCTTTGCAACCTAAATATTCTCCCACTGATTCCAGAATATCCCCATGTTAAGATACAGTTTGAAATATGGGACTGGCATAAAGCAAAATAAGCTGAGCGAAGTGTGGTTTCACGGAGTAAACTGTTGAGTCTTTTTAATAAATACACACTATTACATATCCTAGTGGCAAAAATGTAATGTTCATTTCATGAGAACCTTGAATCAACGCATATTTTGTTTGCCTGTACATCCTGATCCATTGCTGTCTGTAAGTTACTTGCGGTTGATTTTATAGTAATATTATCAGCGTATAGTATAACTGATGTATCTTTGTAGACGTTTGGAAGTTCATTAATATAACTCTAAAACAGCAACGGACCAAGAATTGAATCTGGGGGAACACTGCTATATACGATGAGTTCTAATCTCCAACCCGTAGCATTTGACACCGATCAGTAAGATACGAGTATATTAAATTGTAGCAGTAAAGTTTTCGCAAGAGAACATCTAGCGAAATACAGTCTGATATCTAAAAAGTAGGCAAAAAATACATTTCATATTTAAAACCCTTTATGAATGGGAATGACGCAGGCATTTTTCAGGATGTTAGGAAAGATGGAGGATTTAATGCAAGCATTAATTAATTTTGTGAGTGTAGAAATAATTATATCTGCGACACCCTTGATAAGTTCTACATTAATTTCATACATATCCTTACCTTTCGTGTTCTTTCGAGTTTTTATAATATTTCTAATTTCGTAAATTCTAACTTCCTTAAAAGAAAAGTCCAATAATGACAATTTTGATGATTAACGTCACCATGTCTTCGGAAAAAAGAATTGAAGCTAATGAAATTAAAATAAAAACAAAAAACCTAGTCGTAAACAATAAATTTAAATAATAGAGCAGCTCACGCCAACATGAGACAAACACCAACATCCCTCAATACCGTCAAATATAATAAGCTTATAAATAAATCTGGTTAATGTCGATAAGGTTCATCATTTGCTCACGAAATTCGATTCGGCAGTCCGTTAATTCTTTGAGTGCCTGTATCTAGTAAGGATACAGCTTGTTGATCTAAGAATTTTCGGGATAGTAGTATGACTAATCTCGTTATCACGGGTCAGTTGCATGCCTGGAATCACCGGATTTTCTTGAAGAATTAATAATACATTTAGCCTCGTAACTGCTTCAACAGTGGGATTTCGCTGTCTGGGCACAACCCTGACATGACCCAAATTGTTGTATTTTGTCTCCATTTACTACACCTCTCGATGCTATTATACCATATTGCTTATGGTACCTTGGCTAATGGGTGATTGATATATCCGGATGCTGTTTTCGAAATAACTGAGAAACCTTAAGCTGACTTCGTTTTCTGTTACCATAACCAATAATCATCAGAATCTCGATGCGGAGATTTTCGGTTAAATACTATTATCACTGGTAACTAAGCAACGTGGTTCCAAAGCATCAAAACATAGTAGTACAATTTTACAACGAAACGTGTTCAACGTAAAATTGGTTTTCTTTTTTTCTATCACGTGGGTTTTGAAAGTATTCAAGAAATAAATAGTGTATTGTATTTCACCTCAAATAAAGTGTCACTTGACATACCTTTCCATTTGACAAAGAAAGGTCGCTGGGTACTTCCGGGAACAGATAAACATGGAAATGGACAACAAAAAATAATACGTAACGTGTTTCGGGATTTTTAGCCTATATCAAAGTTATGCATTTTATTCCAGTTAAAGTTTCTACACTGCACACAAATACACAATATAAACTAAATACCAAAAAAATAAATGACTAAGATTTTATAAAATTAATAATTTTTATGATGAAATTTAAATCAGACTCGACATGGGATGAAAGATTTAGAGGTGTAATACTCTTTGTAGTTGGCAATTTCCCATTTCGCAAATCGATGATGTGATTTAGGGACTCATTATCTCACTTTTTCTAGTAGCATGAAATGTTTGTAGAATATCTCATTTTTTATGCAGCATGATTTTGTAAGATTTCAAGCCAACTAGTCTAGCATTTGGCTACACCTCTCGATGCTATTATACCATACGCTATATGTGATTCAATTAATTCATGGTAAATTAATATAGTTGTTTCCGGTTTCAGAATCTCGTATATTTATTTAAACGGATAGATAGTTTTATATGTTCATTCCAGCGTAGGTGGCTGTCTATAATGATTCTCGAGTATTTAGAGGTATATTTCTCATTTATTTCAATTTTACAACCATTACTCAAGGATATATCTGTATTGAGAAAGTGTTTTATTTTTTGAAAATGGCATGTATGCAGTTTTTGTCAAAAAAGTAGCTATCAAAAAAACATTTTTACATATATATTTGAAAATACAGTTTATGTAAAATATATATAAAAGCGGATCTAAAACTGCTCCTTGAGGATTTACTTAATTTACAGTCCTGAATTTACTTGCATGTATTCCAACAGCCTGTGTTCTTGATGTCAAGTAGTTTTGGAAAAAATCTTGACTTTACCTCGCATTCCCATTAACCAAAACATGGAGAAGATATTTCTATTTAACTGTATCAAACGCTTTCTCTAAATCTATGAATACACAAAGGGCTTTCTTACCAGAATCAAAAGAATTATACATTTTACCAGTTAACTCGGCAATGGCATGTTACGTCCTGGAATCCGAACTGGAATTCCGATATAAACTTACTCTTCTTTCAAATTTTGTTATCTCTTCAAAAATATTGTTTGTATTAATTAGTAGATTAATAGGCCTATATTTGTAATGAGTTAGTAGTAGGCATTAAAAATAAATTAAAGTTGATCGAGTATTTGTTCTATGCTTGATGTTATTTTTTAATCTAATTTTATTACCTAGTGTTTCCCCAGTAGTTGAATTGCGCCTGTTAAATTCTTCTGCTGACTGATTTGTCCATAATAGTACGTCTATTTGAGTTTAGTTTCTCTATTTCATTTTGTTTTGTTTTTGTTTTTCCTTTTCAATATTATTCATTGATTTCCAAATGTCTTGGGTAGCTTTCTTTTCTTTCAAAATAATATTTTCGTAATATAATTACTTCTGAATATAATTATTTCTGAAGATTTTGCAGGTTGTCGATAGCTCGTTATTTCAGGGTTCCCGTTTTAATTGATTATACAACTTATCTCTGGTATTGATAAACTCAATAAGTCCCATAGTAATCCAAAACATTCGTTTGCGATGGCTTTATAATTTAGTTTTGATTGATGATCGTTCTAAGTAGAATTCAAGGGTGTCTACAAATATTTCTGTTGCAGAATCTACATTATCTGCCTTGTAGACTTCTTCCCATTGTTCCCATTTAATTAAATGCAGTGGATTTCAAATCTTTTAAAAGGTAGATTCATTTCTTTACTGGTAATTTCCGTTTCCAACTGTAATAATGTTGCATAATGGTCTTCGATATGGCATTTGAAACGATTGGAACATATAATGCGTTGTCTCCATTGTCATTTTTTACGCTTGTAGAACAATTTATATTCGACGAGATAAAACCATGTTATCGATATTACTGTAAAGATAATTAAAATTACCAGTCTCTATAGATAAAAAAAGTTGTCATTTATAGAACACTATATTATTTAAATTTATTATTTTATATAAAAAAACTTATTTTCAAGTGAAAATTTTCCATTTAGTTAACAATTTAAAAAAAATCTCGACTGAGTTGATTTTGATTATACTTTTAGTTGCTAGATCATATTTCAATTTTGATATCTTGTACATATGTATTTCTGAACTGAATGTTTTGTACTAATGACGGGATTGCCCAAAGGAGAAAAAAATAGAAATCCTATGATGATTGGAAATGGCGATAGGAAAAGCACACAACTTTTTTTAACGATACACATTTAAATCGTAATCTATTTTGTCAGTCATCAAATACTGAAACTAAATCAATTCAAAGCCGCAGAAACTATTACAAATAAAGAACATTCTCTTAACAACCTAAAAAAGCTTTGATACAACTTATCCGGGCTAACAATACACCGCTAATAGGGTTTCTGAAAAAATAGTAGATAATTTTGAAAGACGTGTAATTTTGCGAAATTGTTGAATAAAATGAAGCATTATGAAGACCTAATTGTATTTCAATCTTCTGTACAAATGGACAATCAATCGCCACAATATTGGCCGGAAACAAATCCATATTGGATAAAATTACTCTACACCCAACATCCGGAAAAAATTAATATGCGGTGTGGCATTATTGGAAAATATATTATAAGTTCATTTTCAATTCATTTTTTAAACTAATTTCTTCAGAATAATATTATACGAGTCTTGGCAAACCATGCCCACGTATAAATGATTCAACATTATCTATGAATAATAAAATATATAAGTCCTTACGTTGTAGAAAATTCACTAATAATTAGAAAAAACACGAAAATATTTCGTAAAATCTACAACAAATGAGTCTTATTAAGACTACAAGAAACAAATCACTTTTGAAACAACCACTTCTCTAGCTAATGCTTCGACAGACATTGAATGATACAAAAGTAATTTGCATGTTACAAAATAGCAAGGCTATCAAAGCAACACTAGTTTGAACGTATTTCTTTCTGTAAAATGCACTAAAATTGATTTAATGTACGTTAGATAGTTTATGAGTGACTATACTATGGTAAATTTGGAATAAGAAATGAAGTTAAGTTTATGTAATTAAAAATAAATTAGCAAAAGAAATTAAATAATTCAATACTCAATTTTATAATCATCTACAGACACGTGTTTCGAACTTTCGCTCTCTTCAGTACAGCTTTATTATAAAACTGATTTTAAATACAAAAAATTTATTTGTATTTAAAATCAATTTGAAAATATAATTCCAGTCTGTGTTAGATAAGTAGAAATGACGTTTGGAACAACCTGCTGCAGTGGAGGGTTTAATTTTATGCTTTATCTTATTAGAGCTTACTGCTGTTATTTGTTTACTGACGTGATACCAATATGGTCAGAGACGCCCATGTCAATTGGCTTCACTGCCATATCTGACTCGTTCATGTTGGAGAAAATATTCTTCAGGCAATTATCCCTTCTGGCATTAAAGTCACACAAAGTTGTAGCGTTGATATCATTTCTATTAAATTATTAAATTTTAAATTAAAATCACTCCCGAAAAATATATTTTTAGTTAGATCTAAAGTATCAAGGAGGCATGCCATTAAATTCATAAATTCAAAAAAATCTCCTAAGGAAGAACCGTAGATGATTTTTATTTGGCATGGAATGGATGATGCAGCTATTTCACAGTGAATTTCTTTATTCTTTATTATTAACTTCGTTATTCCTGCTAACATATTTAAATAAATTGTATATACATAAAATAATACAAAAATTTTGGCCGCAGGAATGATATATATTTAGGTATTCAAGTGTTTTATTTAATAGACCAGATTTTGTTAGCTGTAGAACTCCGCCATGGATATGCGTTTTGCGCGTAAAATGTGAAACAACATTATATTTCTTAATTGTGAATAAAAGTATTTCCTCATTATTTAACCAATGTCCACTGAAACAAAAGTAATAATCGCTTTAGTAAATTTTCGTAAATGAAATACGATTACTTTCAAATATTTATTTTCCCGTTCGCGACAATTGTTTCGACACACTGTCTTCTTCAGGCAAAGAAATAATACAAACATTTTTTTTCAGTTATTCAGTTATTAAAAGTAATAATATTTATATCTATTTGGAAATAAAAATGCCTCAATTCCATTGACTTTATTTATAATACACAATTTAAAACTAACAAATCTAATGTATCATTAATTGAATTATATTGAGGTTTACTACTTGATGTATTTATGTTATGTATATGTTTCCTGTTCATTTTTACTATGCCCTTAATCATACAAAATATTTTAGTTTCTACTAGACTTCATTAATTTAATTTGTTAACAAAATTGAACTACCAGCAAATATAATGAAGGTAAAATGTTGTACCTAAATAGCTTTTTAATAATAATTTATTACTAGCGCAAGTCCGTGAAAGATGAAGATGAAGCAAAATCCAAGATAATTGTGGTCATATATAAGGAAAGTCTGAATACAGAATATTGCATATTTAAAAAAGTAAAATATGTTTACGATTAAGAGAAGTATATTAATATACATATATAACAACGAGGCATATTTTCGTTGAAGGAAACAATTTAAAAGTTCTTATTTTCACAGCAAAACTCGCCTACAAATATATTTTTTTAATTTTTTTAAAAGGCCAACATTAAAATAATGTTATAAGTAAATATTCTAAGTAATAACGTTAATTTTGTTTTATTTGTTACCCTTTTCCATTATTATTTTGTCCTATTAAAATTATATTATTCTTAATTCAGTTTTAATATGTTATCTAAGTAAATATTTTTATTATTTTATCATTTATTTATTTTTATCATTTACGTAACTGTATTTTTGTTTGTATATTATTTTTCATTATTTACTGCTATACATATAAGGAATTGTTGATATAAAAAATTGAGTTTCTTTTAAAGTTCCTGAATTCAAGATGTAACAAAAATCCATTATGTTATTGTACATTCTGTAAATGTAGATTCCGAAAATAAAATGGAATTCAAATATTTAAAACTCGATCAAAGCAATACACCACAGTGTGTAATTTATCGGTTTAAAGGTGGCAGTAGTATTTTAATGTAATTGTTTCAAAGCAATATCGAAACTATTTTTTTAATAGACTCTGATTATATTTTTTATAAATATCATTTTAACATGGCATAAGCTTTTTCTGAAACGTGAAGTCAATATTCTAATGATTATAACAATTTTAAAAAGGTTATGGATCCTCTTAGATATTTAGTATTTAGTTATCGTGAACATTAAAATGAGACAACAGCAGAATAAGCTCATTTTAAAATCCGGATTAAATAATTCTTTCAATTCAACGATTCAGAAAAGGTAATAGATGTCAGTGACCATCTATATGAGATATTTGGGTGAAAATAACACTTCTTATCTCTTTTGTTTACAAATTGCATAATAGAATGTAACAATAGATTGTTTTCTTGATTCTGACCATCAAGAATGGAATACGCATATAGTCCTCCAATTTAAAATTAAAATAGACTGGACGCACAATGCAAATATTTGGTCTCGTATGGTCACTTTGTGTCCTAAATGTACATCTGGTTACAAATAAAATGGCGAAGAAATATTTCTAATGGTTTTAATCAAGCACAATGCAAAGTTTCCTATTGAATACGAATACAATCAATCGTCTATTTTTAATTATTTTTTTTTATATTTAACGAACAATATTAGAAAAGAAACCATTATTAGTCATTTTTAGTGGTTTTTAATTAGAATTTTTTTTTTCTTACGTTGCAGCATAATCAATATAGTTTTTCTGAAATTATTTTTAGTATGTTTTTACTCATGTTTCCTATCGACTCTTTCATATAAATCCAGTTATTTCATTTAAAATTGATGGTATTCTAACATTCCCTGTACAAAATATGGGAAAAAATTTTGATTGTGAACATTTTTTTTGTCCTAAATACTCGTTTTGATCTTAGACTACATTTTTATTTATAATTGAATTGTGGTATAAACTTTGCAGATTGTATTATTTTCTCTAGATTAGTTTTTCTCTAACTATATTTATAATTGGTTACTTTTTACTCAATTTTCTATATAATATGAGTATTGTAATAAAGAGAATTATTATTAAAAACTGATTGTTAATCAACATGCTCATATGCATGTACACGTAAAACATCGCACAATTTTGAAATATAGAGAAATAATATATTTTCCATAAACATTATTTTTAGGAAGATAAAAACAACATATCTATTGACAATTTCTTACTACAAGAATATAAATAAATAACTGCAGTGTACTAATAACTAGCAAAGCTATAATCCTATAATACATATACGAAATCTCCAGAACAAATATTCACCAAAATTTATCCATGCGCATATTTAACAAGCGAATTAAGTATGCATTAAAAATGCTACATTTCAATGTCAATAAAAATTCATACATTCCATTTTTAAACAAAAATTTCCTCAATGCATATCATTCGTAAATAATTAACAGGGCGTATACGAATTTTTAATTACCGATAAAAATATTAGGTCAAATATAACATGACGGAAAAATACAAACACAGTAATTAATATTATACAATAAAGTAATTAAAATATTAATTGCATGACCATTTTGATATTTAAATATTTTATATACAGAATTTAAATGAAACGAATGTTCAAACCGAATAATACAGTATAAATAAATTATTTTAATAATTATAATAATTAATTTAATATAAATACAGGGTCTATTGTAAAAGTAATGCGCGTTTTTTGGGGAAAATATAATTACTGATATATGGAAGGAAACAGAATATGATAAAAAATAAAATACAGAAAATAGGGAATGGAGGACTCAACATACAGTAAAATTAAAGATTAAAGTATAAAAATACAAAAGATACAAATAGAAAGAAAGTAATAATACAGAATGAATGAAATATTTAACGACAAAAAAATTTAATAGATACATACTCAAGACAAACTAAGAAAAAAATTAAGGGAAATTCTACCGCTGAAAATTTGAACCCTCTATGGGCACGTGTAACTTTGAGGTCACATTCTAATTTATGAACATTTTACCAAAGACTTATAGCTTCTTTCATGAGATGGCGCATAAATCTTAATTCTATAACGTTGTCAGACAACTAATGTTTATATTTATGACCATTGTAAAAATAAGCGAAACCAATTGATCGAATTAATATTATTTGTGTTTCTGTCAGTGATTACCAAACTAAACATAGTGCGCACAATAGTTTTGGGTTCGTATATCAATAACAACCTATTTGTTTGCATTTCAAATTTCCTAAAAACCTAGAAAGGAAGTTGAGGAAAATTCTTGATAGATGGAATGAAAGTTACTGAAATTCTAGAAATTTACAAAGATTATTAAGAAAAATATTTAAGAACTCTCTGGAATAATTCTTCAAAAATGTGATGAAAGTGGCCGAGAAATTCTAGAAATCTACAAAAAAGTCTAAAGAAAGTCTAAGAACATTGTTGAAGGATGGAATAAAAGATACTGGAAAGTTCTTGAAATAAAAAAATATTGAGAAAAATTCAAGGACACCTTAGAAAAATTCTTCAAAAGTGTGTTGAAGGTTTCTAAGATGTTCTAGAAATCTACAAAAATAAATGAAGCAAATTGTAGAGGCTCATAAGAAAATTTTTAAAAAATGGTATGAAAGTTACCGGAAACTGAAGAAAATTCTAGAACTCTAGGAAAATTCTTGATAGACTGAAGAAACTTTCTAAAAAAATCCAGAATCCTTTAGAAAAGTTCTTCAAAAATGTGACGAAAGTTGCTGAGAAGTTCTTGAAATCTACAAAAAAATATTGAAGAAAATTCTAAAGGCCCATATGAAAATTCTTGAAAAATAGAATTAAAAAAAGGTTCTACAAAGCAACAAAAATAACTGAAGGAAATTCCAGTCTCTAAGAATCTACAAAAAAAGGAAAATTCTTGAACTGATAAAATTTAATAAAAGTTATCAAAAAGATCTATCAGGAATATCCAAAAACTACAAAAAAAATGAGGAACATTCTAGAGGCATTCATAAGGAAATTTAAAAAAAAAATTGAATGAAAGATAAGTTTTACAAAAAACTGAAGAAAATATCTAAAATATTGAATTAATCTTTCTAAACATTCTAGAAATCTACAAATTTCAAGAACGCTTTAGAAAATTTCTTCAAAAAAGCGATGAAAGTTGCTGAGTAGTTCTAGAAATGATTATTGATTAAAATTCTAGAGGCCCATAAGAATATTCTTCAAAATTGGAAGTTCTACAAACCTACAAAAAAAACTGAAGAAAGTTCTAGAAATCTCTAAGAATATTCCTTAAAAACTTAATGAAGCTTTCTGAAAAATTCTAGAAATCTACAAGCAATATTTTTGGATTTAAAACAAAAATTCGGCCTATAGAGGGTTAAAGTGAAATAACTAAACACACGTCATAGAGAGAGAGAGGATAAAAACAGAAGGTAGATAATAGAAGTTAAAGGAAGATGAAAGGCATAAGATAAAAACCAATTTCTTTATCACCAAAGCAAAATTTACTGAGAACAGTTTGTGCAAAGTAAAAAATTATTTTTTCATATTATTAAAAGCCATATGATAGAAGACAGAAAACAGAAAGTAGAATATAGAAGTTAGAAGAAAAAAGACATACGAAAGGAAACAGAAGAAGATAAAAAAATAAGAAAATACAGATAATTTAAAGATTACAGAAAGTAGAAAAATACAAATAGAAAGAATTTAATAATACAGAATGAATGAAATATTTAACGACAAAGAACAGAGTAGATACATACTTAGAGCAAACTAAAAATTACGAAGATAAATTCTAGAGTCAAAAATTTTAAAGCCTAAAAACTACACACACGACAGAAGAGAGGAGAATAAAGATAGAAGTTAAATAAGGATAGGAGACGGAAAGAAATTTAAAAAAAGGAATTTGGGATTTAAAGAATTGAGGAAATAACTAGAAAATTTAAAGATTACTGAACGCACTAAAATACAAAAAAAGAGAAATAGAAACTATCAAAAAATCAGCTGTCAAAATTTAAATGTTAGAGACAAAATACAGAAATATTGAAAAGTTAATAGACTTAAGAAAGATAGGTAGAAGGTTAACAGAAAAAAAGATAAAAAGCAAATTGCAAAAACGAGACAATAAACATAAGGCAAAAGCTAAAAGACCTTAAACAGTAGACAAAGGACAAAAGATAAAGACATAACACAAAATTAGATATTTACCACAGAAAAGAGAAAAAAACGACCAAAACAGCAACAGGATATTTTGCAATGGAAAATACATCTGTGTAATTTTGTATTACTTTTTACATCTTGATTATATTTCTAAATAATGCCAAAGTATAAAATTCAGGAAAAAAACAAGAATAACAATGAAAGATACAAATTATAATTTAAATACAGAAATACTAGAAAAAATAAGTAAAAACCTTTCAACTTTAAAGAAATGAAAAAAAGCAGTAAGAAACTACAAAAAATTGTGAAAAATTAAAAGACTTAAGATAGATAATAGAATGTAGTAAATATAATTATAGAAAACAGATTATAGAAGACAGAAAATAAAATGTAGAAGGAAAGAAAAATTTATGATATGAAACAGAACAAAATATAGAAGATAAAACAGAAAATAAGATATTAAAGACAGAAAAGATAATAAGGACAACAACAGCAACTATATTGCAATGGAAAATATTATTAGATGATTTTGAACTACTTCTTACATCTGCATTATATTTTTGAAGAAATATTTATAAATATAGAGAATCACAAATATATCAAACATTTTCATTTCTTTATATGAATACTAAATGTTATTACTTCTTTAAATTTTAAAGATAAAATATAATACAATTTCGTTCGTTGACGTTTTCATTTACCTATAAACAAGTTAATTTTGTATATTAAAAACCATTCTATCATTGCATTACATAATTCATAATGCTATTAAAACATTTTGAAACCGTTATTGTTTTTTTCTAGAAGTGGAAAATCAAACCTTATAAATCTTCCAAGAATCATTTTCTGTTTAAGTTAAGGTACAAAAACATATTTTAAGCATATTTGTGCAATAAATAAATGTAAAAAAATTTTCGCAAGCATATCCCAAATAATTGAAAACTACAAACATTTGAATGCTTAAAACATGTCTTTGAAGCTAATTTCCATTTATATGGAACAGTGGAAGAATTCGTGGATTTCAGTGAAAAAATATTTTACAAGATTAACAACTTATTAAAAATAACAATAGTAGTGAGGTTTCTACAAAAAAACGTATAAATTAATGAATTACTACTAATGAAAATAATAAAAGAAATAAAACAATTGAAACATAATTAATTGTTTGCTTGATTGCTAATAGCTCTTTTCCATTTAAGATAAAATAGTTTCGAGTAAGTGAACCAATAAATTTGATACACTTTTCATTCATAAAAATTATTTATTAAATTAACGCGTTTGTAAGCTTGCACAACCGCCTTTTACGAATTCGTCACGAAACAGAGTACTTAACGCACGCCGGGGCCGAATATCCTGATCATGATCAATGAACCGAGTGCAACAAGGACACCAAATTCATTCATACCTTAAGGTCGGATTCTAAGACGTAGGAAACAATTACTCAACCGAAACAGATTTGTCCCCGTATATATAGCGGCGGCGGAGGGTTTGTCTTCAGTGTGCTCATTCACCTCATTCCATCAACAACTACAAGAACAACAAAAAAGATGAATAAGTTTGTAGTATTGGTTGTAGCAATTATTGGTGTCTTCGCTGATAGCGAGGAGGAAAGAAAACCGATCTACAAGTATAGATATGAAACAGAAGAGTCGATGAAGACAGCTGCGTCCTCAGTACCGGTGCATGGCTACCACGTGGTTGAAGGAGGATACTATCCGTCAGGAGCTGGTTTCGGTTTTGGAAGGTATACCTCGCCTAGTTTCGGAGGATATGGGCCATCATATCCAGGGGGTTATGAATACAACGGATTCCCAGGCGGATTTGGTGGGTACTTCGGACCATATTCACCTGTCTACTCAGGCGGCTACCACGCCTATCATTCCCCAATCCATGGTGGTGAATACATTGACAGAAGCGCATACGGTGGTGCAAGGAAGGCCGTTAACGATGGTAGTTTTGAGAAGGCTTCAGGTTCCAGCCATGAAGAGGGAAATAGGGGACAAGAGGGTTACAATCATGGAAGTGTGGCGCTGAAAAATAACAAAGGTGACTCCGGTTTTTACAGCGACGAGGAAGCTGGAAAGAAGGCTTACGAAGATGGGAAACAATATCATGGAGCTCAGCACTTCCAACAAGAAGGTAGGTCGATATAATTCCTACTTTATTTTAATCTTCTATACAATTCAAGAAACTTTAATATTACATAAATTATTCAATAAAAATATATTTGAATAGAATAATAATAATAAACTTTAATATTACATAAATTATTCCATAAAAATATATTAGAATAGAATAAGAATAATACATTTAAAATAATTATTCTGAGCTCAAATTAAAAATTCCTGGTTTATAATCACATTAATGATTCCATAACTGTTTACCACTATTATTGAATTCTATACTCTAAAGTCAATATCCAATACGTTAATTATAACTTCACTAAATCGATGAACATTTAAAATTAAACCAAAACATATATATTAATCAATAATTAAATTTTTATAAGTAAAATTATGAATTTAAAATTTTGTACTTAAGGTAAGAATGCTGATGAGAAAAAATCCAAATCCGGTCACAAAAAAGGTCACGTCATCAAAGGCTTCAAGACCTCCCACCATAAGGACGAGTCCGGAAAAACCGAGGAGTACTTCGATGAAGCCAACGACGAAGGCGGTAACTACTACTACAACGGAAAATCCGGTGCCTTCGGTGAAAACGCCGGTTCCGCTTTCAAGGGTGGTCACGCTAACGATCACTTCAATTCCGAGCAGAAGAAGAAACAAGGACACTATGACAATCAGCATTCCATTGATAACAGCAATGCTGATAAGGGCCAATACGGGGAGAAGAAATATTACGGTAACGGACAGACCTACGGGGTGAATAACGGAATCGACCAGCAGTCACTTTTGGGCCACCAGGAAAACTCGAGATTCTTCAAGAACCATCCCTACCACGTCCCCTTCTATCATCAGCATTAACGACCGAAGATTAGCTGGCTATGAAAAATTGATGAAAAGCACGCTTTGTCATTGTAGATAATGATGTACAGGCACTTGACTGTCTAACAATAACTAAAAATATATATTTTTCTAATGTAATTGTATGTTTTCTTTAACTCCATGGCAATATGTACATTCAAATAATGTACACCAAAAAAATTACAAAATTAGATAACCTCTAAACTAAAATATTTATTTGGTTATTTTTTGAGAATTTATTTACCTATTGGCTTAATAAATCGGAGATTTACTAAACATAGTTACTATAGGTCATGAATTTTGAATGATCAATTTAAATTCAATTATATTTATTGCATTCAAGACAATTTTAAATTTCAAAGTTCAATAATAATTATTATTTTGCTCATGATTCTATTATTTTTATATTAAATATAAATATAATTAAAAATTCCCCATTTTGCAATTATAAATACTTTGGATACAGAATTCATCTGTCTGATTTATTTTAAATATTTTCTCATTTTCTTATGAAGCGATAATTTTTGATGATGCAAATGAATGAAAATCATTTTTGGTATATTAAAACCTTTTATTGATTGATAACGCATTGGGTCCAAAGGCATTTATGCTTATAAACATTAAAATATTGAGAAGAAATATATTTCTAAATATTAATTTTATTAATCACATTACATAATTATAAACTTTTTCTAGTTTTCTTACATAGTACTTTTAGATAACGCTTATGAATGATCAATCCTTTTGGATTAATCATTGATATTTTAAACTTTGAAAAGAACGGAATTTGTAAATGTTGGCTTCACCAACATAAGTGATCTGTAGTACCAGTAAATTAGTTTGGAATTGGATGACTCAAGGTCAGAAGATGGATAATTTTGATCTAAATATGCCTAAAAGAGTAAATTCTTCTTATGTTAATTTTTGCTTTTGGATATTTTATTTTGTACCTACGATTAACATTAATCACATAAGCCTTTCCCATTCGCGAATTGAACTAAGTATATAATACGGTAAATACAGTTATCGTTACTGACTCAATTTATTTCTCCAACAAATTATCAATGTCAAGCTTCATTTGACGTAATCTATAATCGCGTGAGCAATACTTAACACAAACCCACGCGTCGTTAGTATGTTAAGATGACTATAAAAAATTCACGTTCAATATTCAAACATTTATTTTAATCGGCAAGCTAAAACAGTTTGTTTTTATTCAGTAAATACTCTTAACTTATTTCAATTTTAAAAATAGATAGTAATAATTAATCACATAATGTTCAATCTCCACCAATAGAAGCTTTAGTTTGCGTTTATAATCAATAATGTTGTTATTAGTTTATAAGAATTTGGTAGGGCTTCATATAATTTTTATATTGGTGATTTTTCAATTTTCCACAGCGTATCTCAGAGTGGGCAATGGCCTAGGGAATCCTAGAGAAACTTTTGTGAACAAAACCACAGCCTCAAAGCTGAAAAATTATCTCCAAAGATACAGCCTGGAATAATGAAAAAGAAGGAAGGTATACTGACAACTTCGTGGAATCAATGTATATACTCTTAAAAACTCATTTGCCCGCAGCAAAAACATAGAGGTTAGGAATGAAGAATAGCAGAAGATTCATACCTCCTTAAATGAAGATTTGAACATAGCCTCCAACATAATAAAAAGATATCCTGGGCCATTCAAACTTTCTCACCATTTAAGACTCCAAGAAGGGATGGAGATTACTCAGATCTACTTATATGGGGACTGGAACCTATTCTTCAACACCTAAAAGTGGAGAAAAGTCAAGGTTGCATTTATACCCAATACAGGCAAGGAAGACTACAACCATGCCAAATCAATCAGACCGATAAGCCTCACATCGTTTATGATGAAAACCTTAGAGAAGTTTTCGATCCATACATAAGGGACCAATTTTAAAGACGAATCCTCTTCATCCATATCAAGATGTGTACATACCAGGATGCTCAACTGAATTTTTGAAAACTGATAAGAGGCCTGTACCCTATCCAACAGCAATCTCTCAAACATTTGGCAAGACATGACTAGCAGCATACAAAGCAAGGTGGAAGAACGTCTCCACTTGTGCACATTCCAGAAACACAATGCTAAAGTTGCCTAAAATTGTGTTAATCTATGTAGGTCAAACTTAACATCTTAAACTGCTATCTTAACTGGATACTGCCAGTTAAAAAACACCTCTATGTATTAGGAGTCGCTGAAGATCCCAATTGCAAAGGATGCAAGCGAAACATATCCTATGCTACTGCTCCGCTCTGGCAACAACCCATTTGCATCACACGGAAAGGTGGAAAATTCGTTCTTATCACCAATTTTTTTTTTTTGTATTTGATTCAAAATGTTTCACAATATGGAAAATAAAAACAATATTGCAAAAATAGAGAATTTTAAAGAATTTTTATTTCATTATAAATCAATAATAATAATAAAAGAAAATAGAATAGAAAAAATAAATAAATTATTGTATAATATCATTGTCTTATTGTTAACCAAATGTAAATTATTTTCATTTTTCTGTAAATAAAGATGTTTATTATTTAATAAAAGAAATTTAATATAATTATTGACGAACCTATTTCGGGACCTTACTGATTTGTAGTACAGTGTTCCAATGCTCTTATCCGTACTCCAATAACTTTGAAGTAAAGGTTTTTGCATCATATACGTAGTGCAAAATAAACTTGCAATTCCTCTGCAGAAATTTCTTTGAAATTTTGATCCTTTTCACCAAGTCGATTAGTTTCAGTTACAATATGTTTCTTTTTTCAAAAACAGTAAAAAAACCACTTGCACTTTCATCACTATCACTACTTTCAAAAGAAACCACAAAAAATCTTGCTCGTTTTGTAGTTCTAATTACCTCTTCAGTGCTTCAGAAACACAATCCCTCATTTTTCGTAACCCTGTTTCTGTTATTAACTATTTCCTACTAAACAAAACCCGACCAAAAATTCCAACAAACAATCAGAAAAACATTGAATAATATTAGTTATATTTTATCAGATAATGAAAAATATTTTGCTAATAATATTAATCCACAACCACAACCATGGTCTTATAAAACTTCACAAAGTAAATAATCCAATAAGACCAGTAGTATCTTATACTAATGCGCCATGTGAAGTAATAGCAAAAAAATCTCAACTCCATTCTGATTAAATATGTACTTGGAATTTAAACCTAAATTTTCAATAAAAAGCAGCATGGAACTTGTTAATAATATTAAAGATATTAAATTACCACATAACTCAAAATTTGTGTGATTTGATGTAACAAATCCATTCACAAACATCCCTCTAAACATTAAAGTTAATAAAAAACCAACTTATTTCAAAGAACGTAAATCCAGTAATAATAAATGAAATATTATCCCTGTTAGATATTTGCATTCATCAAAATTATTTACAATTTGAGGAACATACTTACTCTCAACCAGATGGTCTAGCAATGGGAAACCCCCAAAGCCGTTTAATGGCAGAAATTTTTATGGATAGCATAGAAAATTGCCTCAATTTACAAATTGCCTCTATTGGTGGAGATATGTTGACGATGTATTAGTTGCATTCACTGGCACGGATAGAATTTTAAATAGCTTTTTAAAGGAAATAAACCTTCAACACGAAAAAATTAAATTTACTATAGAAACTAAAATACACAACACAATAAATTTTCTAGATCTAACCATAATAAAAAACAATAATAAACACGATTTCTCAATTTATCATAAACCAATGCACACTGATACGACAATAAATAATTCTTTTCACCGTATTCAACATAAATTATCTGCTTATCGATCCATGATTCACCGAGCATTTTCAATACCAATGACAAAACAAAATTTTGAAAAAGAAATCAACATAATTAAATATATTGCGCTTAAAAATAATTTTAAATTAGAAACAATAAATAAATTATTCATAAACAAAGAAAAAGAATTCATTAATAAATGAATATTCCCCATAACGAAATGCAATGATGAAAATTATGGATTAATAACATATAATGGCTATTTGAGCCAAAAAATCAGTAAATATTTAAGAAAATTAAAAATAAATGTCGCATTTAAATCTACCAACACAAAATCATAAAAAACAATAAGGATAAAACTGAATAGGGTCAACGCTGTGGGGTTTATTTGCTTAATTGTGCTGATTGCCCGAAGTTTTATATAGGCCAAACTGGAAGAGCATTCGATGATAGAATAAACGAACATCAAAAAGCGTTCATTCATCAGAAAAACACATCTACATATTCAAACCACCTGATTGAAGAAAACCACCGCTTTGACAACAGTTTTAAAATCCTCCACATTTCCAACAAAGGAAGGAAACTAAATTTATTGGAAAATTTAGAAATAAATAAAAATATCACTCAGGGAATTTGCTGAACGATTAACTGGAACTCTCCAACTCCCCCCTACTTAAGTTAAAGAAAAATACACCCTCCACCCACACTTCTGAAGTCTGTATATAATGTAAATAAATTTGTAAAAATTTTTGTATTATATTTCTTCACCTGAAGAAGCTACAGTGTAGCGAAACAATTGTAGTGAGTAAAATAAAAAGTTGAAAATCACCAATAGTTTACTATTATTATATCAATTATTTCCTACTATCACCACTCTTCACTGACTGCGCGCCCAATGTGCACAGGTATATTATGTGCTTTGGTGATAAGTATCCACATGAAATGCGTGCACATATGCGCTCTGGTGATATTCGCCAGGCAATATTCGTGCTCATGTTGCAAATGGGTTAAGAAAGATCAAACCAAAACCAAAACCGGCCTGTTCAGCAAAATCCCCAACTTTATCAAAAGGGTAAGTGGCTGGTAAGCTAATTCTTCTATCACTGGAGCCAATGGGTCCAATATGGGGCTGCATACTGTGACTGCGTCACCCTCCCTTTTATCCGTATCTGTGTCTGTGGTATAATAAATAATAAAGAATCATAAGACATGTACCATTGTCAGAAAACCGTTTTTCTTATCACCATTTTTAATCTATCATATACTTTCATTTCATTTTCTCATTAATCACTTGGTGAAATATTAATGTAGGAAAACAAGCCAAGTGAATTTAATTTAATCTAAAACCTACCATTTTTAATATTAATTAATAAGTGGTTCTCAAGTGCATATTAAATAAATTAATAAACCCAAAAATTGTTGGCAATTGTCTACAATGTGTTAAAAAATATTTATAAAAAAATTATTAAAACTGAAATAAACATATGAAAGTTGCTAAAATCAATTATTATTTTCTGCTTATATTATAAAAACTACCTTAAATAAACAACTACTTCTAGTAAATCTAGTATTACTAGTACTCTTTAAGGCTCACTTTTACCTGAAAATATCTAATATACAAACTGACACAAAAAATAGTCGGAATAAGTTATAACATTAAATTATATAATAATTTATTCTTAATGTTATTTTTATTAGAAAATTTATAAATATTTTATTTAATTAACAATCTTTTATATTTTATCTTAAAAGTCATCTTAAAATATTTGTTAAATTTTAAAACATTTAATTATTTACAAACGTTCAACTTTATTCCATAGCTTGGAGGTCACTTGGGGATCTTTAGCATCACAAGCAAAGTAAACTGAGGGATTCTTCACACTAACTGTAACAGTATCAATAATCAATATTAAATAATTTGCAAGTTTCTTTTCCAGCTTAATGTCTAATTAATGTACTCACCTCCAACATATTGCTGGTCTGACTCGGCTATCTCGAATCCAGTGATTAATTTACAACATTTGGCAGCAGCAGCTCTAAAAGCAAAACAAAAATTTGTAAGAGAACCTTTTTATTATAATAATAATATAGTTCATTTATTGATATTGATTGATAATAATAATAGTAAAACTAATAATATTCCAATCTAAATAATAAACAAACTGCAGAAAGTCAGGAAGTTTTACAACAAACAATTCATATTAAAACATTTAAAGTAAAAATTCTTTAATATGAGTAAAGAATTATGGGCAGACTATTAAAATATTTATGACATAGTATAAAAATTTAAAAAAATATATCAGTAAAAACTATTTAATAAATAACTTTCCAGCTTTCAATTCATTATAAATTTAAAAAAAGTGTTAAATATAAAGGGTGTTCCGTTAATGTGGGGAAGTTGCTCAACCATAGATTCCTTGGATAAAAAGATAATGATTTAACACAACTTATCTATATCCAAAAGTTTACGGTTAAGCCAAAATTGTAAATTTGTAAATTATCCAGTTCAAAATAATATCAGAAATATTTTGTATCTAAATGTACATCTAAGTGAACCAATAGGTTCTTAAAAGTAATAAAGTTCTTTATTTAAGTTTATTTAATAATAAGAACTGAAAAACTCAGAAATGAATATTATTGAGAATTTATTCATTGTTTATACCAATACCTTTCCTTCATCGATTTATTATTTTTCATTGCTTCAATTTCATTTTGCAGTTCGGCCATTTGAATCTTTAAATCATGAATTTCCATTTTCTTCCTTTCCTGCGCAATACAAACACAAGCTACATTTTCATAATATTGCATCCGTAAAATACCGACTTACCAAATCCTTTTCTTTGCTTATGTGATCGCCGGACATTTTTGCAACAGGTATTTTATTGAGATTACAGTAAACATCTAAAATGGCACGAATATTGAAAAATTGTATAGAAACATAACCTAAAATAATAAATACCTTGCGACTCTTTTATTGTAGTTATAAGTTGACAGAAACCCTCATAAACTCGGTCGAATTTTTGTTCCGACCGTCGAACAGTTTCTTCTTCCCAGGATACATTACTATTAGTACTCATTGTTGGGCAGTTTAAAAATGTAACGGTTGAACTAAGTTGGATTAAAAAATTAAATTCACAGTTACCAACAATATGTTGTGAAAATGAATTGTATTTCACATCTGTAATATTAGATGGCGCTAATAGTAAACTCGTTGTAGAGCACTGTCGCATCAACCGCAATGCGCCGGTAAGATCGCGCCCTGACGCGAGCAGTCGTTTTACCACCGCAGGGCAGTTCGTCACGCCACGCCACAATGAGTAGCGGCATTCCTTGACGACAGCCATTATTGCTCCGTTACATGTTTCTACCGGCCGACGCGACGTTAAATTCGAAATATACCATTCAAATTGTTAAGTTTTTAGTTGTTATTTATTGGAGTCAATAAAGTGTTAAGTTTTTGTACGGGGTGATTTATTTACATAACCGTCACATCCCTACAAGTTGGTGACCCCGACGTGATCCGAAAAAAAACGTGCTCCGTAAAAAACGCGCCCCGCGATCGAATTCACCGGTTCGATTCAATTTTCACTTGTGCCACGTCTCGTAAAAGAATTCGAACAGTTCTACAACGTGGGATTACCTACGAAAAATCTCGCTAGGTATTCGCGAGCCGTGCGAGAACGACGGCGACCCAGCACATTCGAACGTCGCGAGTGCCGACGACTTAGTGCACGCATACATTTGTCCGTCAGCGAAATGAGGATTCCACCATTCTGGAAGCAGGAGCCGGCCAACTGGTTCTTAGTTGTGGAAGCAGGTTTTTCTCTTCGACGACTAACCTCAGATGACACAAAATTCAAATATTTATTATGCAGCATACAGGACTTCGAGGTACTGAACGCAGTAAGTGACCTTGATCAAGCGCCCCCCGAAAACAACAAATATGGCGCCTTAAAAGCGCGAATTCTCGAAACTTTCGGTGAATCCGCTGAAAAGCGATTGCGCCGCCTGCTCACGAACACCAATTTCGGAAATGAGGCCGAGGTGAATGAGCTACGAGCAGCCATGCTGCAACTAGAAAAACGAATATCGGAGCTGCACCAGAACCAAGGTCAACAACGAGATACCCGCCGCGGACGAGACGCCAGTCTCAACCGTCACCGCAGCAGGGGACGGCAACATACTCCGGCCCGCAGCAAGGACCGTCAGCAGGACACGTGCTACTACCATCGGACATTTGGTAAAAACGCGCGAAAGTGCCGATCGCCGTGCAGTATGTCGAAATCGGAAAACTAGGTCCCCCGCCAGCACTCCGGGCGGTCAATGGCGGGGACTTTACGCAAAATCGACCGGAACTCCGGACTCATCTTCCTAATAGACACAGGTGCAGACGTTTCGGTTATCCCGCGCCGGTGCTCTAAAGGTCATCCCAAGACATCAGACCTGCGTCTTCACGCAGCCAACGGGGCTGAGATCAGAACGTATGGTACCAACAGAATCGTTTTGAACATTGGTCTGCGTCGTGCAATCGCCTGGGATTTCATTATCGCGGATGTCTCCCGACCAATCATTGGAGCCGATCTCCTCCGAAAATACGGCTTGGTAGTAGATTTGCAGGGTAAGCGATTACTTGATCGCATAACCTCACTGTCCGTAGCCACAGGTTCCACGACCTCCAGAATTCCGACCATATCCACGTTCGCCCGAACAAACGACATCTACGCAGCCATCCTTGCGGATTTTCCTGACGTAACATCCCCTTCAAAGCCACCTGAGGTGTCCAAGAAGGATGTTCATCACCACATAGTCACAGAAGGAGCGCCATTCTACCAACGAGCACGACGCCTACCGCCAGGCAAGCTCCAGGAAGCGAAACGCGAATTCGCCCGCATGACTGAGCTGGGAATCTGTCGGCCTTCAAAGAGTCCCTGGGCCCGCCCACTCCATCTCGTCAAGAAAAAGGATGGGACATGGCGCCCGTGTGGAGACTACCGGCAGTTGAACGCTGCAACAGTTCCAGACAGGTACCCTATTGCTAACTTGCAAGATTTCTCTCACAGACTCCACGGATGCAAAGTTTTTTCGACACTGGATCTTACGCGCGCCTACCACCAAATCCCTACGGCGCCCGAGGACATCCCGAAGACGGCGGTGATTACCCCCTTCGGCCTCTTTGAATTCGTCGTAATGACATTTGGACTGCGTAACGCCGCTCAGACATTTCAGCGTTACATTGATTCCGCACTCCAAGGTTGACGACATCCTTGTAGCGTCAAGCACTCTACAAGAGCATCAGGACCATCTACGCCAGATCCTTCAGCGCCTCCAGGACTTTGGCCTTACAATAAACCCCTCGAAATGCGTCTTCAGAGCTTCGCAGGTCAACTTTCTTGGCTTCACAATTGATGCCAACGACACCAGCCCCTGACCGAACGCGTGCGAGCGATCGCCGATTTTTCGCTGCCGAAAACCATCTCCGACCTTAGACGATTTCTAGGTATGCTCAATTTTTACAGACGCAGTTTGCCACATGCAGCCGAGGCACTATCACATCTAACCGAGTGCCTGCAAGGAGCTCGCAAGAATGACAAACGTCCAGTTCTATGGAATCCAACCAGGGAGGAAGCCTTTCGATGTGCCAAACAACTCCTGGTAGATGCGACATTATTGCACCACCCGGACAATAACGCAACGCTCGCCATCCACAGCGATGCATCAGACACAGCGATGGGAGCAGTCTTAGAGCAGTACGTCAACAGAGAAGCGCAGCCACTAGCGTTCTTCTCAAAGAAGTTCAGCGATACAGCACCTACGACCGAGAATTACAAGCAGTCTACAGCTCACTTCGCTACTTCAGACAGCTGGTTGAAGGAAAACGCCTCATTATTAAAACTGACCACAAGCCCATTGTTTTCGCCTTCAGGCAGAAGGCGGACAAAGCATCTCCAAGGCAGCTGAGACAGCTAGACTACATCGGCCAGTTTACCACCACCATTGTCCACGTACCAGGACAGGACAACGTCGTCGCTGATGCACTCTCACGCGTCGAAGCCATTGACGCAGACCCAGTGGGTGTGTCAACCTCAGAGCTAGCGTCAGAGCAGCAGTCTGACCAGGAACTAGCTGACCTCCGCCAAGAAACCACATCCTTGAAGCTACAGCCACTTCGCCTGGACGGGACGGACGCGATTGTCTATTGCGACAACCGACGAAATCCGCCCCTATGTACCAACTACCCTCAGGAAACGAGTCTTCGACATGGTACACAGCCTATCTCATCCAAGCGGCAGAACCACAGCAAACCAGTCCGCAGTTGGACCATCCGTAGCTAACCAAACTGTTAGTCAACCGCAGGAACCACCCCCCAACGAAGAAAATGAAAAAACGGATCTCATTGTATGCCATTTTTAATCTAGGAGGGTAATGTAGAGCTCTGCCGTACCAACCGCAAAGCGCCGGTAAGGAGCCATTCACATTGGGCCACTACGTGGCGCGTCGGAGACGCGCTGCAGGTGACAAAGGCTGTAAGTAAATGGTGGTATTCACACGTAGCCACGCCACAGAAAAACGCTGGCCACAGACGGTTCTAGCAGTTCGTACCGCCGCGAGTGGCGGCCACAAAAAGTGGCGCGTCGGCTGGCAAAGCATAGAATCAAATGGGTGCATTCACACACACGCGCGTTTTTTAGTGGCCGCTTCAGACGCGCGTCGTGGTTGCGTTAGACGCGCCACTACGGGCCACTTTTAGGTAGGAAGATGATAATAAAATGAAATTGTGATGTGGCCATCGTAGTACGTTTCCTTTATTTTACTCGAAAACTATTAGGTTTACGCAAAAAAGCTATTCTTAATAATTTGTCCACTTTTAAATTCTCTGTAATTAGTTATAATATAAGTTTCATGTAACTCGTATCGTTTATTAGTAATTGGCTAAAAACGTCAAAGTTTTTAATTTTTAATATTTTTCTCGAAAGATAAGTATTTTGTGAAAAATATGTTTTAATAAAAATTATCCAATGTCTCATTCTCTTTAACTTTTGTTTGAAAAGTTTTGTAATATTTTTCATATTAAAGAAAATTTAGAAAAAAAAACAAAAAACGGCCTCGAGTAAACATCCACTTCCGGTTTTTGAATGTTCACCAAAATCTTTTCAGTTCCAGTATTTCACGATTAAACCTTAAGTTTAAAGTTTCATCTCAATCGGATAATTCGTTTTTGAGATACAGCGCCTACAGACATTTTCATGCACGAAAGCAATACTTCCCCTATACATATTTACTATACAGGGAAAGTAAAAATATTTTAAAAAAATCTACGTTCATACAAACTCCTAACTGTTAATTTTGTCATACGCAATCGTGTAATTAGTACAAATAGTCATTTTCTATTAATGGTGAATACATTTGTAAGTGCAACGAAGTATTTTATTTTCGCCCATTAATAGTAGTAGTAGTAGTGTTAGGCTATCGACCACGTGGTCCTTCCGCCATGTGTCATTTGTGTATTTGTGTGTGTGTAAATGAGCTTGTTACTTTAAAGGATCGCCCCCGTCACTCTAAAGCACCATTAATTGTATCCCAATGGTGAATGGTACCGGTCACCCATCCGACTACTGACCCGAACCAACGTTGCTGCACGTCAGTTCGGGGCCGTAACCGATGCGCCACCACCGGCGTGTTTTCGCCCATTATTTATCTGCATCCATAATAAGTGATGATGTTCGAACCAGTGAAAAATTAAAATAGATCACGCTAAACTACAATACAATGGCATCGCCGATAAACCATTTCAATACTGACAATTTCATTAAGAAAATTAAAGAGCTGCCTTCAGTCTGCAGCGCTTCTACGCGCGTTAGTCGCGCGTTAGAAGCGCTGCTAACGGACCACTAACGCGCGTTAGTGGTCTGTTAGCAGCGCTTCTAAAAGTGGCCCGGTCAGAATGCAGCCTAAGATCGCGTCCTGACGCGAGCTGTCGTTTTGCCACCGCAGCGCAGTTCGTCACGCCACGCCACAATGAGTAGCGGCATTCCTTGACGGCAGCCATTATTGCTTCGTTACATGTTTCTGCCGGCCGACGCGACGTTAAATTCGAAATTTACCATTCAAATTGTTAAGTTGTTAGTTGTTATTTATTGGAGTCAATAAAGTGTTAAGTTTTTGTACGGGGTGAATTATTTACATAACCGTCACATCCCTACATCGTAATTACGGCTGTTAATGTATGCAATTGGTAGTAAAAGTTAAATTATATATTTGCAATTGTTTTTAAAGTAAATTTCAATTCATTTTGTGTTAGCGACGTTATACTGTGTTGTATTATATCGTTTGCGAAAAGTAATTATGGTATAAAAATTTCATTTTGTGTGGGAGTGTAAATCAAGAAGAGATGCCTATTATATGTATGTGCTTTAAAATATACAAAATACAAGAAAATAACCATAGAGTATATTAGGAACTTATGATTTATATTATTATTATTTATATGAAGTTATATTTAACTATTATGTCAATTCACTGAACAACAGCTAATAAATATTTTAATCTATTCAGCATTCACAATACCGGAGGGCCAACAAAAAGTTTATTTCTTTTATAGAGACTGAGACAATTAATGATAATTAAACATGATTAAGGTAACTAAATAAAGTTCACTTTCTTTATAGTGATAAAAATGCTTTGACACTTCGATTTTTGTTTTTAAATGACTATCTTGACATACACTTTTCAGGCCCCCACCCCTTAACCCCTAAGGGGTAGTAACCCAAGAATGTGGAGTTTCTTGCACCATTAAAATAATATCCAAGTGTCGGTTTTCATTTAAGGCCAATGGACGTCCTGCCTTAGACTTACCCCGTACATGACCCCTTAGGGGTCAAGGGGTGGGGGCTGAAAAGAGTATGTCAGGATAGTAATTTACAAACAAAAATCGATATGTCATTTTTCTGAAATATTTTTATTTACCATTTTATAGAATTTATCCGTTACTTTTGGGAAGCACTTTATATATATTATTAAATTTACTTACTTACTTCTGTAAATATATACAACCACGATTACCAATGATGATGATGATTTATATACAAAATTATCAAGATGCTCCTATAAATATTATTAATTCTTAGGCTTGAATTATTGAAATTTCATTTTTTCGGAATTTAATGCAGCCATGTTTAGGGGGTTGGCTTAAATGGTTTGGGATAACCGGGAGCAGTAAAGTTGGCTTTCTCTGTATGTTGAATGAATGGTTGGTGTTAGTTTTTGCAATTGATAATTCTAAATATTTAATATTCTTGTTGGTTTCTGACTTGACAATGAATTTAATTTTGAGGTGAAAATTAATGATGAAATCTTAGTATTAACTTTGATTGAAATATTTCAATCAATGGTATTAGGTAGTTGTGTTATTATCATTTTTATTTTAATCAAGCTATTATTGAAGTACTACTAATATTACTCAAGAAAATTCTGTTTAACTGTGGGTTGCCTTCATTGTGAACCAATAGCTAATGAGAAATAATTATTATCAAGAATGATAGCAATTTGGATAATAATGGGTTTTTGGAATACAGCTTGAATTAAGTCTAAATTCAAGGTCGGTGTGTAGTAAAAGTATTTCGAGGATTGGTAACTGGAAAGAACATTGTGGAATTAGTGAAAATTTGGATGATAAAGGAAGAGAGGGTGGAAAAGAGGCAATAAAGTCTCCAGTGAAGGGAAAGGTGGGATAATAGTGGTAATGAGAGAGAGTATAAAAGAAGACAAGGGTGGAGGAGGTTAAATATTAGAGAGTGTACTGGATAAATATGGGAGTATTGTACTTTAATAAAATTTAAGATGAAATAAGAATAGTTGGGCGTTATTTTAATGCAATATTGGGGGAATTGTGAGAGGGATTAGCAATGATGGTACAATTATTTAAAAAAGCGAGGGGGGAAAGGTGAAGGAGTGAGTAATGGGAGATATTAAATGGATGCACAGAAGGGGATTGAGAAAGTAAGAAAACATACATTGGGTAACAGGGTTCGACAGTTATTGATTATATCAGCAGTTTTTCAAGAAAGTAAGTGAGAAAAATGGAAGTGTAAAAAGTAATGGGATCGGATTTATTTATCACTGAAAGTAGGTGACAAAGTTAGTGGGGCAAAAACAATTATGTAAGAAATTAGAGAGATGGGTAAATGCCCTTAGGGCAAAGTACGCTTACTGGCATGATTATTATTTAATTTAATCTTACTCCTTTTTACCTTTTGGTGTAAGGCATATGCAGATGATATGGTATTAAAAGCGAGAAACTGTGGAGAAATTAAAGACATGCTAAAAAGACTGGAAATATATATACCGATGTACAAGATCGGGAAAATCCGCGGACAGCTGTTTCGCCATTATTGTGGCTCGTCAGCACGGCGTATCTCTCAATCTCGCACATCAGTACAATTTTTTGGAACTTATATTTATTGTTAATTCTTCCGCCTTAACGTTGGAATGAAACTGTGGAAGATTTACCTTATAAGGTAAATAGGTAGTAGTTTGTGGTATCAACCCGACCGTCGTATGATTGACACCCAACATAACATGGCGCAGTAATTAATGTAAAAATAATAGGCAGGAGAAACAAATAAGTAAAAATGGAAAACAGAGCAATTCAACCAATTAACTTAACTGGCAATTTAAGTGAAAACTGGAAAAACTGGAAACAAAGGTACGAAATATATTCCGCCGCTGTCGAATTGGACGCCATGCCAGAAAAAACACAATGTGCTCATTTACTGCATTTAATGGGCGAGGAGGCGATTACAATTTATAATAGTTTCACATTTGAAGAGAACGAAGCAGACAAAATTACTGTTTTAAAGACTTTCCTTTACTGATTTAAAATCGTGCAACTTTAACTTTAAAAAGATAGAAAATATTAATGAAACGTTAGTAACATTTACAGGAAACAAGATTCCTATATTAAGGAAATGTTATCTAGATGTACATTACAAAGGAAAATGTTTTAAGAATTTTTTTGTAGACAAAAGTAACAATGGTTCCATTTTAGGATTAAAAACGTGTATTAGTTTAAATATAGTTAAAATCGATAATAATAAGGACATTAAATTCATAGAAGTAGTAAATAAAAATCAAATGAAAAATTATGAGGACTTAACTAATAAATATAAAGATGTTTTTGAAGGTATAGGAAAAATGAAAAAACCTTATCACATTGAGATAGAAAAAGATGCAAAACCAATAATAAACCCAATAAGAAATGTACCGTTTAATAATAACATGCTTAGACAATTTAGTAAAATTAGAAATAATAGAAAAAGTTGAAGGCAGCTCGGAGTGGGTCAATTCCTATGTACTAATTAGAAAAAATGATGGTTCTTTAAGAGTATGTTTAGATCCAAAGAATTTAAATGAGGTTATAATAAGTAGAAAATTCAAACTGCCAAACATGGAAGAAATTACAAGAAACTTAAACGGTTCAAAGAAATTTACAATTTTAGATGCAGCTAGTGGATTTTGGAATATTCCACTAGACAAACAATCTAGTAAATTATGCACCTTTGCAACCCCTTATGGTAGATATAAATTTAATAGAATGCCATTTGGTATCAAAACTGCTAGTGAAGTATTCCAAGAATATTTCCAAGACATTTTTCAAATTAAAGGCGTAGAAATATATGTCGATGACATTTTAATTCATGCGGAGACCAAAGAAGAGCACGATAATATATTAGAACAAGTATTCAAAATAGCCAGAGATGAAAATATAAAATTTAATATGAAAAAATGTAAATTTGGTCTAGATGAAGTTAAATATTTAGGACACAAATTTTCAAAGAATGGAATTTCAATGGATGAAGACAAAATGGAAGCAATAATTGACATGCCCAAACCAAATAATAAAAAGGATTTACAAAGATTCTTAGGATTAATAACATATGTAGGTAAATTTATTCAAAATTTATACCAAATAACTCAACCACTAAGAGATTTGATTAAAGAGAATAATATATTTTCATGGGAAAACAGTCAAGAAAAAGCATTTAACGAATTAAAAAAAATAATTTCACAAGAACCAATTTTAAATTACTATGATTCTAGAAAGCCTATAACAATTTCAGTAGACGCATCGAGGTCAGGTCTAGGAGCGGTACTCTTACAAAATAATAAACCATGTGCATATGCTTCTAGAACTATGACTGAAACTCAGCAGAGATATGCACAAATAGAGAAAGAGCTATTAGCAATTTGTTTTGGTGTTCAAAAATTCTATCAATATGTTTATGGAAGAGAATTCACTGTAGAAACTGATCACAAACCATTAATTTCAATATTTAAAAAAACATTAAACTCATGCCCAGCTAGATTACAAAGAATGCTTTTAACATTACAAAAATATAAAATAAACTTAGTTTACAAACCAGGTAAATACTTAATCATTGCTGATACACTATCACGAGCAACTCTAGACAAAATGTATGAGGATAATTTAGAATTAGATGCTCAAGTCTGCCTAATTGAAAAAAATATAACAATTAATGATGAAAGATTAAAACAGTTGCAAAAAGCAACTGAAGATGATGATGAGTTAAAGACTTTAAGAAAATTCATAAATAATGAATGGCCAAAAAGCATAAATAAAATACCTTTTAATTTAAAACCGTTTTATAAACTAAAGTCACAAATAACACAAGGAACAAATAAATTAATTTATATGAATCAAAGAGTTGTTATACCAAAATCATGGAGAAATAAAATCCTTGATGATATACATACTGGTCACTTAGGTATAAATAAATGCATATCGAGAGCAAAATTTTCAGTATATTGGCCTAATATGACAACACAGATAGAAAATATAATTAACAGATGTTACATATGTAATAAATATTCAAATTCAAATAGAAGAGAACCTATGAGAAATCATCAAATAATTAAAAAACCATGGCAAAAAATAGGAATTGACTTATTTGAAATACATGGTGAAACATTCCTCATTGCAGTAGATTACTATTCAAAATACCCCGAAATCATGACGTTAAACAAAAACTTAACTTCAATGAATGTAATAAATAAATTAAAATCCATATTTGCTAGACATGGAATACCCAAAATTGTAGTATCAGATAGGGAAGACAATTTATCAGTAAAGAATATGAACAATTTTCTAAAGAATGGAATTTTCAAAAAATTCTATCATCTCCATATCACCAACAATTCAAACTGTTAAGGAGTTAATTAAAAAAACAGTAGAAAACAAAGAAGACATTTATTTAGCTTTATTAACTTACCGTAATACCCCTGTCTATGATACCTACACACCCTCACAGATATTAATGTCACGATATTTAACACGTTCACCGCCACATGTACCGCCAGCGGTCATATAGTCGCCCTTTCTTGCACGCCGGGGAAATAATTTGTAGTTATTCCTTATATTAGCTATGACCGCCGGCGGTCACGCGGGATCCAAACCAGCACTTATGTGAAATATTCGCTTGGCGGCGAACGTGTTAAGAGATAACTTACCTATTAATGAAAACAAGTTTTTAAATTAAGTGGTCTTTCAAGTAGTATTTTTTTAGTTTTTATTGGATTCACCAATAAAAAAATATTTTAGTTTTTAAGTGGTGGTACTACTGTTTCTTATACTTCCTGTTAACGAATAATAGTCATAATAACTAAAATGATGTATGATATTATGGTACTTATTACTAATAAATTTCATTCAAATCAAATAAAGCGTTCAATTGTTATAAACAAAAGAAATAAAAAAATTTGAAACTTTGAAGCCAAATTCCGGCTTAACCTTAAATTTTTGGATATAGATAAGTTGCGTTAAATCGCCATATTTTGACCTCAGGAATCTATGGTCCAGCCATTTCACCGCATTAACGGGACACCCTGTATATGTTGAAATTGTAAATGATAATAGTGTGCAAGATAGTATAAGCGATAATATTGTAAATGATAATAGTGTACATGATAGTATAAGCGATGACATTGTATATGATGAAATTGTAAATGACGAACATGTTAATAGTGGCGCTAACAGTGAAAGTGAAAATCGCAAATCAAATCGCGGTGCTAACAGAAGAGTTATAAGAAGACCGAAAAAACTAGACGACTATATAACATAAAAATAAGGGAGATGTAATATATACAATGAATGTTGTGTTGCATACAATGTACAATGAGGTCGATGAATAAAGCAGTATCAACCCGACCGTCGTATGATTGACACCCAATATAACAATAAGATTTAAGAGATTTTAGGAAGTTAGATATAGGATCTTTGTATAATTCAGTAATTTCTGTTATCTAGTTGTTCAATTATACATACGCGGATTTATTTAAAGTAACTACTGAATTGTCCTTATCAGCTTGGTATGTTTTGATAATGGCAGGTTGAGATGCCGAAACTATAGTCAGCAGTAAATAAATTGTGTTATACAAACAAAGTTACAAAGTGTTTATTATTTATACTCAACCTGTATAACAAAGTAGAAGCCGCAAAATCAACAATCTTATCACCTTTGTTGTTTTTTACTTGAACATAAGACTCAAAGAGCATTTGCACACGTTTTGGCCTGAGCATTTGCAAAACTTCTTCCTTGGGAGAAAGAATATTCTTTTAGCAAGGATGCACTTTCTAGATTACACTTTGCCAAAAAATATTTCTCTTAAAATCATTTTATTAACAACCAAGTTAACCTATTTTCTTATTATATTTCACAGCTAAATTTTAAGTAGCAATCAATTTTTAATTTGGCAAATAAATAAAAAATAATATAATTAATTTATTTATTTTATAAAAAAATTCTTAACAATGCATTAAAGGTAAACAGTTACATCCAGTTTCATACAATTACAGATTGAGATGATAGTTCAAAATATAAAAATAGGCAAAATAATTAAATTACACAACAAACTTTTTATATGAAACTGGATGTAATAAGTATAAAACTTACACAGAAACACCTCAAGTACTTGAAATAATAACTATTTACATAATATATACATACAAAGAAACAAAACCATTAACTGAACCATTTGTAGTTCAAGATTGTCCAGGTTCTTAACTAAAGTTAATGCTTTGAAAAGGGTGCAAAAATATATATTTTTCACAGCAACACTTCACTGTTTCTTAAAACTCTTTAGAATAGGATAGATATTATCAAACGCCTCGTAAATCTCCTGCCGCACTTTCGCTCCGGTCAAAACCACCTTTCCCGACACGAAAATCAAAAGTACGATCCTGGGCTTTACCATCCGGTAAATCAGTCCTGGAAACAGTTCCGGCTCGTACGAACTGAAAGCGCTGTGGGTTAGCACCAGACCCTCCAGCCGAATCGGAAACTTCACGTCACAACTGCCGACCATATTTTGGATTTTGAAGTCGAGAAATTTCGCTGGGAAACCTAGTTTTTGTATAATACGCGCATATTTGCGGGCGGCTAAACGAGAGTCCTCTTCACTTTTCGCGCCCGTGCACACCATCTTCCCCGAAGAAAAGATAAGGGCGGTGGTGCGTGGTTCTCTTATACGCATGATGACGGCGGCAAAACGTTTTGGATTGTATTCGGCGTTACGTGCATGCAGCGCGATTTTTTTTAAATCCAGCTTGCAGTTTAGGTTCACCGTCGATACGATATTTCTGAAAGAATTAAAATTTAATATATACAAAATAAAAATTGTATTAGACAATTATACTTTCTTATATGAGAATGTTGTACAAGAATTTTTTTGATATTGGATATACATACAGGGTGAGTTTTTTTTTATGTTCTCTATGGGGATCTCGGAAACTATAAGAGATAGAGAAACGGTTAAATGGGAAAAGAAGTGTAGATTAACGAGACGAATAAAATTCCACTTTCAAAGTTTTCAAAAAAGTCAAGGGTAACTAGATATTTTGAAAAAAGTAAAAAGTGTAAATTTTTTCAAATCAATATATCTCGGTTATTATAACAGATAGAAAAAAACTGTAAAGGACAAAGTTTTAGATAATTTTATGTAGATTAATAAAAAATAATCAGAAAATTTTTATCACCATTATTTTCCGAGATATGATGCAAACTTACATTTTTTTAATGGAAACCATAGTTGGCTATGGCCTCATTCAAAAGGTAATTTTTTTCTCTTTAATCCAATATGACATACGACATAGTTATTTCTAAAAATAAGTGAGTTATAGTCATTTTAAATTTTATTATAAATAAAAAATGGGTATCCATGAAAAAGATGAAAGTAAAACAATTGCAGTTGTTTATAATAATAGCAATATTGTAATTACTAGTTCTACAAAGTTAAATAAAAATGGAAACCAGCATAAGTACAATAATTCTGTATTTATCAAATGGCCTTCTGTATGTGGTAGAAACCCATTTGTCAAGAGGATAATACGTTTCTTACAAAAATATTATGAACAGATGAATCGCGATTCACTAATTGTGGTATTTTTAGTCGCCGCAATGAACATAGATGAACTTAAGAGAATCCACGAGAAGTTTCACAGAGAAAACTACAAATTAAATTTGGGTTTAATCCATGGTGTGTTTGGATTAATAATTCTCGGTCCATATATTTTTGAAAGCTCACTAAGTAAAACTGATTACTTTCATTTTCTTCAGAAAACATTTGAAGATACGCTCGATTGTTTAAATTTATCATTACAAGCAAGATTAAAATGGTTCCAATATGACGGTGCTCCACCTAATAACATGTTGGCTTTACAAATTATTTAAATGATGCTTTTCCTATCTCATAAGTGGGAAGAAATAAACCAATCCCAGGGCCACCTAGATCTCCCGATCTGAATTTTTTCTGTGGGGTTATGTAAAAAACAAAGTATATGAAAAATCATATCAATCTGTGGAGGATCATAAACTAGTTGTTATTGAAACATTTAATTCAATTTACATGAGAATAGTCAAAAAGCAATAAATTCAATTTTAAAAAGATATGATTTATGTCATAGTAGACTCTTAGACTATATTTTTTAATATTAAAATTTCTCTCCCATTGATATATTGATAATTACAGAATTACTTTATGCAGTTGTTTCATTTTGATTTATCTCTGTAAAACTAATGATTACAATATTGCCAATATTATAAACAATTGAAATTGTTTTATTTTCATCTTTTTCATGGCTACCCATTTTTTATTTATAATAAAATTTAAAATGACTATAACTCACTCATTTTTAGAAATAACTATGTCGTATGCCATATTGGATTAAAGAGAAAAAAATTACCTTTTGAATGAGGTCACAGCCAACTATGGTTTCCATTTAAAAAAATGTAAGTTTGCGTCATATCTCGGAAAATAATGGCGATAAAAATTTTCTGATTATTTTTTATTAATCTGCATAAAATTATCTAAAACTTTGTCCTTTACAGTTTTTTTCTACCTGTTATAAAAACCGAGATATATTGATTTGAAAAATTGACACTTTTTACTTTTTTCAAAATATCTAGTTACCCTTGACTTTTTTGAAAACTTTGAAAGTGGAATTTTATTCGTCTCGTAAATCTACACTTCCTTCCCCATTTAACCGTTTCTCTATCTCTTATAGTTTCCGAGATCCCCATAGAGAACATCGAAAAAAACTCACCCTGTATATGTCTAAATTTCGGTATTTACCCTTCAAATTATTACAGAAGAATTTTGTGAAATCATGCGTGCAGAATAAATAAATAATATATTAGGTTAATAGTTTTGAATTATTATTTAAATAATTATATTTTTTCCAAGGTATTAATTGTGAAAAAAGAATTGCCCACTACTCAAAACATTAAAGGTAAATTAAACATATTATAGATTATTAGGTATCCATTTTCAAAATACAACTGGGAATTTTTATTTTCCCGTTTTAGTTTTATCGACTATATATGTATATATTATGAATAATTTTATACAAAATACATCTTCGGTTACTTGTTTCTGTTTTAACTTTGCTGTGTCATCTAAATCAATGAAATAATAATGATGCAACAACGGACCAGTGGGAGGAAATATGTGAATAAATATAACGTCAGTATTAGATCTAAGAAAATGATTTTAAATTACACTAACACTAACCAATTCAGTGAATATTGAAATAAATGGTAAATGATAAAAAAATAAGCATACTGATATGAGACATATTATTAATATTTCCATGAATCAAATCTAAGTACTTATTTTTTTATTTTATGTGTTACTTACTGTAGTTGAGGAACAATTCCTGGGTCTGCTGAATGTGGAGTCATAGGTGTCATTGGGCCCGGTGTGGCGGGACCCAAGCTCGGAGGTGGAACCGAGTTATTGGATCCACCAAGGTTTACCATTGAAGAAGCCATCATTGAGTGTTGCTGTATTAATTGAACAAGTTTTATTTTTATTTTATTTTTTAACTATGCCATAGACTGAAAATTATGTCTATTACTTGGTACAACACTATTTAGATTGTCAATAAAAACGCTTCATTATGTTTCACTTGTTAACAAGTAAAACATTCACTTGTTTTGTAATCAAGTGAAACATTTGCTTATTACATAAACAAGTGAATCAAAACCAAGCATTTTTATTAATAAAATAAATAATGCCAAAGTGTCTCACCATGGGTTAAGTAAGAAATTCATTAATCGCATGAGACAACATATTTACAAAATTATAAATAGTTTTGAGAACCAATGGTATAAACATATGCGCATGGTGTATTCACCCATATGTATACACTTTTTATTTGGTTAGTGTGTTGATATTTAATGAAAATAATTAAAAATAGACAGCTTATTCCTAAGAGAATATGTATAAGATATTGTGAATATTGTTCCAGATGTGACTGATTTTATTGTGAATTTGATGTAAGAATTGTATGTTTCCACATAATTGTAGATAGATCAACCATATTAATACTTATAATATGAGAATATGTAAAATATTTTTTAAGATTATGTTTTGATCACTTGTTAAAACTATAGTAGTTTAATTTGAATATAAGAACATTTTTTTAACTCTATAAATTACAGAATGATGATTACTACATGGTAATTCATGATATAAATACTTAAATAAAATACTTGTGTATATTTTTTACCACTAAAAAAAGTGTTTTATTTAAGAGTCTATAAATAACATGTTTTATTATAATAATCATTATAACATGGCAATTTATCATATAAACTAAATTAAAACATAAATTGTAACTAAAAAAATAATCATTTCAGTAATACTTTTAAAATGCATAATTTCAATTTGTTTACAGGCATTATTATAGCAATCATTAATAATTTAATCAATTTTAATGGTTAAATAATAAGAATATTAACAATTGCAATTCTAAACAGTATGACTTTATAAAATTAAAATATGAGATTACCGGTGTTTGGGGCTGCATCATACTCTGAGGTGTCGAAAACCCAACATAAGTATGCTGTTTTGTTTGCGGTACCATTCCCATGCCCATTCCGAGCCCCAACGTGGGGGTTAATCCCCCCACGGGGGCCAAAGGTGGCATCTGTTGGTGAACTGGCTGTGGCTGTTGCGGTTGTAAGGCATTTGGTAAAATAAGCTGATCCTCATCTGGTTGATGTAATGGTGTACCTGTATGTACAAAAAAAAATGGTTAGAAAAAACACGAAAATTATTAGTTAATTTTCTACAACGTAAAGGACTTACATATTTTAATTTAAAAAAATGGTTTTATTGTCCTGTAAAACTTTTATTATATTAATTTAACATAACTTTTATAGTGTCTCAAGTAAATATAAAACAATCTCAAAGAAATACATGTCACTAAAATCTGAATAAAACTTTTTAAAGTGTAAATTAAATATTAATTTGCAGGTGCAGTATTATGAAATAAAAATAATAATTAGAATTAATCATTTTGAGCATTTCTGCACTGTAGTTTTACATTATTACAATGTAAATATAATTTTATATAATTTTTACATTGTAACTACGGTCGTTTCTGCACTCAAAATAATTAATTTTAATTATTACTTTCATTTTATTTAATTTTAAGTTTGTTTTCTTTGAAATCCTCACTTAGTGTTTCATATAAAACCTTGCTTAACTGTCTATAACGATTCATAGTAGTGTCACAATTTAAATCAAAGGGAAGTAAAGAAATAAGTTCATTAATTTTGTTGGCAACTGACAGATAGGTAAACATATGCTTGATTAAAAATGACATTCCTCTTAATTACTTTTTCTGCATTTATCTCAGAAATCCTTCGTCCTTCACAGAAAAACTATTCTTTATAAATCACCCATTTTTTCGTTTGCTACAATATTATTTAATTTTCATGCAATTATTATACTTTCTGATAAAATTGAAAAACACAAAATTTATATTTTTTCTCAAAAATAAAAAATGTATGAAATTTTTTTTAAATAAAAGTTTAGTTTCTTATTATCTTCAACTTTTATTTCAAAAATCTTGTAAGATGTGTTTTGTTATTAAAGAAAACTAAGCAAAACAAAAACGGTCTTGAGTAAACATTCACTTCTGGCCCACCAGAATTTTTACCAGTGGCTGTTCTAATCATCCATAAAGAATAAAAGATTAAATTTAAAAATTAAATTCAAAATCTTTTGCAGTTTTTAAGATAGAGCGCTCAGAGACGGACTCACACACACATTTTTTTTTTCTAATAATTGTTAATATGGTACTAGGGACCTCCAAATCACAATACTTTCATGCACTTCATGAATATCTACAAAATTGCTCTCTTTTATTTTTTTGCTCAAATGACCTGGGGAGAAAATAATTGCAAGTTTATAAAAATTTCCTAGGGTGTGTTTGTCGACGCACCAGCTGGTATATTTAAATTAAAATCTACAAAGTAGTTTCTTATTGAATATGAATAATACAATTTACTGTTGTAACATCTTATGTTTTTGGGCATTTTTAACCCAACAACCAGCATATTGTATTTTATTTAGTACATTATTATAGTAAATAGATTTTTTTTTAAGTGACGGCTAATGACATCAGCAGTTGATGCTGCACAAAAAAAAGAATATGAAATAGAATAATTTTTATCTAGTTGCTATTAAAATTTCTTTTTTTAATAGAACTGTTTGGTCTCTATTATCTATCTATTTTAATAAGATGCTTACTTCTACGTTATCTGTCAATTAATATGTCAATCATTTTAATTTAGCATATTTTTAGTTTTATCTACGATCGTACAGAAAGTAGACGCTTTTTGCATCATTTTTCATTGTAAAAGTGGCTTTTTAAAGCACTAGTGCTTTTTTACGTTTTTATTGCACGGTAATGTCAAACTGTTTTTATTGCACAGAAATGTCAAATTTGACAGATGAATGAATAGCACAAATTTTCGACCAAAAACTTAATTATTTATTAATTGATACAAATAACTAATAAACAATAAATAAAATATATAATACAAACGAAATGGCAGATTTAGGAACTCCGACGATTTCATTTAATGCAAGTCGAAGCTCCTCGTTCCTCGCTCGTGTTTTTAAACGCCAGTTCGTGCAATAAAGCATCACTTTTTACACTTGTACCTTAAATAACTATTAATTGCCTATTTCTCCATCTTTGCAGAATAACAGATTATATTTTTAATGTATTTATTCAAGCATGCTTGTCACATTGCCACATGTGTCAATTATCAATTAATTATAAATAAAAATCCAATACCCTTCCCTATTAATATAATTAATGGCATTTTTGGCAGGGGTGATACTTTAAAACAAAAAGATCATTTACATACACATCAAAACAGGGTAGAAGGACCTTGTGATCGATAATCAAAGACTACTATTATTACAATTACTACTAAAAATCTGAAAGTGTATACCACAAGCTTAGAAAAACAAAAAATGTGTTATTCAGTAGACTATCGAATTATGTTTCAAAATCATAAATATTTAATTTGTTATTTACTTAGTAAACAAGAGTACATATTGTCGAGCTGTTGAGAACTGACTATGACTCATCGCTTTATATTGGAGACAAACGTTCCGTCTTTCATTTCATTTTGTACCGGCCATCCTAGGATGATAATAAAACGAGATAGATATTAATTGCTATACAAAAATATATGAGACACAGTCAGCTATCGACGGCTTGACTACAACATCTTATTTTATCCAATTTCTAAAAAAAACAAGTTTAATTATTTATTATATTTCATTCTGAATTATACTTTTATTAATTTTATTATTTAAATGTTTAGAGAAATGATGCCTTCTAAAATAAAATACTGTTAAAGTACTAATGCACACAAGTGTATAATACCTTATTTTTTAAATTTCACAAAAACAATTTTGAATATTAATTATATTTAAACCATAAGTTGGTTTTGAATTATATCTTTATTAGTTTTATCATTTATGCAGATGTTAATAGAAGCGAAGCCTTCTGAAAGAAAATACTGTTGTAAATTGTATAAAACAAGTATTAATAATTTAAACCAAACAAGGCTTAGTAATACTAATTAATTAAATTAAACATGTAATAATTATTTGTTTATATCACAGCAATAAACAATTTAACCTAACAAAACGGTTAATTCCAATTGAACAACTCACCGATACTGGGTATGCTAAACCCAGGACTAGGCAGCATTTGATCCATTTTGCGGACACAAAATTTTCACCTATTTCCAAAATCTTGACCGGGAAAATAAACTTAAAAACTTAATACAAACAGACATAACCTTCAAAAATTCATTTGTCAACGCCACAAGCATCATAGAAACTACATATAATAGATCGGTTATAGTATTACGCGGCGGGAAATTCAAAATTAAATTTAAAATTACCATGCGATCTTAAAAACGAAAATGTTTTTAAAAATTTCGAATTCTTTTCCATCTTAGTTAAACAAAAATTGTATTAAATACGTAAATTTTTCTAGTGCCGTTCACGTGCGTTGTAATTCTTTTAGGATAATTAAAATAAACATATATTTTCATAATAAAATGTTCTTTAGTCCGTTGTAGAAAATACTAATAATTTAAAATTACGAAAACATTTCGTAAATCTTTTTTAAATAGTAGTGGTAGTGTGTTTTAAATATTTGAATTTAATTTAAAATAAATTAACAGCAAATTTGCTTTCAAGTTATTTTTTTATTAGCTATTATTAATTGACAGTTTGAAATGTTTTACTTAGATTTAATATATCTTTTTTATACATTAGTTTAATTTTTTTATAGGAACGTTAAATTTATATTATATTAATAAATAACAATTTGAACTTCTATTCATATATAAAATAGTACTATTTAATGATGTTTAAGATTACTATTGAACATTTTCCAAAAATGGTCTAAAACATCTCGAGGAGAATTAAAATATGCATTCAAAAATATTCGTCTAATATGAAGAAAAGGCATTTAATTCATTAAACAAAATATATTAGTCAATATTATATAATACAATTTAACATTTTTTCGTGGAAAATAAAAGGTCTCACAATTATACTTAAATAAAATAAAATTAATGTAATATAATTTTTATAACTAATGTATCAATTTAGTTACCACTGCATTGTCACGACTTGCTTCTAGCAAAACCATCATATCATTATCCAAATTGAGTAATTTCTCCTTAAATTGGTCCAAAGCCTGAAACAATAAATTTTGAATATTTTTATTATTGTAATAATTGCAAATTTTACTAATCAATCCTTTATGCACGAAAATAATATGTATTATTGTAGTTCACAATTATTAGATATCTAGTGATAAGTTATGAGGGTGAAGGGTTAATTAGAAGAAGCTTTATGAGCTCAAATTCTAAAAAAGGCTTGTAGATGTTTTAATTGGTATTTTTCTATTCAATTTTTGTCTTTATGAATATTGATTGAGTTGCCTCTATCTGCCCAAGAAATAATCAGACTGAACTGACACTCTAAGTGGAAACATATTTAATTATAGTTCAAAAATGATCTTATAAAGGTTGAAACTGGTCACTAACAAAAATGTGTGATAACAACAAAGTGGATATCATAAATAAAGCCATAATACATTTAGATAAACAAATAAAAACACGGTTATTCCTTACTTCACTTATTTATATGTAATGTTAGGTGTACATTTTGAGACATAAGGTCGTCATTATCAATAAAAAACTGTCCAGAAAACCTACAGCAGGTTGTACGGCTCCCAATTTAAGATCGCACCTGAACAGACTGGGACTACAATTTAGTCCTACCTGCAGAGGGTGTGAATTTTATTTACAACTCTAATGTGTAGGCACTGAAACCAGTCAAGATTCTCTAAACAGGCCAACTATTTGGGTCAGTAGAGTTAACAGTATTTTTTAAATATTTTTTACATGATAGTTTTTTTTAAATATACATATAATTAAATGTTTGTACTTACCAAGCGATACGTGGATATGGCATCTGGATCCTTGTCAGTAACTCTTATTCTCAAAGCTGTCATTTCTTTTGGACTGTATCCCATTAATTCAGAAATGACGTCCGAGTGAAATGCGAAAACTCCTTCACCTGTCTCGTCTTGAAGGCACACTTTCATTGAAAACTCGTTGTCCTTCAGAGACATCTTTTCAACAATAGTGTTATACTGAGCGTGTATCCGAAAATTTCCACGATTAATTTTCCCTACCATCGTGCTCAGCTTTTCTATCGTCATAAATTTCTTAGCCGGTGAGGGTGCTGGCTGTGGAGCCACGATGTCCATTCGCATTAATTCCTCGTATTCGTCTTCATCAAAAACATCTTCAAAAGATGCTGTGGGTGGCTTTTTTGGTTTGATACTCGACATTTCCTCAGCAAAATCTGTACCCTCGAACAGGGCTGGGTCTTGGAATTCGGCTAAAATTGAGTCTGTTTCTTTTTTAACCACGCTTAGGAGATTTGAGAACTGCCGAATTTCTGGCTTATCACAATTTTCCGAAACATTAATATTAGGTCTAATTTCTGGTTTATCGTCCTGCAATAAAAATTACTTATTAAAAAAATATATACAAATTATTATTTAAAAAAATTATTATACACAAATTATTTAAATTATTTCTTATAGCATTTAATTATAAGAGTAAAATAAAAGAACTTTTACTTACTTTTTTATTATTAATCTCCATGTTTGAATTATCTAAATAAGCCTCAATAAATGCTGGTTTAGGATTTAAGGGCAACTTCAAAATCCCAGCCAGAATATTTTCTGCTGCATTACTGACCAATAACTTTTCCACCTCTCCACCTAACACTTTAATATTTCCTGGTTTCAACAAAATCTGTCCACGCCTTATAACTAATGGTGCATTTAAACACACCTTGACCCCAGGTGTTAAATTAAGATTCAAAAAGTGTATCGGTTGGTATTCCGTTGCCAAAATCTCCTGCATTCCATCAGTTAATTTTAACTGTAAGACCCTCTTTCCGTGCTGGTTATCCTCGTTTTTGTGATCATCAGTAAGAGTTTTGCGCATTTTCATGATTTGCTGCAGTTTCGGCTTGGATATGTCTATGACAGAAACCACTTGCAAACAAATACTTTTGTTCAATGTAAATTTTATTTCTTTCGTTATATCGGGTGGTAAAATGGGGAGTTGTAAGTCTGTAAAATCCAATAGTAACCATTGCTCGTACACTTGGTGACGAAGTTCTTGTTCAGAAAAAGTATGTCCTTCATTTTCATCTTTTAACCATTCAATACAGCTCTGTAACCATTCAGGGCAGAGGGTAATGTGATTCGAAGCGAAGAATGTTTTAATAGATTGTAACTCTGCACTCATGTTCTAAAAATCATTCAGTTATTAGTAATTAGTAAATTAATATGGAATTAAATCTTAAAAATTGAATATTACACAATACAACTTTGAACTTTTTAGCCTAGTTTCCTTTTATTGTGATTGTAATTGTCAAGAATTTTATACTTTATTTTGTTTTGAGTGGTGTGAAGATTAAAAGATTAATTTAATTAAATGAAACATTAGTAATTCCTTCCTTCACTAAACCACTAAATGTAAATTCTGTCCACTTGTGTATCAAAAATGACAATAATAATTAAAAATATGTGTAATGTTATTATAATCAACTATACCAGTTTTCCACTTGATCGAATATATCGCTGAATGATTATAAACAAAATAAATAACAATTTTTGAACTTCGAAAACAAATGCTGGCTTAAGTATGCAACATATGGGAAACTTTTTTATTATTAATTTCTCAGAAAATTTTATCCTTTACAAAAGTTGATGTGTTATCTTAAATATACAAAAATGACAAAACAAATGACATTCGACACTATATTAGCAAGATAATGTACAATTTTTATAACACTTGCACTTTTTAAGCGAATTTTATCAAGTATTCTTAGTTTTGATGTAACTCTATAAATTAATTATGGCGATAACTAGGAAACCTGCAAAGCAGCTGAAATTTTTAATGGCAGGCACCCCGAAAAAAGAATTAGTTATTTCCAAGTGTCAAGAATTTTAAAGCAATTTAAAAGGACCAGAAAATTTGCATTTAAAAAAAAGAACGTACAAAATCACTGAGAAATATGGAGAATTTGTTGGATATCTTGCAAAGCGCGGTTGAAAATCCTCAAATATCTGTTAGAAAATGTTTGGTGTGGAGTTTTATAGGGCTCTACATATTTCGGCAGAGTTTAAATTCAGAAAAATATTTAGAATTTTTAAATATGGAATTGGAAAATAAATTTGACGTGTTACCTTTGGCTACAAGAAATTCTCTTTGGTTTATGCAGGAAGGGGCACCTAATCATAGTGCTCATGTCATAGTTGAATATTTAATGGACAATTTAATGAGAAATGGATTGGAAGACATTCAAGATTTCCATGGGCTGCTCGCTCCCCCGATCTAAATCCACTTGATTATTTTTTATGGGGGTGGTTAAAAAACAAAGTTTATTCTGAGAGGCCTTTTGGAAATTTGGAGGATTTAGAAAATAAAATTAGAAATGGTGTAAGATATTTAAATAATCATTCCAATATTCTTGGAAATGTAATCAGAGATTTTAACACGAGAACAAATTTATGTATTGAGATTATTATTCAATTAATAATATCGTTAAGGTTGTAAATTTCAAAGAAATTAATTTTTTTGTTAATTAAAACCGTATGTCTTTATTTTGTCATTTTTGTACGTTTAATTTCAAGCACCAACTTTTATAAAGAATATAATTTTGTGAGAAATGAATAATAAAAAACTTTCCCATATGTTGCATACTTACGTTGACACGTTGTAGATATGTTTTGTTAAAACATCATATTTTGGTCCCAACAATCTGCTGGTGCTGCCATTTCCCCACATTTACGGGACACCCTGTGTATATATATTAAATCTTTCCACTGTGTTAATATCATAATTAGTCTGATTATTGCTAGTTGAAGAAAAATATTGGAATTATTGATGACACACTTACCAAGGCAGATTCACATTTGGTAATAACTTAGTTAATTTGTGTTAATTTATTGATAACATTCAAATGAAATAGACTTGTATACAAATAAATATAAACAAAGTAAACAAACATATAGGTTAAGATCTATCATTGATGTTTTATTATAAGATGCAATTAATGTCTAAATGCAATTTTCATCCGGATAATTGTTTTCCAACCAAAAGCATATTAAATTTTGTGTAATTATTAAAATATGAATATAATTTAAAATATTTAAGTATAATATTTGTAAAAGGTACTTCTATTATAAATGTAAATTAAGTTGCATATATACACATCCCGTTTTTGGCATAATCTGCCCTTTGTTTAATAAAGTTATGAATAAATGTAGTTTTCAACTTTTTTTGGAAATCACGGTGTTATTCATAACCTTATTAAACAAATAAATATGTCTTAACGCCTTATTAATTAACGAATACTCAGTCCTGTTTCAGAAGTTTATAGAAAAACATTTTACAAATACAAGGTAAGATTTGTTAATAATAATAAAATGTTATAGGGTTTTCATAATATGGTTTCCATTTTAAGAACAAATGAATTTTATTCAACAATCAAAATAAAACAAATAACTTTATTGATTATTTTGAAGTAACAAAATTCATCACAAAGTGAAAACCTCAACAATTACTTGTTTAATTGGCATTCATAAGTTAACAAATATTTAATAATTTATTTGAATAAGAAAAAAAATCTACAATTTTTTAAATTGTATCAGTAAAATTGCCATTTAAATAATTAGATTCTTCTTAACATTAAGAGTTCTATATAATGTTGTTTTAAATTTATAATCATTAATTATTTAATAAAATAAATGAAAATATCATTTGTTCGTACCATATTAACACTCTTGATTACATTATAACATTCCATTTCCAGGTTTTGTTAAGGAGTAATATCCAATGCATATTTTTTGCAATAATCTATAACGTTTTATAACTTTAGTCACATTAGACATATAATGTTTATTTATATTTGGTGGTTGTATTAATTATTTTTATTTACCAAACGATAAGTTTTGATTTTCATTGTGTTTTATAACTAAATTCTTAAAATATATTTAGGTTCTAGAAATTAATAGTTTTGAATTAGATTCATAATGAAGAATAAGAATAGCTTGATTAAAACACTTAGAAACCTTTCTTCACTATTTTATTTGTAACTAGATGTACATTTCGGACACAAAGTGACCACTACGAATAGTTCGCTACAGTATCAATGGTTTAATACGGGATTAAACCATCGATAATGGTTATTTTGTATCTGAAATGTACATCTGATTACAAATAATGTAGTGAAGAAAGGTTTCTGTTTTAATCAAGTTATTATCGTCTTTAAGTAATTCACTCAATCTAAAAGAATGAGGATGATTTGGAATCACTTGAATAAGTTTTTTCTAATCTTTTTTTTAACAAATAAAAAAAATATATTGACGTTTTTCGTTCAATTTTGAATCGTCTCTTTTTTGTTTTTGTTTTTGACGATTTGAAGCGTAGGTATCTAAGTTGATACATGCAAAATTCTTACAAAAGTTTGAATCTATTGCATCTATTATTCCAAAGTAACTTAACTGTTGGTCAAAATCCGCTGTGTCTTTTCGGGCCATCAACATCTTCGATGGAGACATTGCGAATCCTCATCGGCCTACAAACCAAGCCATTCACACACCTGATATATTACAGTAATAATTATTGCATAATTGCATTGAATATATCATATTGACTGAATAGCAAATACTATATTTAGTTATAAAATAAACTCATATGTAAATGGGTTTCTATTTAAAAAATAAAGTGATTTGTGTTCGTGATAAATATTTATTTCTGCAAAAATTTACATTGCGTTTTTAATGATAATACTTTATTGATAATAATAATAATAATAATAATATATATAATAGCTTAAGTTTCATTTTAGAACATATGTATAGATAACATCTTGAAAAAGTTACACAAAAACAAAAAAAAAATTAATATCTAGTTTAATAAATCACATAGCAAAAATTGTATATATAGAAAAATTCGTTTACAACATGTATATATGCATATATAGATTTAATATACGCGCGAGGAGTCGGTTAAAAGTTTTTTCATCTTTTATAAGGCATACGAATAATCGTCATCCCCAAATACACTACAAAATACATACTCACACTTAAGCATAAAAAAAAAACAATAACTATTTAGTACGATACAAGTGAAATAATCATTACGATGTTGATAAAGACACAACAGTGATAATAAAAGCCGAACAAAAAAAATGTTTGCATGTGTCTTATTATAAAGCCAAATTTGTAAAAAAATAATTTCTTTTATATAAACACTTATTATGTTTTAATCACTATTTTATTTGTTTGAGCTTGACTATAAAAGAATAGAATAAATACATTTTTAAAAGTACCTCATCCACAACCAATTTAGTTTAAAAATTTCCTGGCAATATTATTATATTTTTTATTTAAATATGCAGGATGCAACAATACATAAATAGTTAATCTTAATTTCTGTAGCGTTAGCAAGAAGTTTTTATTAAATGTAAGAATAAAATTGTGACAAATACATAAAAAGTGTTTATTTGTATTTAATTGGTTGCTAAATTGTAACACCATTCTTAAATTTGTGTCATAAATATGTGTCATGCATGAATATAATTTGAAAGATAAGTATATGACACTAGCGAAAATAAAAATTATATTGGTGGATGGTGTTAACATTGGCAGATGACAATTAAATTAGAGCTTAGAAAAAATAATTATTTTTAAAAACTGCGAACGAATTTTATTCACTATTTTATTTAGCAAACACAGCACTAATGTATTTTTTAAAGTGATTTAATTTACGGTTACCCTTTATAAATAAAAATAAGGTCTCTTTTAGGATTTCTAAAGTCAGGTGTTGAAATATGTATATGAATGGTGTTTTTCAAAAATTAAAAAATTTAAATATTGATTCAAAAAATGCATATAAATTATTTTATCATAACATTGAATTAAAATACAATTTTAAGTTTTTGATAAGGAAGTATGTAGCTAAAATTAGTTGCTTTTGCTGTATTTAAAACAATCTTTTTAAAACTGCATTAATTACTATGTGTGAAATGTATCTAAGTAAACCCTTTAATATTTTGAGTGCAAAGTATAATTTCCACAATATATTTATTAATTATTGGTAACAAATCGCTAGATTTAATGTTTATTATTATTCAACAAATAATCCAATTAATTTTAAAATAGTCTATAAAATACAGTGAAGTTATTATGTACTTAGCAAAAAAATTCGTTCGCACGTTTTTTTTACTTATCTACACCACTCACACCGTACCAGTCTGGATATGTCACGTAATTGTCACTGTTAGCATAAATTTCTCTCTTAAACATTCATAAATAATACATAACAAGGAATTTTTTTCATTCTTATCAAACTAAAGTACCCAATACACGGAAATAATACAACATTTTAAAAAACGCGCTTCACACGATCGTATCAAAAAAAAAAAATGGAATGTTTATTTTTTTCTTCTTAAATTCAATTTTGGTCGTCGCTCGGGAACCGTCAAAAGAGGATGTCGGTATTGTTGCCGGCGCTGAACAGCACGGGTTCCTCAATTTCGGGTTCCGACTCGAGTTCAGTCTGTTTTGGCTCTGGAATGACGGGCGCCAATGTCCTGGTGACGCCCAGTTCGAAGTCGTCGCTGTAGCCCGCTTTAGGGGTGTAGTTCGCTAGTGATGATCCTAAAAGAAATAAAGAATTGTATACTGTATATGTGCAAAAAAAGAAAATTGTCAGATTCATACAAATTGATTACTTAAATAAAAATTGGAAGAAAGTCGTTTAAGATGGAGGCTTTTACTTCATTATACATCATTAATCACAATTTTTTCTTTGTATTATTGAATTTTGGTGACAATACATTAGCGTATCATTGGAAGATTTTAATTTATTCATTGGAAAGATATTAATGTAATTTTGGTGAACATTTTTATTTCAAGAATAGTTTTATAAATTACGATCAATTTTAATTTTTGTCTTACAATTGAAGATTTTGGCTCATCCCGCTAAATAAATAATTATTAAAATAATTACCATAATCATGTAAAATTCATATAGAAAGTATGATTGCTATTAATATCGAAATTGGTAAAAATGTGTCGTGACTGTGGTCGTTTTTCTAGCAAGGAAGGAAAGTGGCATCGTGTTCGATGGGTTTTCATTCGGGACGAGGAAATCGCAACCATGCGGTATGGCGTACGTACATCGTCGGTATCTCGTGGAAAGCAAGAGTTGGGAAATCGGATCGAATGAAAGTGAAATTGTTTATTGTTGCCACAACGGATTCTATTCAAGGATCATCCTTACGTACATGTTTAATATGAAATGTATTCAAAAACTCCTACTTAAAAATTGTACAAGTGGAGTTTCTACAAATTAAGAAATTACTTTAAAAAATTTAAATAAACGTATGGCTTTGGTGCTTAATAATACAACGACGAAGTATAGTTAAGAACGTCATTTTCATATCTTTCGACAATTGAAGGGGTTGAAGTGAAGCTTCTTTAATAGTATAAAATTTCAAATACATGAGGAACAAAAATATTGTTCCTTGAGGAACGACCTACTTAAAATCGAAAAGAAATCAATTACACCGTAAGTATTAAAATAAATCAGAAATGATTGTAGAGGAAAAACTGAGAGAGGTCGCTTGTTTAAGACGTTGATGGAGTGCAAGCCTTAATTGCACACAATATAGAGGTTAATTCTAAAAACCCAAACAACGGATCGATCTTTTACATTGGGTTTGATGGAGCAGACACAAATGTTAAAAACAGTTCCTCAAAATAATTCGTATTATTAAGGAAAAAGTTGCTCAAAATTTATACCCAACTAAATAAGTAATGCTCTATTGAATGGCCACGAGAAATGACTCTACGGCTTAGGCCCAGACAGCAGCTCTTACTTCACCAGTAGATGTTGATCTGGTATGAGAAGTACGAGTGACTGGGTCAAGTGATCCAGACTTTATAGAAATAGATATGTCCCTCTGGAAACTTGCGTACGCATCCCTGTTTCATATTAGCTATGATGAATGGGAGATATCAGAATATCGAATGGAGAGAATATGTAAAGTACCTAATACCCGACTTTTTAAAGACAATGATATTAAAAGGCTGACGGAGTCTCAGTGCATGAAAAGATACTTAGATATTTAAATTGCAACAAATTATATACCAATTCTTCTTTACAAGTTTTACATTCCTTGTTAAAAAATGATAAATATATTTGTGTGGTATTTATACATACAAATTCGTATAAAATACTTTATCGAATATTTTCCATCGTAATCCCCTTTGCTGCGTATCGGAAAGCCCCGATTAACCCGTTGAACGGCCATTAACCCATATATTTTCAGAAAGGGCAAGAGAAGTGATTGATCGTCCACCTATTGCACAATCCGAAAATAACCCGATTGTGTATTATGTCACGACGAGTGGATCCATTAGCCAGCACATATACATAATTCCGTTATATTGGTGCAAAAATATTACGCACAAATATCGAATGCATCTTGTGAAATCAGTGGAATGATTCAATGATGGTAAATACTGGAAATGTATGCAAGCGAATTAACGTTAACAAGTGTGAGTTCATTGGAAAATTGAGTTGAATCACTCGACGGAATTATGAAACCTGACATGAAACTTTTGAATTAAACAACGAAAATTATGCCGTAGCAATGAAATTAATGCGAGGTGAAGTTTCCGTTGTTTGGTTCTCGTACAGTTATTATATTGCAATAATAATTCTAATGATTCAAACTAGAAAATGATAATTTTGCGTCTATACTAATATTATAAATAACGAAATATTAAGATTAAGAATGTTACTACTATCATATCATGGTATAATTAATATTTTTAATAACTCGTAAGTGTTATGTTAATTAATACCATATTATTGATTATGGAACAAGTTAAATATTAAAATTAAATACAGGGTATCTCAAAAGAAACTTTATCAAGTTGATAAAGTCCGTAAATAGTCGAAACTTAAGTCGTACAAATTGTAATATATTTATATATTATAATAAATTATAGTGGTTAAAAACATAGTAAGTGTTTTATTCATTGTTCATAATGTATTTATGATATTATTACACAACTACACTCAAAATGAGATTAATTATTATTGAAAATACCTAAATGCAAATAATTGTTGTCAATTTCAGTCTAATTCTTTACCTGAAAGGGAAGGTACTGCGTGTCCCATACTAGAAGCAGCAATTGATCCAGACGCGGGCGATGGAGAAGGTGATGATGACTGTTGTACATCTTCCAGCAGCATCGAGGCTTCCGAAGGGTACTCGAATATCTGTGGGACTGCTTCGACGAATTGAATCCTCATCTGCAACAAAAGTACAAACATATTTTTAAATTATCGGCTTAAAAATGTATTTAGCGTTATTAGTTACTGTGTTCATTAGGTCTACAATAACTTTTGGTTTTGTTTTTTGTATGTATAAAAAGAACGAAACTTAAAAGTAATTTAATTCATTAATTCAAGTTTGTACATTTGTACTACGCTTGAATGACTTTCTTTCTTAAGTTATATCATCTGGTATTATTACATGACGGTCCCGAATGTTAAAGAAACCCAATTCATCAAATCTTGCTCCCAAAATTAGCATTTTTTATCTGCTTCTCAATAACGCACAATTCGAAAATAATGATGTGTTTTTGCCATGTTGTTCATGTTTTGGGTTTAGGCTAGCACCTATGAAGGGCTTTGAAATTCACCAGATGCCAAAAACGGTAAACTATTTGTGTTAAAATAATATAGCCTGCGAAAAAGCCAGAACAATAAAATAAAATCTAAACTTGTTTATTTATTAATGGATTATCTGAAATAATTATAATATCATGTTTCATTTGGAGTCAAATTAGCCGTTAAATATGATTAAATTTCAATCAAACCGTACACATATTTTTAAATCAAAACTAAACGCGATATTTACTGTATATATTTTCAATATACTACGGAGTACTAATTCACACACTTGACCCCAATTAATTATCAAAATTTTATCGTTTCAGTACTATCCGAATTCGATAAGCTTTGCCTAATTGGCCATAGTTCGATTGTCGCCGTTTTTTTTTTTCTCAATGCTGTAAATGATCAGATCGTTGCGCGTTGGTTTTATTTTTATAGGTCATGTACAAACCGAATTATTCGGATATTAGGAAAGTGCGGTCTTGCCACACGCGAACAACTATCAGATAAATTTCGATACGAGTGCAAAATGTGTGTATGCAAATCAGTGCGACCCTCGTTACTCAACTGTCCACAAAACCATAACCGAACCGACGATGAAAAACGAGGCCACAAACATACACACACACATATGCACACATACATATTTAGATTGAAATTAAAAATCCATTAACCATCAACTGGATATAAGCAGAATCAACAAATGTTATCAATCTCCAACTGAATATGAATGAAGAGAAAAGAAAATAATGAAATCTATGTCGTATGTTGATTACTCTTGAGTATTGTTCTAATGTTTGTTAAAATTAAAAATCTTTAATTTTTCTTCTGGTGTAAGGTTTACACATTATTTATTTACTGCTGTACAATTTTCTCTATTCTCGTGTGTCTAGTGTCAATTTCTAAATTCTATCCCATGTTATACATTTATTTTCTGCTCCTTCTCAGACTCTCCCTATACAAGTTTGTGTTAGTGTTCCTTTATAAATTTTTCTGTTGCTATGTTGTGAATACTTCCTCGCCCTCGAATCCTTCATACAGCAGACATGTCTAAGCATCATAGCTGGCCTTCTGCTATATTCTTATTTATATCTTCTATTTTGTCTCTATAATTTATTTCTTATTTTGTCTATTTTGTTCGTATTCCATTGCATTAATTCTGCTTTGGTGTTTCTTTTTATTTGTACACGTTCCGTTGCTTTACATGACCGTAGGTTTTATTGTTTTCCTCACGACCTCTGTTTGTATACTTTTTCGAAAATTCTTATTGCTAAAAAGTGTTTTTATAATCATGCTATAAATCGTCTATTTTTTAGTTCTTTGAGATAACTATTCTATATATTTAAATCTGACTACTCGTCAATTAGTACTTTAATATATTATAAAGCAAATGCAGTATTCTTTCTTTTAAAGATACAAATGTTACTCAATTTTGATACTGACCTAAGATGTGCATAATATTTATTTTGAAATTTAAAATACGTAGGATAATTTAAAAAACTATTTCTGGAATCCTATTCAAAATAAAATATTGATTATTTTCAATTATTAGCTTTGATTTGTCAATTAATTAAGAACTGAAATGTTGGAACATTATACATTAACAATAATGCTAAAAATAACGATGTATTGATATTTAAACGGTATTTACAATTATTACAATTAAAGACATGAGTTTTCAAATTATAATTAAATCAAAAATGTTTATAAGTGAGATTAATAATACACGTGAAGTTTATTCGGGATATAATACTGGATATTGGTAAAGGCTGAAGGAAATTTTAAAAACGGAGAACGAACCGACCTCATTTATTGGCTCAACTCAGCGGAACATCCTCCTGTACTTTTGGTTACCACATGTCCGGATGAAAGTTCATTGTGTTGACTCACACACGCATGTACAACACACACAGATCCACATGCGGACGCACAAAAAAATTAATGTTAACTTTCCAAGATGTAATAAGATATAATCCCAAGAGATCTTGTATCATCAATAATACAAATATCAATAAAATAGAAAAGAAATAGTAAATAACATGGTGATGTGGAGGCCATCATAATACTTTTCCTATATTTTTCTCGAAAACTATGAGGTTTGCGCAAAAAGGCTACTCGTAATAATTTGCCAAATTTTGTTTTTCCCGTTATATCGTCGTACCAGATTCTAACTTAAAACATCTTTAGTAAGGAATTGGAGGCACTACTACTTAAATTAAAACTCTCTACCAGTGCAATCATTGTAGGTGGTGATTTTAATATAGATTTTAACAAAAAGACGGCATTTAACTTAGATCTTTTAAATGTATTCCAATCATTTAACTTAACATCATACTTGGACGATAATACTCGAATCTGCACTAACTCACCAAGCAAAATTGATAATGTATTCACTAACATTGCATCAAATGAAATAACTGTTTTTGTCACAGATCCAGGTTTATCTGATCACTCAGCAATAAGCTGTAATGATAAAATATCTCGTTCTAATGATAGTAATAAAAATAGTTTGCCCACCTTTAGACGTTCTTTTAATGAATGTAATATATCAAAGTTCATAAAGTTATTGGAAAATTAAACACATAAATGTTTTTGAATCGGGAAATTTTGAAAAGTCTCTTCAACTGTTTTATAATTTTCTACCTTATTTTGAAACAAGTATTCCCAAATCTAAATCCTCATTTAAAAAAATATCTCAAATTTAACCCTTGGATAACACCACTGAAGAAGGCGAAACACTAAGCCACTTACACAAACTTACTAAATTCAATAATACAGAACATCTAGACTTGCGTACATGTTATAAAAGGAAAGTAAAAGATTACAAAAATCGAATTCGGGAGAGGAAATTAGGTTACAATAATAATCTCATTCAAAACTCCTCAAATAAGTCCAAAACTGCTTGGCCAATAATAAAAGGTCATTGTGATAGAAAATAATATCCTAAACAAATGTGTAATCTGGATAAAACTGAAAACGCATTTCTTAGTGAACTTATTTAATTCATTAAATATCAACAATAGTAACTTCCCAGAAAAATATATTGCCTATAATGAAGAATCAATATTCCTTACACCCATTTCAGTTAACGAAACTCTCAATATCATATTTGAAGCAGCCAAAAAACCATCTAGTGGAAATGATTAAATCCCATGCAAATTATTGAAACATATCGCACACCTTATGTTATCATTATATATCATTTAATTAATGAAAGTTTACCGTAGGGAAATTTCCATTCTTATTGAAAGGTGCAAATCAATCAGACATGTTGAACTACAGATCTATTGCCGTGTTGTCAGTTTTCAGATTTTTGAAAAGGCTTTTCTGCACAGACTACTGTCATTTTAAAGAAAACATAACATATAATACAGTGCAGTTTGGTTTCAGACAAAATATTTCTTGTCAAGACGCACTGATTAATATGTGCATCCGTAGAACTGCTCTGTCTTGAATTGAAAGTTACCTAAACAACCATAAACAGTTCGTTTATTGGGACAATTCTGTCTCTGATATAGGAGTGATTGTTCAGAAAGTACCACAGGGTAGTTTTCTGGGACCAGTTTTATTCACTCCATATATCAGGTATTGGAATTAATTCGTAGCGTTTTACAAGAGATGGTGCGGGTTCACCTTCAAAAACAAATTTATCGTAAACCAGCTGTTATTAAGTGTTATTTTTTAATAATAATAAGTTACGACTATAAATAAAGTGTTTTGCGGGAAGTTTTACTCCATTACTTTCATATGAATAAAAGTGCTGCGGAAAGTCATCGGATTTTGGAAGAAGTTTATGGGGAACATGCACTAGCTGAACAAACGTGTCGAAAGTGGTTTCTACGTTTTAAGAGTGGTGATTTTGATTTGCAAGACAGGGAACGATCTGGACAGCCAAAAAAGTTTGAAGATACTGAATTGCAGGAGTTGCTAGAATAAAATTCATCTCAAACTCTTGAAGAGTTGTCTTCATCGTTGAGTGTTGATTTATCAACTGTAGGAAAACGCCTTAAAACTTTGGGAATGATCCAAAAGGAAGGAAATTGGGTCCCATATGAATTAAAACCGAGGGACGTTGAAAGGCGTTTTTTGACATGTGAGTTACTACTTCAACGACACAAGAGAACAAGTTTTTTTACACCGGATTGTTACTGGTGATGAAAAGTGAATACACTATGACAATCCTAAGCGTAGAAAGTCATGGGTTAAGCCCGGAAAACCATCATCATCAGTGGCAAAACCTAATATTCATAGGATTAAGCTCCTTCTTTGTATTTGGTGGGTTCAACAGGGTGTGATTTATTATGAGCTCTTACAACCCAACTAAATCATCAGTGGGGATCGTTATCGATTACAATTGATGCGTTTGAGTCGTGCGTTGAAGGAAAAACGGCCGGAATCGAGCAAAACACATGATAAAAAACCAGTAAAAAATTATATAGACACTCTGAAATTGGAAGTCCTAACCCACTAGATTCTCCAGATATTTCCCCTTCAGACTACCTCCTGTTCCGATCGATGGCTCATGGTTTGTCAGGGGAAAATTTCACTTGTAATGAAAATTGTAAAAATTGGATTGATTCATGGATTGCCTCCGTCTACTACCCGAAAGATGGGAAAAAGTAGTGGCAAGCGATGGGCAGTATTTTCAATAATGTATTTTTTTTCTTTAAATAAATTGTTATTTTTCTCTAAAAAAACGCTACGAATTAATTCCAACACCTAATATAAATGGTGCAGGAATGAAGGGTAAACTGTAAACCCGGTCAAAACGGCGATCGTCCCTTTTACTAGACGACGAAAAACCAATGACATAAAATCACTACGTATGTATGAAATGGAAGTTCCAATCAAAAATGAAGTAAAATATTTAGGGGTCATACTTGATACCAGATAGAACTTCAACTTCCACCTAGAGAGCATCAGCAAAAAGGCCATGAGAGGACTTTTTGCGACCCGAAAAATGGTAGGACGCACATGAAGACTGAGACCCAGTATGACCAAATGGCTATACACTGTGGTCATAAGACCTATAGTGACATACGCGGCGCTCGTTTGGGGAGAAAAGACCCAAACTAAAAGTGCAGCAGTAAAACTCGAAAGAGTGCAAAGACAGGCGTGTCTGCTAATCACTGGGGCAATGAGGACAACGCCCACAGCAGCCATGGAACACATATTATCGCTACCACCACTACATTTATTTGTAATGATGGAAGCTAGACAGGCAGCCTATAGGATGCACATAAATGGACATACTTTAAATATGGGGCCATCAAGACCGGCAACATTTAAAGTACTACAAGAAGAAGAGACACTAACAATGAGGTCCGATTTCATCAAAATCGTACACCCATCCCGCAGATTTAAAACGATCATACCACAGCGGAGTGAATGGACAAATGGAACATACCCAGGAACGAGTAAAGGAACCATCTGGTACACAGACGGGGCCAAAAATACTAAAGGAACCGGGGCTGGTATCTATGGAGGCTGCAACCGAAGCAAACAATTCGCGATTTCTCTGGGGAAGCATGCCTCTATCTTCCAGGCCGAAATAGCCGCCATTGACTGGTGTGCTCATCACTTAATGGAGTCGGAACTTAAAAAAGGACCAATTACCATTATGACAGATAGCCAGGCAGCCATAAAAGCGCTAGCCTCACCGATAGTGCAGTCCAGGCTGGTCATGACTTGCATAAACAGACTGGACGCACTGGCGAAAACAAGAGAAACACAGCTAGTATATCCTTGGATACCCAAGGACCAAAGAATTATTGGACACTTGGGGGCCGACTTGCTGGCTAAACAAGGAGCAGCAGGTGAATTCATAGGACCTGAACCCGCTTTCGGTATACCCCATGAAACCGCAAAGGAAATAATCCGACGCAAGTTAGCAGAGGAGCGCAAAAAGGCATGGCAAAACCAAAATTAAATGAGGCATACGAGACTCTTCCTAGATGGTCCGGTACCTGACAGCATGTTGAAGCTGTCTAGACTGAGCAGATTGAAACTAAGAAAAATCACAGGACTAGTCACTGGACACTGTGACCTGAACAAGCACAAACATAGGATGGGCATTGAGAAAAGCCCCCTATGCCGTGGGTGTCTGGAAGAAGACCTACTGTGCACTTGCGAAGCATACAAACAAGAACGCAAGGGTAAACTCGGGAAGCCCATGCTTCCTGTGGAACAGCTAAGGAATATCCCCTGGCAGAAACTCCTGGACTTCTTAGAAGATACAGGAGTTCAAAAGGAGTAAAACAGCCAGAGGCGCACAAAAGGACCACGGAGACCGCAGTGCAGGGACGCTAAGCGACACCACCTAGTGAGGATAAAAAAAAATATATAAATGACCTAACACTATCTTAAGCTAACATGGGATAGTAATTGCCATAACTTAATTAAATCACTAAATCGGGCTGCTTATCTTATATACTAAGACTAAGAAATTGTGTTTGTGATAACAGCTGAAAACTTATGTATTATGGCTATGTTGAATCCAAATTTGCGTATAGAGTGATCTGTTGGGGAAATTAACATTCATCCCAATTAATTTTTCAAGGGCAAACGAGAATAATACGTGATTCTTGAATGGTGGCTGCGTTTACTTGGTGGTACATTTTGATAACAAATTTAAATTTGAGAATAATACGTTTTGTAGCCGTAGTTTCGAGAAGAACATCATGCCGGGATTTATTTAAAAAAAATCGTGATTTTACCTTTACCCTGTTATTTAATCTCCAATGTCTTTTGATGTAAAGAAGCATGAACACAAGTTTGTTAAATCATCTCAAATCAATAAGCATCACATTATCAGCTATAGAATGAAAGATTATTATGGACTACCACAACATGAACTGAAGTATTTCACAACTAATTTATTTATACATCACTTACATCACATTTTGAAGAGATCAGACTCGGGAAATACAGAAAATAAGAACTTCAAATGGGAATGTGATTTATGTATTACTGAGTTTCCCCAAAAACGGCAGTTATATCTAAACTGTGGAAAATGTTCTGATTATAATGCAGAAATAGACATTATATTGAACACGTTATTTAATATGGTGAAAAATATTGAAAATAAGATTATAATCTCAAAGGAAAACAAAATAAACAACCCGGTTCCTAAACAGGACGCTGCAATGTATTCAAAAGGATAGTAATTGAATTCCTCTAGCAATCAACCGAGGGCAGTAAAATCTGCAAGTCCAGCAACACCCAAACATCTGAACATGCGAATATGTATTTTGTATTTGAATTGTCTGCAAGTCATCAGCACTATCTTGAAGGATAATTCTACAAAGGAAAATAATGGAGTAAAGGAATCAGAACCTGATTTTAAACTGGTATCAAGAGGAAGAAACATAAGAAAAAGGAAGTCAAACACTATACACGGCAATAAAGGAAATTCCACATTTCGAGGTGTATGCAAAATGGGACATATCCACGTGAGCAGAGTCGATCCAACGGTATGAATAAAAGATATCGAGGAACATTTACAGCAAAATAATTTCAGTAATATTTATGTCGAAAAATTAATATCTAAATATCCTGAAGAATATAGCTCTTACAAAATTTCAGCTCCGATAAATATTATTGCAAATTTGAAAGACTCATCTCTTTGTCCAACAGGGGGGGTATGTGTAAATATTTTTTTTCCATGGTTGATGAAGAAACGGAAACGTAATTCATAATACTAATTATCAGCAATTAAATTCGAAAATAACAAGAGTAAATGATAAAAATAAGATTATCAGCTTATTTTACATTAATATACAATCACTAAATAATAAAATTGGGGAAATGAAATCATTTTTAGTTTTTTTAGAGAAAAAGATTATTTATATCATTTTCTCGTCTATTCATGTAATGGTTTTAAAGCACTAGTCTCAGAAAATACTCGAGGTCCTAGATGCATTGATAATATATTAACCAATATGGAGTCTAACGATATCAACTGTGCAGCTTTTGACCCGTCTTTCTGATCATTATAGAATTGTAGTTGGAATTCAATGCAATAAACCGCTACATTACATTAAGTTTGCCCAATATCAGTCTATAACATCCTATGGTTTATTTCAATTTCATAACATCTTGTCTGAACATTAACATAAACCTTAAATTTCAAAAATTAATTGATGCAATAACAAGTGCAATTGAATTACTTTCCCAATGAAATATAAGAGATTTAAAAATAACAGCTCATTTACTCCCAATTGGTTTGACACTGAATTGAGAACTATGAGGGAACACTTAATATTTCTTAATAGTGGGTGTAAAATATATCCAACTACTGATAATAAACAAAAAAAAAAAAGAAATCCATCAACGATTTTTAATGCAAATAATCGCCCCAAGGCAATGTGGGATATAATAAACTTAAGAACAAAACATTAAAGACATGTATCTATGTATATATATATGTATCAGAGAAAGTGCATTTCCAACCCCATTGAAAATTTCCAGAGTTAGTTTATTTAAAAAAGGTGATATAATTACCCAGGGAACTTTAGACCTATAAGTATTATACCTTTCATTGGACAGATTTGGGAAATTATTCTTAAAAATGAATTACATCATTTTTTTTCAATCAAACAATCTTTTTAATAATTTCCAATTTGGTTTTAGATCAAATTCTTCTACCGTTGATGCCATTAATAACTTAACACAATTTATGCCTTTGAGGACAACAATTATACTTCAAGTATTTTCTTTGATTTGTAAAAGGCATTTGACTGCGTGTCACACAATATGCTATTAAATAAATTACAATATTACGGACTTACAATTGAATCTACAAAACTTCTCAACTCGTATTTAACTAATAGATCACAAATAACTTATTTTAATGGATCTTTTTCTCAACCAGAATTAATAACAACAGTGGTTCCGCAGGGATCTGTCCTCGGACCCTTGTTATTCCTAATTTTTATTAATGACATTGCGACTTGTGATAACTCAGTACACTTCACATTATATGTAGATGATACTACTACTTGTAGTCTGAGTAATAAGAATCTACAAGTATTAACGCAGTGATTAGAAGAATCTAAAATTTATATTAAGGATTGGTTTTCTCCAAATTTCCTTATACTTAATGAAGACAAAACTGCTTTAATGTATTTTCCCTTAAGAAACCTACATTCAATTAATAAATCAGAGGCAATAAAATTCCTTGGTGTTACGCTGGATCCTGGTTTAACTTGGTCTAAACACATCAATAGGCTGTATCTAAATATGTCCAAGAATATGAAAAACCTTCTCAAACTTTGTTCTATTAATACTGTAATAACCTCTTATTATGCATTAATTGCAACACATATGAACTATGCCATCATAACTTCGGGACACTCGCCACATATTATTCGTGTGTTTAAACTCCAGCGCAGATGTGTGAGAATTATGTTCAAATTAGAATATCAATTAGATGTCAAGGAATATTTCAAAAAGTACAACATATTGACTGTTCCTGCCATGTACATATTGAACTGTATTCTTTATGTTAAAAAAATATTACAAATTATTTAACATTTAACCGCCATTATAATACTAGGTCAGTAGATAATGTATATGTACAGTATACAAGGATATATAGATCTAGGAGTGGAATAAATTATTTTACAACAAATTATATACAGAGTTAAAATCGCTTGATTATCCAGCGCTTAAAATAAATTTAAAAATGATTTTGTTTAAAAAAGCTTATTATAGCTTTGACGAAATCCTTAATGATTTAATTTAGTTTTGTAAATAGCTTTTTTGATTGGTTTATGTAAGTTTATGCTATGTATTTTTTGTTTTGGACTTGTGTACATTTCTTTATTACCACCAATAAAGCTATTATTATTATTATTATTATAACCTTACAGAATCAATTAAGAATTTGAATTTGATTTTTTTTGCATAAAGGGTTTGATTATTTGTATCAGTAAAATCATCAACGATTAGCAATTGAAGATATCAACCCCACCCTCCAATCAGTAAAACATATGCGAAGGTTACAAACACAAAATAATTGCAATCTTTAGAGATTTATTCATACAAATTGTTCAAATAATTTTTGATGATGTTTTACTGATTGGGGGCTGGGATAGAGGCCACCCACCCACCCTACATATAAATTTCAATTACTGATCGTCTCGCAGTTTGGTCTAAAATTAATTACAAAACTTTTTGAATAACAAGAGAGAAATGAATGAGAAAAGGTAAAATTTTTGAGTGAGTAAATTAGTAAAAATTTGTTGCATGATGGGTGGGTAGACTTTAAATCTAAATTAGATAAGATTAGCTATAGAAAGTCATTTATATTTAAACTTAAATTTGAATTATGCTTATTTTTTATTACATACAATGTTTTATTGTTTTCTTCAGTAAAATCATCAACGATTAGTATTTAAAGTTATCAGGTATATGTAGGGTGGGTGGGTGGCCTCTATCCCACCCTCCAGTAAGTAAATCATAAGCGAGGGTTTTAATTAAAAGTTGTAAAATGTAAAGAAACAAAAAATGATGATGTGGCCATCATAGTATTTTCCTTACATTTTTCTCAGAAACTATGATGTTTGCGCAAAAAGGCTATTCTTAATAATTTGCCCAATTTTTGATTCTTTATAATTACTTGTTATATAAATTTTATGTAACTTCTATAGTTTATTAGCAGTAGGCAAAAATTATCAAAAATATTAATTTTTCATTATTTTCTCGCAAGTTAAGAACTTTATGAACATGTTTTAATAAAACTTGTTCAATTTCTCATTCCCTTTGACTTTTGTTTGAAAAGTTTTGTAATATTCAGCTACTTCCGGTTTATGAATCTTCACTAAAGCTTTTCTGTTCCAGTTTTTAACGATAAAACCTTAAGTTTAAAAAAATGTATTAAAATCCTTTAGTTTTGAAGAAAATGAACTAATAATTTAAAGTTTCATCTCAATAGGATAATTTCTTATTTCCCGTTCCTTGTTCACTGTTTTCACATTATTATTATTATAGTACAGTTAAATTTGAGAATTCCACATTATTCATCTGTGTGTGGATAAGAAGGTAAACACTTTTTATCCATTTATCAGGATTTATTTAGAAAAAACAAAACAATTTAACGATAAATGTAATGGTTTGTGAATGTTAGAATTTTTAAAACACAATTACTCCATTAACAAGAAACAATATTCAGTAATAATGCACAATACATCCGGGAGAAAATCATTGGATTTATATTAAATTATTTAGAAAACAATATAATAATCCCAAGTTCATTGATGCAGAAAAGTAAAATTTAATTGCAAATCTACGCTTTTTATTTCACAATTTGGTGTTCCCTATTTAAAAAGTAATGTAAAAAAATTTCGCTGCACAACGACTCATTCACTTAAACCTATTTCATTAAATTAATTCCTTAATTTAAGGTAACTTAAATTTTAATTATGTTTTTTTATGTAATACAAAGGAGACATCGATTACGATGTTTGACGTTTTTGAATATATTCCATCATGTATATACTAACAAATACATATTATAAACTCTTCGTTTTAATTAATTATTAGCAATTAATGTGTTCTGAAAGAACAGAGTGTGCTCTGGCATAATATTATATTTTTTCTATTACAAAATATAGATCTTTATTATCCGGTTTCCCTCCTGTGTTTATTATTTAATTATTCCTGCAAAAAAGTGTATTATTATTGTTATTTAGAGGGGTGGAGTTCATGCAAGAAATAGTTTTTAATTTTGAGTAATCACCGATGCAGATAATTATAATGGATCGAAACAATTCCCTTGACGTCGTGTTAGAAATGCATCGTCGCATGTTGTCACGCAATACTATTGACATTTGATAGGTTTCTCTCTCCCTTTCGCATTTCCTCTCAATACTCTTCTTTGGGCAAGTCGAAAAAAAGTCGTAAGATAATACCCGTGTGGAACAACCGGTTGCATCACTGTCACTTCTTCTGCTCGATGTACGTAATTGGACGTGGCATTGACACATGTACGATCGCCGATACTTTGAAGACAAATAACGTGAGAGCGAAGAAGGAACGCATTGTTGATACTGTATTACTGCTGACTATCAAATTTATACACGCATTGTTTCACCAAAGAACGATGATATAATTAAGGAAGGGCTTATTATAATGTATGTTAAGTATTTAAAGAGCACATGTGAGAAGATGCGCTTGAATGCGACCTTTAATACATGAACTTGTTTTTATATATCCGACATCTATTTAAAAATTATTTTTAAATGGAGAATTAAATTAGAGATACAATCATTGAGTAGTAATCTGGTTTGGAATTATTTTCAACTGATATATTTTCAGTTTAAGTAAGGCAAATGTTTAAATGCCGTATATGCTATAATTTAGGTGGTTCTAAATTAGATTGAAATTCGTGGGGCTACTTGCCTTTGTTTTTTGAAATTTGCCTGCAATGTAGCCCATAAAAAGTTCTAGATTAACATTAAAGGCCCCAAGATATGGAATAGTTTTTGTTTATATTATTATAGCGTTTATATAGTGTCCATAACCCTTTTTCATATCTAGGATTTTTGGATATTTAATTAAAAAAATGTATATCTGCCCCACGAATTAAAGCGAAACAAGAATTAGTAAGAAAACTCTATGCTTTAAAAACATTAAGTTTGAAGAAAGGTAAACATATTAAGCAAACTTTATTGGCATTAAGTATTAGCGTAATAGTTAGAAAGTAATTTAAATTAAAAACATTTGTATGAACGTACTGAAAGACATATGATGATTAGTTTGGAGTGTTGATCAACTTTTAAAAATTGAATTGAAATTTGTTGAACAGGTTCGAGGTTTATACGAAGAAAGGCAAGTAAAAATATCCGTTGTTTTGATAGAAACTCACCATCACTACAGACTATACGTGTCATTGTGACAATCTCTAAGAACTTCAATTTATCATAAGGGTCAGTTATAACAATATTTCGGGTAGAATAATTCTTTCCGATAAGTGCCAACGAATAAATGAATTAAAAGGCATTTTGGTCTTAAAAGTCCATTTTTGTGAACAGATTAATAATTAAAATTTAAATTTCATTAGAAATATATTTTCTTCCACTGGGGTTACTTTTATTTTGAATGGACATGCCAATAGACAAATAGACAAAATGGTATATAGTTTTAACGAATTTAGAATGTAAAACGAAACTTGGACTTTCTTCAATTAGGACTAATCTTTTCTTTAGTTATTTTATTATTATCTCTTCAACAAGACTGATTATTTCCTTATTTTGGAATGGCTGTTGAAGAATTTTCGAAATAAATTCATGGGAAGTAGCTCTATCGAGTGGCTTCCAACATCACCAAATAATCAGTAACTCCACATGAAAAATATTTTAAATCTATAAACTTTATAGAATCATGAAATAATAAAACATGAAATATGATTAAAATCCCCCTAAATTAAAATGTTACAAAACTAACAAAATTCTAAATGTTGAGGAATTTACCTGGATGGAACACGCTACTGGTCTCCTAATAAAGCGATAGAGGACTTCCAAACATACCTTATTAAACTGGTACAAAGCAACAGAGAAAGAGACAAAGTCCTACTAAATAGCTGAATATTTCAAAATTGAAACCACAGCTTTAGAAGTACAAGAAGAAATTATAAAAAGGCCCAAAGGAAAATAACTGATATTAGTAAATGATGTAAAAATATTCGGGAGAGAGAGAGAGAAAGTACATTATACATAGTTATGACAATATGCAATATGTAGAACCAGGAAGAAACCATACAAGAAATTGCTAAACACACGGGGAGTTACAAAATAGTCACAAAGAAACTAAAAATACAATAAAAGTTAGAAATCAGAGAAACAAGACAGAAAGACATAGCTGTGAAATTATTTCCTGAGCAGGCTTAAGGAAAATGAAGAGCAATCCGAAAAATACAGTTGCGAATTAATATTAATTATTCGAATACCTGAAATATGGACGGCGAAAAAACGAATAGCAGTATTACAGAAATATTTGCAGTTTATCGGACACATCAAGTGATGACGAGAATATGAATATTTATGAGGACGATGATGACTGTCAAGATATTACTGAAGTTGTGATTCCTGTAAAAAAAGGGAAAAGAGTTTTAAAGGAAATGGATAGTAACAGGGACAGTAAGAATAATTGCAATTCTGATGAAAGGAAGGTGTTAATAATTTCAAGTGAAATCTGAATTCTGAAGTCCGAGATAAATGATTATTTAAAGAAAACTTATCTGATACAGTTCTGTAAATTTGGATAGTAATAATTGGTCAACAGAGGATTTTCACCCGAGCTTGGACGATTTCGATTGGGGTGTTGCAATTCTGCCACCAAAGTCAGATAGTCCCAGAGGTAGTAAAATTAATACTGTGTGATGATTTATTTGAAATGTTTTGCCATCAGTCGTTCATATATTATAGTTAAACATCAAGAAAACAATGTAAACTAAGAAAATCTTTGAAATGGTCTTCTGTCGGTCAGTCCAACAGAATTTAAAACGATTTTAGCTCTCATAATTTTAATGGGGCGTACACAAAAGGGGAATTGGAAAGATTATTGGTCAACAAATTCACTATTAGCAGTTCCGATTTTTTCGCAAACAATGAGTAGAAATAGATTTGAACAGATATGGAAATTTTGGCACTTTAATGACAATAGTAAGATGGACCAGTCTTCAACTCGACTTTTTAAAATTCAACCAGTACTTGAGTACTTGTTGCAAAAATTGAATACAGGGTACAAACCCAAGAACAGTTGTCGCAAAACGAGGGCTTCATTCCATGGAGAGGGTGTTTGGTTTATCAGACATACAATCGTGCAAAAATTGTCAATGTCAAATATGGTTTACTTGTAAGAATTCTAACAGAAAAACGTTTAACTTTTTTATACTACTTTTTATTTTTATACAACACTTTGTGACTAGTTTCGAATTACACACTAATCATTATCAAACTAAGTACTTAAAATGTAAATAACAGGTGTATATATAATAAATCTAAAATGCTTCGAAGAGAGGGGTGTCGTTAAGGATGGAAATTCCCGGATTAATTTTGGCTTTGTGTATTTCGATGGCCTCTAGTAAATCCATTTTTCTACCTTTTTCGGTAAGGTGGATTACCGAGAGTACATCCTTGTCAAAATTATGGTTTGATTCTAATAGGTGATTAGCAAAGGTTGAACTATTGTTTTTTAAATTATATGATCTAAAATGTTCTTTTAATCTTGTTTGAAAATTACGACCTGATTGCCCGATGTACAACCCTCCACAATCTGGACATCTTAAGCTGTAAATTCCTGATTTGTTAAAAATTAAAATTGACAGATTACTACTAGATCTAAAAATTATGTCGACGTCACGTTTTTTAAAGATATTTTTAATTTTTAAACTTATTTCTCCAAAGAATGTTAATGTCTTATATATATTATTTTTTGTGGTTGGGATAGCGTATAAATAATTTTGAATTTGTTTTGTTTGGAATTTATTAATTAATTTGGGGACAAGTGAATCAGGATAGCCGTTATTTTTAGAAATTTGTTTAATAATGTTAATTTCATTCTTACGGGATTCAGGAGTCAGAGGTATTTTAAATGCACGAGTTATCATGGAATAAAAGCTAGCTATTTTGTGTTTACATATATGGATGACGGGAAATATTTGGGATGGTAGTATCTGTAAAAGTGGGTTTTCGGTAAATGTCAAAGGAACAAGATTAAAAGAACATTTTTCTGTTATTCATTAAAAATGTACTACGAAGTGAACGCCTCCAAAATTCAAGATGTAAGAATTCTATTTGAATGTGATACCGGATACATTTCTAATTTTGAAATTTGCTGATAAAAAAAAAAAACTGAACGAAACGATTTTATCAGTACTTAATCCATATCTTGATTTGTAGCACCACGTGTATTACGATAATTATTATAAAAGTACCTCCATTGCGAAAACATTTCTGGAACGTAAAACCAGATTGTGCGGAACACGAGATGTCGAGATGGTGACATCCTACTTTTAATTTGGAGGGACAAAAGAAAAGTAAGAATGGTTTTAACCATTCACAACATGGAAGAAATCTAGGGATACTGGAGAAGAAATAAAAAAGTCGGTACGTGTCTACCAATACAACATGAATATGAAGGGCGTCGATCTCGCCGACCAGTATCTTTCCTATAATAAAGGGGGGCATCTCTTGGAATCTTTTTGAACTACCACTTTATTTTTACTCATAATGATATTTGACATCTGATGTATGACAGTTCTTCAGTATACAACACCCGGTTAACGAAATGGCACGCTATACGCTTGATGAACGTTGGAAAATGTTAAAAATTTACTTTGAATGCAATTCGTGTATTGCAGAATCAGTGCGAAAATTGCGTACAAAATTCGGTCGCGAATATGCACCAAATGCAAGTGTTCTGAAGAAATTTGTGCACAAAGTTCGTGAAACTGGTATGCTGGTGGACCGTACTAAAGCTCAACACGCTCGTCCGGTTCGTACTCCTGAGAATATTGCTGCTGTAGCCCGTAGTGTGCAAGCCAACCCGACGATATCGACTCGTCATCACTCACAGCAATTGAACATTAGTCGCACTACCATTAGGCGTATTTTGCATAAAGACATCGGTTTATTCGCCTATAAGGTTCAATTAGGGCCTTAGAGCAGCTGAAAGCCGAATTTTGGCGAAAAATTATCTTTTCCAATGAAGCGCATTTTCACCTCGGGGGCTATGTAAACAAGCAAAACTGCAGGATTTAGGCATCGGAAAACCCACACGTGATCGTTGAGCAGCCAATGCATCCCGAACGAGTGACTGTACGGTGCGGATTATGGGTCGACGGCATTATCGGCCCATTTTTCTTCGAATCTGGCGAAACGGTCAATGGAAACCGCTATAGGACCATGATAGCAAACTTTTTTTGGGAGCAAATTGCTGGTTTGGATGTGAGCAACATCTGGTTCGAAAATCGTGTAATCAGCCGTCGTGGAGATGTGAATTGGCCAGCAAGGAGCTGCGATTTGACGCCCATGGACTTTTATCTCTGAGGTGCCGTTAAAGAACGTTGTTATGCCAACGATCCAGCAACGATTGACGATTTTAAAGTCAATATGGCATTGCTGAGATAGAGCCGCAGGCGTTGGAAAATGTTCTGAAAAATTGGGTCGAGAGAATAGACTATTGTAAGGCCAGCCGTGGCAGCCATTTGACTGATGTCATATTCCATGTATAACCAGATTCTCTTGGCTACAAAATAAATGCAAGATCATGAAATTCCATCTAGCCGTTTGTGTTTTATTAAGATTTTAAAAAGAATCATTGCGATGGCCCACCCTTTAGTATTCTCAGAAAATCAGTAAAGTGGACGAAGATAGTAGTACTTTATTTAATTAACTATGACCTTTTCAATACATTTCGAGTATGCCAAATGTTGAATCCTCAAAATAATATAAGATACAATATTTTCTACTCGATGTGGCAAGAAATTGGCGATGGATTTAGAAACAGGTGTACTAGGCCCTTTAAATGTTGCTTAAAAAACTCCACGTAAAGCTCACACGCAAAAGATGTCAGGCAGTATACGACAACACATCCCAGTATAACTTCCGCCTTCGAAAAACAAAATATTTCTGACAAGACGTTGCAAAGTGTGCAAAATCAACGTAAAATTAAGTCGCTACGTTTGCAAGCTTTGTAGGGTTCCTCTTCACTTAGTATCATGTTTTACTAAATATTATACTATGAAAAATGTTTAGTTTGTACAAATGTTCACTTATTCAAAAATATTAAAAACATTCGTTTCTAAAGTTGTCGTTGAAACTACTAACAAATAGTCCCTATTTAAAAAAAAAAATTGACGCATAAAAATGCGGTTAGCAATAGAATGCCCGGCCCTCAATGTGTCAACAAATGAAGACAAAAATAGCCCAAAGATAACGAAATAACAACTGTTGTGAATTATAAAAGAAATACCAGCCGTAATACTAAGGACAGTTAAAAGGTATGTCGTAGAAAGGAAGTTTCCAGAGAACTGAAAGGAGGAAGGACTACTTCTCCTTAAAAAGCTTTAGGGAGCGGTTGAAGAGGAAACTAAATATAGGAGGGAATTTCTATTAAACTCAATGACTAAAATATATGAACATTTGGTAGAGAAAACTCTGAAAAAATAAAAACAAGATAAGCAATAACTAATATGGGTTTATACTATACATGCAGTGGAAATAAAAATGAGTAAAACACTAAAAGTTATTTACATAATAAAAATTTGAAAAGATGAAATGAAACTGACTGACCTGTGAAACATATCATTCAATGCTATTAAAATACCGGTGTTTACAAGCAATGCTGTAAAGATCTGGCAATCGTAGTTTAAAACAAAAAATCAAAATGCGTAATAAAAAAAATAGAGCACTGGAAACCATAAAAAATAAAATAGAAGAAAAAGAAATGATAATGGGAGAAAATTATACAGGCTCCGAAATGCAAAACGAAGAAACAAAGGAAAAATAGAAGAGTGCTAGGAAATATCGCTTAATGCTAGGAAATATGGCTCAGTCAGTTTACTGCTGCAAAGTGTTGGAGAAAGCAATATAGTAAATATAAAAATACGCTAGAAAAGATATAGTAAAAAATATCCGTAAAAATGACGAAAGCTACAGACAAAAGCTATGTAAAAGTTATGGTGGTGTATTCCTTATAGAATTGAAAATAGAGCAAATAATTACTGGTTTTAAGCAGGGAACGTAAAGATATGTATAGAAGAAAATATTTTATTTAAGCTATACATTCTTTTACCTTTCGGTGTTTTTCTATTAGTTTTAAGTTTAGCTGTTCCATCACAATATTATTTCTGATTCTATCTCTTCCCTCTATTTTCCTTAGAAACCTCATATCTATAGCTGTTACTTTGCTTTTTATCTTATTTGTTACTGTCCAAAATTCACTTATATATTAGTGCTGGCCTTACTACTTTCTTGTATATTTCTATTTTTATTTCCTTTGATATTTTCTTTCTTCCCAAGAAAGTATTTTTTAGTGTGTTGTATATTCTTCCAACTTTTCCTATTCTTTCTGTTATTTCTTTGTCTATTTTCCCATTTTCTTCTATCAGTGTTCCTAGGTAGTTGTAACTTTTTACTTGTTCTAGATTTCTGCCATCTAATTCTATTTTTTTTTTCTTTATTTGCTATAATCATAGTTTTAGTTTTGTCTGTGTTTATAACCATATTAATTGTCCTCAATTCCGTTTGGTATACCGATATGTTGTGTTGTAGTTTTTCTTCTGACTCAGTTATTTGTAACATATCATCTGCAAATAGGAGTTCTTGTACATTCACTGGTTTCATTTTCCAATTTTCCACATTCAATGTTTTACATTTTGCTGTACAACCTTTTATTGCATCATCGATAATCAGAGAGAATAGTGACGGACTCAGCACTCCTCCCTTCTTCAATCTTGTTTTGGTTTCGAATTCAAGTGATTCCTCGTAGTGTGTGTGTGTTCTAACTTTATTTTTGTTGTTTCTATACAATGCTTTTATTATGTCCATCATGCCTTTTTCTTTTCTACTCCCCTTTTTTATAGTGCTTTCCACACGTCCAATCTTTTCACTGTGTCGAAGGCTTTCTGTAAGTCTATGAAACATATATGCATATCTTTTCCCTTTTTCAGTAATTTTTCTCCCAGTTGTCTCATTATAAATATTAGGTCTTGCGTGCTACTTCCCCTTCTAAATCCCTGTTGTACTTCTTCCAATGTTGTTTCTAATCTATCTCTCAGCCGTTTCTATAATATTCTTGTAAGTACTTTCCTCGGTATGCTGGTCAGTGTTATTCCTCTGTAATTTAAGCATTCTTTTGAGTCTCCTTTTTTGTATAACGGCAGTATTATTCCTATATTCCAATCTTTAGGTATTTCTTTTTTTTTTTTTTTTTTGATAACGTCGTTTAATAGTTCTCGAAATGCCGTTTTTGCTGTACCGTCCATGCATTTTAGCATTTCTGATGTGATATTGTCTTGTCCTGGTGCTTTTCCTAGTTTTAGTTTATTTATTGCTTGGTTTATTTCTATGTCTGTTATTGGTTGTATATTCCTGTCTATATTTTGTTCTATAATTGGTGCCTCTAATGTTTCTTTATCATTGTTTATTTCAGTTAATTCTTCGAATTAATTCTCGTGATTCTCTTCATTCTCGTCAGTGATCACATTTCCATCCTTGCCTTTTATGTTTTTTAGTTTTGGTTTTCTTTTTTGTCTCAGTTGTTTCAGTGTTCCATAAAATAATTTCTGGTTTTCTAAGTAGTTTTCATTTAGTCTATGTCCAAATTCTTCCCATGTAGTTTGTTTTGCATTTTTTATTATCTGTTTTGTCACTATTCTTGTATTTTTGTATATGTTGTAATTTTCTTCTGTTCTGACTTGGTTGTATTTTTTTCATTTTTCTTTTTTGTCTTTGACTTTTTCCTGGATCTCTTTTGACCACCATCTACTTTTCTTTTTTGTGTCTGCATTAGTGATCTTTACCTTGCTGCTTTAATTATATTTTTCTAAAATTGTTTCCATTTTGTTTCTATTTCGATATCCTTGTTATTTCTTATTTCGAATTGTTTCTTTAGCTTTAATTGATAATATTTCTGTGTTTCTTCCTCTTTCAGTTTGTGGCTTTTTATTTTTTCTTTTACTATATTTCTTAGTTGTCCACTTGTTACATTTTCTGCTGAAATTGTGATTTTTATTTTAACTAAGTAGTGATCGTTTCCAATTTCTGCACTTCTTGTTACTTTTACATCTTTTATCCTTTTCCAATTGTCTTTATTAACTATATAGTAATCTATGATGGGTCTTTCCTTCCTGTATTCTACTTCTCTCGTATATTTGTTTATATTTTTATGCATAAATTTTGTGTTCGTTATTATAAAATCGTTTTCTACGCATAGCTCGATTAATCTACTTCCGTTGTTGCTTTTTGTGTCTTCTCCATGTATTCCCATATCTTTCAATTACTTTGTTATTCTTTCCCACCCTGCCATTCATATCTCCTATTACTATTTGCCTATGTCAATTTCCGATTGCATTGTTTCAAAGAATATATCTTTCAGAAGAAAAATATTGAAGAAATGGCAAGAAAAATGAGACAAGAAAGGTGGACTGAATAGCAAAACATTGACAAAGATTGGATCAATAGAAAACGTGGTCAAATAACCCACTACACAATATAATTATTTAGTAGTAGTCACGGTTACTTCGACATGTACCTGAATAAATTTAAGGTAAATGAAAAAGATTTTTGCTAAAATCTGCGATAGAGTGGATAATATCAAGGAGACCTTTTCGACTAAAAATAATGGGCTTAATGTAAGAACACACTGGTAGAGGAATTAGATCAGATGATTATGAATCATAACATCGTAGAAATTCCGAGAACAATTGAAACGGAATATCGAAATACTTAAAACAAAACAAGGAGAAGGGACTAGAAACAAAATTATACGAAGCCTGAAGTAGGAATAGCACATCCTGGGGTTGTAGATGGAAAAGAGGGGAGGTTTTAGTGGGTAGACCTATGGCGGCGAGTCCCACAGAGCTATTAATTGAAAAGTTGTGCATAAAATAATTTCCTGTCATCCTCACTGTCATTGCGGTAATTGCTGTTCTAACATAGAAATAAGGCAATTACTGACAAAATTTATGATTAATCTGCATATTATTATATTAATTGGAGATCAACGCCCGTGTATTACCAATTACATATTAATTGGATTTACAAGAAAACATATATGTAAACTATTCAATAATTGGATAATTAATTTTAATCTATCTTGTAAGTAGTAACGATGATCTGCAAATCTATGTGACACAAAATAACATTTTATATTAAAAAAGTAGTTATATATGTTATGGATGCTTTTAGGTATCATTATGTGATAAAGACATAAGAATCTAGAATTTAATAATATAAAGAGAAAAGGTTCAATATATTTTAATAATCCAAAAATGTACGATTAAACGCATTTTGAATAATTAATCACAATCTTAGAAAAAAACTTACTTAAGGTTAAATAAAAGCTTTGAGAACCTATGTAATACGTTTTTGAGATATAGTCTATCAAAGTTTCCTATAAAATATAAACTGGAGCACAACCTTAAAAAGCTTTCGTGAAACTGGCATTTTCATTTCGACTAAATCACTACAATTTTTAAAAGGGATTTTTAAATAATCTCATTGAAAATTGCAACGTACAGGTATTTTTGCATCATCAGAAAATTTAGGTTTTTAAATAATTATTCCTGAATTATCCCAAAATGTAGAAAAAATATTAATTAATATTAATGAAGGTGATAATCAAATAGATTGAACTGATTTGCTACATTGTACAGATTTAGGAATAAATTTAGATATTTTTGGATTGTCTAAAATTAGATATTTAAAATTGTACTGCATTAAATGTTTTTAAAATATTTACATTTATTTGCCCTAAGTGAAATTGATAAGTTCATATATAAAACATTTAGGTTTGGAGCTTTTAAATTTGTCTTAGAGAATAAATAGGTTTAACCACAAATTATTTTATCAACACTATTTCTCAGCATACAAATTACTCTAAATATTATATTATAGAAATCAATTTTTTAATAGAAACTGTAGGAATTAATAAATTATGTAAACCTTTTTTTATTAGTTATAAACTTGTTACTGACAAATTACGAAGATTTAAGATGAAGATTAGTTTGCTTGATTTATAATTTCGTTTCTGGGACTACAAACATTGAAAAGAAGTATATAATAAGACGTAATTATTCAATGGGAGGGATAGATTTGATAGCATGTACAGTGAAAATTAAATAACATATGCATTCGAAATGATACTCATCAGAGCTTGTCAGTGTACAAAACTTGAAAACCCTCAGAAATAATTTCTATGTTTACGATGTTTTAAAATGGAGATTATTGAGCCTTGTTTAAGTGGCACCACCAGTTTCGGTTAAATGAACAATATCTGGAAATTCTGTAGAGCCTATTGATGTGAGTAATCACGATAAAGAGGTCAAAAGAACTTACGACCAATTAAAGACGTGAAATTGGATTTGGTGAACCACATGCCGATGCCATGACGATTCCAAAGAAGCAATGAGGTGTAAAACATATTTATGTAAAAAAAAGATGAAAAGTACTGCCTTGTCTCTTAAAAGGTATACATTGCTTCAAAAATTATAATAAGTGCATAATATAAATATGTATTATCTTGTATAATAATTTAATTAATAAATGAATAGAAACAAATGATTCTTTCACTATAATATATTTAAATATAAATCAAATATTTTCATCGCTTTTGAAATTAGTGGCTTCATCAGACAAATGAGTAACGTGCTTCTGAAGAAGAGACTGTGTGGTGAAACAGTTGTAGCAATATAAAGCAAAATTTGCGTTTTGATAATTCAATCGAATATTTTGTTAAATCTTTTATCATTGTACGTTTTCCTATACCATATAAGTAGTTCCTACCTCTCATAATTTGAATCTCCAGTAATTGATATAAAATTATTTTCTAAAAATTTAAGTAAAAATTAACAATATTTTTGGCCTTGTAACAAAAAGTTGTTTTCGCGATAATTATTTAAGGGAATATCATTTCCAAATTAATAACACATATTTTAATCAATTATTCAATTTATGAAATCGAAAAACCCACGACGGAATGCACTTTACATGGATTGGAGGCCATCCAAGGACTACCGGTCTAAAAATGGGCAATCACGTGGTAGACCTATGTCCGAAATACGAAACAACTTCGAAAATGTCAACGAGTGTACAAAAATATATATTTTTTAATCATCAAACAAGGCGATGCATAATTTAAACCACTTTCGCTTATATTATATATTTTTTGGTAGGTCATCAATACCGATTGTGCAGTGTAATAAGATGACATTTATATTTAAAATATTTAAAGTTAAATTGCCAAAATAAAATTAAATCATTTAATTACGAATTATCAAGTTAAATCAATCAGTTTATTCCATAAGTATGTAATACACTTAGTTTTAATTTATTATTTAAAACTTTGCCCAACTAATTAAGAGAATTAATAAAAGTAAATTGTATTTATTGTAAATTAAAAAAAAAAAACAGACACACTTAAGAACACTAACAGGAAATTTTAATGACTAACCACAAACAGGTTACATTAATGTCTTGAATAAAGAAAAGTAAAATTAACAATGAAAACATGCTACCTGAAAATTCCATTTTTTTGAGCGAACAATGCAGAGCTTGAATAAAACGTATTTTCCCCAAGAAAAATAAAACTGAAAGAGCAGGTGGTATACATAACAGGCCACTATACAGATAACAATAATTGTGCTGATGGCCTTAGGGTGCATTTGATGTTGGAATGTGAGCAGCTGAAGAACAGTGGAATCGTCGTGTTCTCGCTGACCTACCTGACTGCCGATGGTCAACCACCTCTATCGTTCTCTTTCTACTTCTCACGTTGCGTTTACTCTCTATACTAAACTGTAAGATATAATACATGAAATAATCTATTTAATTGTGTAAAAATTAATAAGTTATCACATTAATTAAGTAAATTGGCCATGTTAACGAAGGCAAGTTTCTTTTATACTCATTGTAATTTCTTTAATTGCTCTAGAAATATTTAATGTTGTATGTAATATAAGCAACGTTAGTTAAGTTTTAAGATATTTATTAATAAATTTAATCTACCAATTTTAGACAAATTGGCAAAGTTTGTTTAGCGAAATATAAAATCAGGATATACATGACAATTAACATAATAGATCCTACTTATAATCAACTTCTTTGTGAAATATACAATAACAAAGAACTGTACTTGATGATAGCACACATTAGATTTATTTGTGACTATAGTTTTAACAATGACCATCATCATTAATAATTGTACGTTTGCTATTGATAATGGTTACTTTGTAACCAAAATGTACATCTAGCATTTAATAAAATAAGCGAAACTTGTGTCGTTTACTCATTGTATGTTTGATGATGGCTTTGCAAAGGTTAAAACTATAGTCAAAAAATGCTGTGTGTAATGTCAACAAAATGCAGTTTCTTGATTCCAAGATGCATCATAAATTAATAATTTTAGTCACCAATCATATTGTTCAACAGTTGCTTGATTTATGATTTTATATATCGCTTTAAGCATCAATCGAATTTAATATTAACAAATTACCGTTATAAAGAGGTATATTTATATTAGATTAATATTCAAAACTGTTATAATCTGATTAATACGTTTATTTTTTATTAGATTTCCTGATTTATTTATTAAACGATTTAGATTAGTTCTCGGAGAACAAATATGTCATGTTTTCATTGAAATGATTGTGGCCGAGGGCTTCGCTTTCGTTGATTGTATCAGTCGGAACATCTGTTGTTGCACAAATTAATAAATCACGCAATGACTCACGCGAAAGTAAGTGTTTTCAACTTGTATAGAGTTCATACACACACACATATACACAGCATACTCGTTTAGTATTTACGTAAATCAATCGTAATTTTAAATGTAAATATTATTATTATATACAACATTTCACTTTCTCAAATTAAGTGGAAATTGCGAAATGTATTTAAAAGAATAATTGTTTTGTATTTCCTGCGGACATTTTTACGTTTACGAAAACAATATTTATGACACCGAATTAAGAGTTGGGATTTGTTTGAATTCATTATGTACCATGTTTCAAAATATTGATGGTAACGTGTCGATCACTTGTTACATGTTTCATGTAAGATTCTTCTTGAGCAGTTTCTAACCTTAGTGAATTTTGAAAAAATAACTGAGGGATTTTAAGATTATAACTTTGAATTAAGCTTTCTCAAAGGGATTGGTTGTTTCAGAGAGATGATTAACTGTTTATCTTTGAATTTGAATCCTTTTTCTTTTGTTTTGAGGCTATAATCACAGAAAATTGCAAAATCTGTACGATGGATAAAATACGTAATGCACGAGAGGAAAGAGAAGAAAGAAGAGTACCATACGGAGTTCTTTGGAGTGAATGAAAATGAATATGATCATCGCATCGTACATTAAATAATCTATTAGATATGAATTTATCTTTAAATTTAATTAATTTAAAACAAAACTGATAAATATTTTCAAATAAAAATAGATAATATTTAATTATAAGTAGTAAATTCAGATTTCTGCGAATTTCATATCAACATGAATTATGGTTGGGTTTTAATAATTTTTATCATGTATTATAGTGTTCGTAATTTGTGTTGATTTATAGAATTATCAGGCTTTAAGTAAACGTTATCATTTAAGATAAAAATAGAACATTACACTTAATAATAATATCATGGAGTATTCAATAATAATATGAGTTTAAGTTCAAAACATGTATTATTGTTTCCCTGTTAACAACAGGCAATTGTTAGGATTTTCACGACTACTATTGCATTTGATCTTTTTGACAGACTTCGAAATTCGACTTAAAAGAAAGCTATACCATCTATATAACTATTTATAATTTGATTTCTACAATTGAACTTGAAGGGAAATGTTTGTAATGAATGTTTGCATGTTCATCATGAACTTATTAAAATTACTTGAAAACAAAATGATGCCTCTATCATAATTAATATTAAATAATATAAATAAGGTTAATTGAATTAACTAGTTAAATATTTATACAAATCTAGACAAATTATCAACCCAAAATTAAGATACTATATTTTTCATTTAATAGAAAAACCATAGTAAGTGAGTTCATTTAGTGTTTCAATTCAGTCAAATTATTTGGTGGTAAAAATTCTATTTAAACTAGTGTTGCTACAATCATTCTTGGTGATACATAAACTATTTCTGTGTGATTTAATTTTCATCGAGGAATTTGCCGTGGAAAATAATCGTTTTAAGAAGTAATTGGTCTGTGTACTCTTAACAAAAACCTATGATGTAGTTTTATAAAATTTTAAAGTATTAGAATATTATAAATATATAACCAACTAAAATCATACAATTCGGGCAACTGTTCAAAACCCAATTTACAAAAAATAACATTTACATCGAACCAAACAGTTGTGAAACGATTGTTCTTCTTACTCAACTTGTATAATCAATAATAGTTGTATTTCTAAACGATCAAATTAAAATTAGCCAACATTTCCTTATTACTAAATTTAATGAAAAAATCAACTCTGAATAAATGCTGGTGATTCGAATTCTAATATTAAATTAGCGTTGTTCAATGATACAGATAATCTATATTAATCATAAAGGGCATCATCATAGCATCTCCTGAACCTAGACAAAAATATGGAGATAAGCTACTTTATAACTGGAACAATTGAAGTTAAACTGCATGATAATGAGTTATAGAAGAAATAAGTTAAACCGACTTTACATAAGGCTATGCGCAATAAATTAAGAAATTTCATGTTACTAGTTAGAGACTATATGATGTAATAATTATTACCAAAACTTGGCTTAACAATAACATTGATAATTCAATCTCAAAAATTATATTTTTGGAGTGGTCCGATGATTTAATATGTAATGGCATTAATGTTGAAAGCAGATATGTAAAGCAATTATTTGTTTCTATTTTTATATCTAATACCAATTTAATTGTTGGAGCTGTTTACATTCCACTGGGCTCGCCATTAGATAATAATTTAATGATTATCCGGACATTTTTGAAAAATTTCCAAATGGAAAATTTCACATTTGCTACGATTATAGGCTCTTTGGTAATACATATTTATTAAATTTCTGATATACCAAAAGAAAATTATATTTTTTTATCTCGTTTTGTTCATGATAGTTTCAAAATCTATCCAGTTTCTGATTTATTATTTAAAATTAAAAAATTTCTTGGATGAAAAACTTCGTTTAGTGGATTTTCTTCTGTATTCCAGGGCCAGATTGTCCCTTTTTATTGACCAGCAGTAGTCAGCCATCATTGAAACATCTTGATACCTGCGTTCCATTTTTTCATCTCTTGGTGGAACCTCTCACCTATTTGAAACAGTCTCCATCATTATTTAAAGCTTTAACGCATTGTTTTATTAATCCTACTTTAATATGCAGTGGACTTTCGTACAGAATATTTTTTGAACCAGGAGTCAAATTATCTCTTAATATCCAGTCCTTTTTCTTCCAATGTTAATGTCTACTTCGACTGTCCCACTCTCACAAAAAAACATGGGTGTTTCGTATACTGCTGTTCTAGTAGAAATCCCACAACTTTCAAATCCCCACAAATTTTACACTGTGATCATTGTATATATTTGATATTTTCAAGCAGTCCTATTGTGCAAGAGAACAGCAATAAGGCCTTTTTGGAAGAATCAATAAAAAGCCTCAAATCATCGGAATTGTATGTGCCCCCAAGTTTGTTTATCAGATTGGAAATGTCGGTGCAATAAACTACTTCACTTTCTTTAAAAGTGGCCTGAATACTCGGACTCGCGTTTCCTAAAATATGAGATTTTAACGTCTTAAGTCAGTAAATTTTCACATACTTTACTGAAGTCTGGATGCCAAAATTTCGAAAAGATCATTTGGAAGCGCTTAGTCTCTAACTAAGTCGTTATATTCGGTCTTGGAAAATAACTGCGGTTGCTTAGAAACGCTAGACTGGTATCGCTAAACTTTTTTTTATCAACTTCAGGTTCAGAACTGCTTGTAACATCTTCTAAATTTGTTGGTTTCTCAGGTATTGGCACGTCTGGACCATGTGACACTGGCCTAATTGCAGACTTAAGGTTCGGATAAATGATGTTTTTTACATTTTTTGTGTTATATCCATGCACTTACAGAATTAACAGTCATCATGGAGATTGTTGGCTCTCGCTAAATCAGTGGTATTCCAAAGGGTAGGGATTTCCTTGTTCCATTACTCCAATGCCTTAAACCCTCTTCACATGTCCTACATACAACATGCGGTACTCAATGTTTGTCTTGATCACCAATATTTACTTTAAAATACGCGTAGTGTAGGTGTTTCAACAGTGATGTAATTTTACGTCTAAATTTCTTGAACACAAAACAACCACACACATAACAAAAAGTATCTCGCTTATTTTGACAAAGACAAAATTAATTGTAAAAACTGTAAAAAATCAGGGAATCCCAGCAATTAAATTTTACTTTCTGGAATTCCCCTACACTATTCTATTGATTTGTACACAGTTTAATCTCAGTGGTGCACAGTGGTCGTTTGCCGCATTCTAACTGGACATTTTACTAAAAATGGAGTTCGAGGGTTTGGGAATTTTATGTAAATATCAATGACCTGTTAGTTAAGAGGTATTGTCATAAAACCCCCAACTTCTTGGTGCGGTTGTACTCCGTGCCCAAAGCGCACACTTTTCAGTCTACATTCAACAATAATAATAATAATTCTTGTTTCGACGGGTTGACTTTGTTGTAATATTATAGTGCCGTATTGAGTTTAACTTTTTATAAAAGCATGGATAATTATCCCATATGTATGTGAATGTTATAGAAATTTTAGTTTTGTAAATAAAATGAGCCAATTTGTAAAAAAAAAACATTGAAATACAGGTTACCTGCCCGCTAGAATAATTTAAATTACTGATATTCAAAAGTGAATAAGTAGTGAGATCCGCTTGGGTCTAGGCTAAAATATTTTTTTATGAATATATCACTAATTTGCTTATTGACTGAGAAAATTGGGTGCAGTAAACTGCAAGTTACGATTTTATTAATTTTATTTAGATCGCGTATCGTTTCCACGCAGACGGTTATTTGATATATGGCGCGCAGAAAACTCATTGCAAGAAAAGAATGCTGCAGTTTTTTCATACATTTCTAAGCAATTTATAATTAATAAAGAGACCGAAAATGAAAATTTGTCTCACCAAGTTAAAAATGTAACATCAAAATCTACTTTAAAATGGAACAAATCAACTCGTCATCTCCTAAGAATTTATTTGAATTTTTCGGAATGTATTCTTGGATTTGACGACCCGTTCGAAGAAAAGGAAAATATACGCCTGAAGAAGCGCTTGTTTTATATATAGATGGTAGATTCACAATTCTTACCCATTAATTCAATGTGGCGCAAAAGTCCGAAATGCTGATATCTATCCTAGTTACGGCTATATACTAAAAGCGAAACAAGCGTATTATCCTGACGAAGAACCAATAAAAGTTACCGAAATATCCACTGAGGTTTCATTACAAGCTCTTGTAGATAAAACTGTCACTAGATTTTTGAAGTCTGTAGAAGCTGTTGTAACTCAAAATTATAGCATTGGTCAGGAACTAGTTGTGAAGACGATGGTACATCCAAAACAGACGTTTTTCTGCTTTCAGCTTGCATTGTGCCCCTACAACTAAAGTCTAAAAACAATAAAATTGTTTGGCAGAATCCTAAACCCTCATCAACGAGATTTTGCAGGCCCATTAAAATACTGTTTCATAAAGAAACATGTGAATTAACAGAAATAATTATGCCAACAGAAGTAAGTTTCAATGAAATAACATTTAAAATAAGTCATACATTTAAATTGACTATGATTAATGGAAAAACCTTCAGTGTTGTCACAAACTCATCTTCTCAATCATGTGGAATTTGTGGAGCTACTACTAAAACAATTGCCAATAAAAGCCAGCTTTTACGAATATGGAATTTCTTCACTGCATGCGAGGATAAGGAGCTTGGAGTGCGTGCTTCATATTGCCTATCATCGCGATATAAAGAAGTGGCATGTTCGTGAAAAAACTGACAAAGAAAAGTTGCAGCAAGCTAAGCTGCAAATACAAAAAGTACTAAGGAAAAAACTAGGTTTATTAGTAGATGTTCTGAAACAAGGATTTGGAACAACCAATGATGGAAACACAGCTACTCATTTTTTTGAAAATTATCAATTGGTTGCGAAAATTACTGGTATAGATGAAAATTTTCTAAAAAGAATAAAAATCATTTTTCAAACATTATCGTGCGGACATGAAGTTAATATACAGGCTTTTGAAAATATGCCGCGGAGACTGCAGTTCTCTATATACAACTATATCCATGGTTTTACATGCCTACAAGTATACACAAAATTTTAATACATGGAGCGGATATAATTAAGTCGGCAATTCTGACAATTGGATTGTTCTCAGAAGAAGCTTTAGAGGCGCGCAATAAAGATATACAAAAATATTGAGGTTTCTATACAAGAAAATTTTCGCGAATTTTAAACATGACCGATCTATTTCATATGTTGTTATATTTATCTGATCCATATGTGTCTACTATTTCGAAAAAAAAATATACCTATAGTACAAGATGTTTGGAAAAAGAAGTTTTACAATTATTATCTGATCCAGTAATCAAAATACATCAGATGATTTCAATTCATCTGATTTATCGGAATAATTCAATGTTATTTGTTATTTTTTTAATTTAACGTCCAGTGGTACTCATTTATCTACATCTAAAAAGAATGTCAATGGCTTTGTAAATTACTTTAAACTGTCCTACGGAGATTCGTCTACTTGTATCTACTCCATTTCAACATTCTCTTGGAGACCCACGTTAAGAATTATTACAACTTAGATATCACTTATGCAAGTTGAAACCAAAACTCACAGCAGGACAAGATAAGATTTCAGCATTGGTTGATAAAGGATTGTGCAGATTATCTTTGTGAACCTTTAACATTAATTTTTCAACTTATTCTCAAAACTAGTAAATTTCTAAATTTATGAAAACAAGTTCGAGTATGTTCAGTTTTTAAATCGAAGAGTAAGTTGTTTAATACTTTTCGAAGGTGTTTGAACATATTTTAAGTAAACATATTTATTATCACAGTGCTAGTTCAAAATTATCTAATTACCAACTTTTCCAGGAGACGATATACTAATTTGTGTAATTTATCTCAATGTGTGGTTGAAGCAAGAATAAGCAAGACTTAAACTATGAAGTCTTAATCTATGCGGATGCATCTATGAATGTCATCGATAATGTTCTTATTGATGAATAGCATAGCTTTTGTCCTGGCTGTTCAGTATCAATCTTTTGCTATTTAGAATATTTATACTTAATGCTCTTGAAGGAAACAATTCAGATAATGCTGTTTTTTACGGACTCTGCTAAGGTATTTGATTGAGTCAGACATAATGTTTTTTGCATTTGTAGAATTATATTATTATATATCAGTCAAAAATCTCCGAAAAGAATTGAACAAAATTACAAATCAAACATTCCAGATATTGAGGAGGATCCTTGCTGCTTTAACATCATGGTGATGGATTGGGTTTAAGTGGAAGAACACATTTAATTGTGAACTGCTTCTTTCGGTTAAAATTGTATCTATGGTTTTATTTAATAATTTGTTATTATGTGTATTATAAGAAGACCAGATAAATAAATACATAAATAAAATAAATGGGTTCGTCGTACTTTTTTAATAAATCGCATTTAATGTGTTCAAATTAATAAACATTTATCTAATCATGTTCCCTTGGATGCTCCACAGGGGTCGCAATGGTTCTTTCTTTACTCATGATATTTTTCAAGTAATAAACAATTGCTTATTCTTGTTGTAAAAGAAATTAAGACAATTGATGATTCTAGATTGTTGGAAGAGGATGTACATTTTTAGCTGACTAGTATAGTTATCTTAATGTAATGTAATGTAAAACAATAAGTTTTTCTGAGAAAATATATGCTACACATTCTTGTTACAGTATTAGCGAAAATGATTTGGAGCAATTAAACGTATCTAAAGATTTGATTATTATATTGGATAAAAATATTAACATACACAATTAATTTGTGAATTTTAAATGTTGGGTTTTATTAGATAAATGGCTCGACACGACGTTAGTAGCTTTCAAAAATGTGCATTTAAAATTTGTGTCTTGTATTTAGTCTCCTTCAAACTACTTATAATGGCATACTACAAAATATTCAAAACAAGTTCTTAAAAATTTGCATTTAAATTAGGCTACCATGCGAATATTAATATTAACTACTCTGTTTAATATATTGACATTAATTACTTTCTTATTACGAAGTAGGTTGAGAAATAAAAACACTTTTCTAGTACCGAATTTTTCACTTTTTATTTAATTTAATCCATCTAAAACCGTACCTAACGCAAAGTAGGATAGTATTTGACTTATCGTGACATCTATTAGTAAAACCAGTTAAATATTGCATGAACAATTAATTATTTAAAAAAATGTACGCTTTGAATCCAAAATAATAACAATTGCTCAAAAAGGCTCTTGTCGATTGGCCGAAAGAATTACTTAAGAAATAGATAACGAATAGATATATGGGTATGAGCCCTAAAGTAATCAGGGTCCTCCAAGTTTTGAAGGTACCTCAATCGTGGTGGAAAATGTGGTTTAATGTTGGTTAAAGCACATACAAAAGTGTATTGATAGTTCTACAAAATATTCAAATTTCATTTTTAATACTTTATTAATTAGGGTTAGCTTGCTGAATATTAAATAAAGGGTTTTCCAATAAGAGGTTTCATTTTGACTAGCCCGCTACCTGGACAGCTGTCACTTTTGCCACTGCCATCTTTTGACATTTTAAAAGTATAAACTACGCCATTAGTAAAAATGCAACGATACACGCTTCAACAACGCATTAAAATTGTTAAAATTCACTACAGAAATGGTGAAAATTTTGCAGGCACAGTTCGCCAAACTAAAGCACTTTTGGGTCGTCGTGAAACACCTTCTCGGCCAGCAATAGTAAAACTGGTTAAAAAAATTCAGCTGTTGGGAAAACTTAGTGGTGTGGAGAATCGAAATCGTGTGCGTCGCTCAAGAACAATTGAGAATATTGCTGCTGTAGCCAATAGTGTTAAGGAAAACCCAGGTTTGTCGATTCCTCATCGATCGTTGGAATTAGACATTCCAAAAACGACATTACACCGTATTTTGCATAAAGACTTAGGTTTTAAGGCTTTTCAAGTTCAGTTAACACAAGAACTCAAGCCGGTCGATCACCAGCAATGTCGTATCTTTGCTGATTGGGTCCTTTCCTTGAAATGCATCAAAATGATCCGGATTTTCATCGAAAAATCATTTTAAGTGATGAGGCCCATTTTCACCTCGGAGGCTACGTGAATAAGCAGAATTGCCGCATTTGGGGCTGGGAAATCCAACGAACGACGTTTATTTTGAACAAGATGGCGCTACGTGCCACACAAGCAACGAAACAATCGCAATTTTGCAAGAAAAGTTTCCTGGCCGTGTTATTTCGCAAAGAGGTGATCACAATTGGCCCCCGAGATCTTGTGACTTAACACCTTTAGACTTTTTTCTTTGGGGTCACGTGAAAGATAAGGTCTATGCCAATGCTGCAATCGATTCAAGACTTTAAAGATGGAATTCGTTATCAAGAACATACAGCCGCAAATGTGCGAAATGATCATGGAAGATTTCATGAAAAGGAAAACCCATTACTATCTACTTAAAGATGGACAACGTGGAATTCATGTGAACATTTTTGCAAATTGTTTATTCTAAATGTTAAGGGCCGTTCGATTTCTTATATATCTTAAAGGTGTACACGATTTATAAATTGTATTATAAAATTGCAAGTTAATAAACGAGTTCTCAAAACCAGGAGGAAATCCGCTATATACTGTAACAGCATGTAAAAATTTGAAAATCAACCACTTATTATTAATTGGATATACTGAGATAATTTAAATGATATTGAATTTAAATTCTAGTCCAAGTAAATCCAAAATTGAAACCAAGCGATAAAATAAATAACGTTGTCTTATATATGTCTTATATATGATAAATATATTAATTACATGTATAGTTAGATATAGAATGACACATTGTTTAATGACCTTACCAATTGTTCTCTTTCAGTATGTGTGGTGGGCGTGTGCTAATAAATCAGCAAAATTCTTACCTGTAACAAAAATACCTATATTAGCATAAATATAAGACAACGATTAAGTGAATTTTTCTTTGGGTATAGGAATCGTGTTTATCTAGGCTATGTGATATATAGACATCGCTATTTGTGCAAATATTTTTGCATTTAGGACATAAAAAATATGTACTAAATGCAATACCCAAATTTTGGTAATTGCTAGTCTATAATTAATTTTATTGTTATTTAATTAATTCCAAAAATAACTTTTGTCTAATTTAGATTTCCATTAATTAATTAATTTTGCATTAGATAATATTTAGAATGTAATAAGATCACTATAAAAATATATTTACGGTAGAAGAACTTAGCTGAAAGGAGAAATTCATATTATAATTGGGGAAGGAACATTTAAGTTTTAGGATGAGTTACAATAAATTATTATAAATCTTTACTTTTAAATTAATAACACGGATGTTTAAGAGTTTTGATTTATTATGTGTGGACACGACTACAATTACTTTTTTCTTCTTTAAAATATCCAATATATATTTTGGACTATTAACAATGGTTGATTAAAAAACTAAAGATCAAAAATCTTCTTAAATTATTGAATGTTTAGCTTTAACATTATTTCCAATGATAATTCTAAAAAGACAGAAGAGCGTACAATGTAGAAACCTACACTTGTACACCTGCCTATTACTTAAACCATTCACAAACGAGAATGAATCCGAAATTCGTTTACATAATTAAAGCCGAGACACCTAACCCATTGCATAAATAGCTGGCAATGTTTTGTTTGAATCGATTACTTCTTCTCACAGGTAGACTTTTCTCTTCGCGGGCGAATTCAAGGCCAAGAGGTGCGAACCGCTGTTGGGAAGAAGACAATGGGTCGAACGAGTCCAAGACCAAGACCAAGGTTACTCGACGGCAACGAACTAATCGTTTAATAACGGCTCGAACACTCGGGATCTATCTCTTCAAGTCACGTTTCGCGATAGTTTATTTTTCATTTTCAAACACATCGGATTCTTGCGTAACGGTAAAACGCCTGCCCGAGAGGCAAAATTTATCAACTACTTCGGCGACATAGAGAAAAATGATGCTGGATTATGAGATGACGGCACGAAAGGCATTCCTTACGAATTCCTGACGCGTCTGGTTACCGTTGGCGCTCCTGTAGCAGAATTTCACAAGCAATGGGTCAACCGTTTTACTTAATTATATTCCCATTATGTTGCTATTAACAAGATAATATTTGAATGAGATAAGTTAACCTTTAACCTCCGCCCGAGTCATTTAGTTTTAATGTGTTGGAATCTTGATTCAAATATTACTTATTTTTGTATCGCCATCAAAATAACATGCAAGTCAAGATAATGATTTTTATGAGGTAGGTTTAATCTATAAATTAGTTCGACTGACGGAGATAAAAGCTAATTGATACATATTTAAGTTTTAACTAATTTGATCTATCCTGTACTATTAATAACTATTACATAATGAAAATATACATATCAAAGTTGAATAAAATAGCAATTATGTAAATTGATGATGTATAATGAGTGATATAAATATAACAAGAAAAAAAACGGTAAGTTTTGAATTGAATGGGAGGTAAATAGGGCGATGAATTGTGTTTGTGATTGTGCTGATGAAGAATTGAGTTGTATTCGAGTTAATTAATTAAGTAAACGTTTCGGGCGCCGATTTAGCTAATTGGCGGACGTGTTTTAGGTTAACTGTCCGACCCAAATCCAAATCATAATCCATAATCCTTTTCACGCTCGCGACCCGCCGCTATGACCATAAAAAAAGCTAAACCGTATTATATTGCGATCATAAATGCAAACAATAGATCGACAGCTAAACCGTGCCGATTAATTATAATTATGGACAACAAACGCAACTGAGGATTCACGAAAATTCAGACTAATATGGATAAGTTGGCTGATGCACAAATGAAAGTATCAAGAAATGAGGACGAAGAAAATCGATACAAAAAATTATAAACATATTAAATTAATCGATAATTTTATACAGGGTGTCCTAAAAAAGTTTACATTTCTTTAGCTTTCTGTGTGATTCCGAGGAGTGCGGAAGCTATGTCAATTGTTGATCTGACTCTTAGGAATTTTGTGTAGGACACCTTATGCATACGAGAGTTTTACAAAAAAATTTATTCGACGATTGCGTTATAGTCACTTAAATGAGGTGCCGAGCATACCTCTTATTCAAAAATGGATGAAGTTTGAAGAGACCGGAACAACAAACCAAAAATAAATCCACCACGATTATCAAGAACGGCAGAGGAGTGGATTACGAATAAAAAGGGAGGGCGACGAAGTGACAGTATGCAGGCCCCTAGTTGGGCTCATTATATACCTCCAGTGATGGGAGAACTATCTATCCAGCCACCCTACTCCTTTGATAAAGTTGAGGATTTTGCTACGAAACAGCCCCCCCCCCAGGTTGACCGGTTCAGAAAAGGGAATAATTAACAAGTCTGTTCGTGACGATCCGAACCTTTCACCTTACATAAAATCATAAAATTTAATTGGTATAAAGCCCCAAGATGGTGATCAAAGTAAAAACTTCCCTGTCAAATTATTCTCCAGGAGAGATGACATAAATTGGCTTTCACGCAGTCCTTATTTAACCTCTGTGTACTCTTTTCTGTTTGGTTTGGTTTTATAGGGCGCTTCGATAACTATGGCCATAGGGCGCTTTTTGTGGGGTTACATCAAATCTATAATTTACGTTAATAGACCTACTTCTTTGCCGCATTTAGGACACCCTGTATATATTCTATATTCATAAAATCATAGTTTAGTAAGAAATATATCAATATACTAAAATAATTTTAAGTACAATTAAAACTTAAACATTGGCAATAAACTATGCAATACATAAGTAACAAAAACTCATCATGATTCTTTTTAACACAAACATTAGAAAACAAATGATTTCACTAACTATTTTTATCACATCGGGTATTGGCTATTTGTAGAAGTTACAATTTATGGAGTGAAAGCGATCGAGTGCTGAAAAGGAAACGGAAGGAAAGTGGCGAAGAAGAAGCGACAGTGTCCGCACCGGGCATTCAGGAAGGAAAAAGAAAGGGACAATGCAAATGACCCACAACAACAGCCAAGTATTTTTCCATTGTTTCCATAATTGCTTTGCGGTCGTCACACAATTTTTATCGCTTCATTAGTGTCGACGAAAAATGTGTCACTCGACCGGTGTGGTCCTACCTCCTGCCTTACATTTTCCCCAATATGATTAGCATAAAAATATCAACGTGAAAAAACTTACAATCAATATTTTTTAATATTAAATGAGAAAATGATTTTTGTGATGTGTGAAAACACTTTAAAAGCTTTTATCACTAAATATTTAAAAAAAAAATGACTATAGTTTTCTCTACAAACTGGTAAAATAAAGTGTTTTCATAAATCCTTTCCTAAAAATGTGCTACCAAGTAACACAAGAAACACATACGTAACTAGAACATTAAGATATCTCCAAATCCTATAAGATTGAAGGCTACATAATTTACCTTCTTAATTAAGTGATATTACCGAGATATAAGGGTATTCTTAATCACGATAGCAATCTAGCATTTCATGCGTGTGAATTTAGTACAGATATGATTCGAGAAATCCAACTTCAACTTCCAAATCATTTTTTTGTTAGACGCTTGTTATAATAGGCATTGTATTTATAATAATATTAATAATAACTTACATAAACATATTTCTATTGATTATAACAACAATAGTTAATTATGAGTATCGAAAATTTCTTACATTATAATATATAGTCAAATCTCTTCAATAGCAATTTAATTGTTAATATAGCAAATTAATAGTGCTTGACTTATTCAAAAGATGTGTTAAGATTTTTGAAGCACAAAGATGTGGATCCTGTTAGATTTCCAAGGATCATAATTAGCCTGTATCGTAATTGCTCTCACGTTTCGCCAAATTCCTCAGCACCTGACGCGTACGTGAAAGTTTTTCTTTTTCGTTTCATGCCTAGACTGTAATTACCGGCGGAGCATCACGCGTTCTTTCCCCGGTTACGTAAGTACAATAACCACATATATTAGATTTTTCGGTGAAATGCTTCGGTAATAAAATCGACGCCCATTTTTTTTCTTCATAATAATTTTGGTAAATGTTCACAAGTTACGTAAAACGTATTTCTATCTAGAACAATTAAACAGTATAAAATTCCAATAATTATTTACTGAATTTAATTTAAAGTATTGATATCTTTAATATAAATAAGGAAGTGGAACTTCTAGCAAAAATTATATTAGAAAAAGAAGATAAAAAGGCAGTCCTAAAGGTGAATATAATATTATTAACCGAAAAATTAACCTAATTTCAAGGCGGAAATGATAAAGTCACTCCTCATGAAACAGAAATCATTGTTAATCCGGCTATCAACTTAGATCTCTGTTTGTAAATGAATCAGAGAAACAAACCAAAAATGAGCTACGGGAAATATTTAAGAAACAGAAATGTAAAATGAAGGAAATTATTAATCTAACCAAACATGAAATTCAAAGTATAAAATCATGTATCATGTCAAAAATTTGGACCTGGACCTTATAAAGTACAGGTAACCCTGTACCCCCTTGAACCCAATTATAATGGGAGGTATGGAGTTAGGTTCCATCTCATAAGAAATAGGATTATGCAGGTATAACATTATTATATTTAATATAAATACATGTATATATACTATATAATTGTAAAACAAAAATAAAATTCTCAATAACAAAAACAAAACAATTTGATCAAAAAAGTGTAATTTCACAGGGGTATTATCATTTCTGTGTTGAAGTTCCCGGTTTCGGATCGCTTATATCTTTTTGGAAAAAAGTATCTAGTGTTAACTGCTTAGATTTTCTTTTTCTTTCTTTAAGAAGTTAGGAATATGGTCGAATCGATGCAATAACACTCCTCTTTACGATCGAACTTCTTTCCGAATCGGGGTCTATCTCACAGAGTTCATCAGTGATGGTTTCTATGGTTGAAAGAATACGCTCGAGACCGGCCGTTTTTATAACTCTCAGAGGTTTTTCGTCTTCTTTCTCCTCCTCTGGGTGTTAATGACTTAATGCGGTGGCTAATTCTTTTAATTTCTCGTTGGAGAGCGGCTGGTTGTGGCTCTCTAAAACTTCTTTCACATCTTCAGCTATCACATTGTCTAATCCTACCTCTCGCGCAAGCGTGGTAATGTGTTCATCAAAATTATCTACATCAGAGATGCACAGACTTATTAAGACTAGGGGCCACTCGGGCAAATCATGAACTGATGGCGGGCCGCCAGAAGTGTAGGTAATTAAAGACAATAAATAATTGATAATAATGTATTAAAATTAAAAAGGAATTTATTAATTTGAAGCGTGGCACTGCATAGTGCTTACAATCTTTTTTATATTTGGCTCAAATTTACTTGTAGCAACACGTAAAACTGCTTCCAAACTTTCATTTGCAAGGCGGTTTCTATTTTTGGTTTTATTATTATTAAGTATTGAAAAAGTTTGTTCACATATATAGGTAGAACCAAATAAGCTGGCACATTTCAGAGCGTTTATGCGCAACTCTTTGTACATATTTTTATCAATGCAGCGGTAAAAGTTCAGCAAGTCTCCTTCGTTGAATTTGTTGCGTAAATCTTCGTCGTTTTGAATGTCGATAATTTCTAACTGCATTGACTCTGGCGCATTTTCAACTGAAATCGTGAAAGGATTGCTGAATATGTCCAACAGAGGTTTCACTTTTTTAAACTCCGAAAATCTGTCTTGAAAAGATTGAATCAAAATATCTAGCTTTTCTACATAACTGAAATTAATCGCAGTTTTGTTGAATTTTTCAGCCATTTTCTTATAATTCGGAAAATGATTGTAATTTCCAGAATTCAATTGCGATCTGAAAAGTGTCAGCTTGCATTGAAAGGATGATACATGAGCGTAGAGCTGGGATATCAGTTGATTTTTGCCTTGAAGCCGTGTGTTCAAGACATTCAAATGATTTGTAATGTCAACTAAAAAAGCCAAATCACACAACCAATCAGGATTTTTAAGTTCCGGGACATCCCTTTGCTTTTCCGCCAGAAATATTCCAATTTCTTCTATTAAATTTAGAAATCGTTCCAGTGTCAATCCACGACTTAGCCACCTTACTTCTGTATAATACAGTAAATCTCCATATTCGCTTTCGATGTCATCAAGGAATTGTTTGAATTGCCTGTGATTGAGTCCTCGTGATTTTATGAAATTTACAGTCGAAACTACCACTTTCATGACATTTTGAAATTCAATTTGTTTAGCACAGAGGGCTTCTTGGTGTATAATGCAGTGAAACTGCATGAGATCTTCAGCCTTTATGTTTTTTTCTTGCAGATGCTTTTTCAGCAAAGTAACTAGCCCGGAATTGACACCAATCATCGAAGGAGCACCGTCAGTCGCAACTCCCGATAATTTTGATAAGTCCAAATCAGTTTTTGAACGCTCATCCAAAAGTACATTGAGTATATCAACTCCTTTGGTTTGACCTTTCAATGAACACATTCCTAATAACTCTTCTACGACTTCAAAATCTTGAGTAACACCTCGTATGAATATTAGAAGTTGAGCTGTGGAACTAATATCAGTGGATTCGTCGAGTGCTAATGAAAAAAATTCAATGATCTTAGTTTTTTCAGTTAATTGTTCCGCAATATTACCTGACAAAGACATAATTCGTCTTTGGATGGTCATACGATTCAGTTGAATTTTCTCAAACTTTTTTGCTGCTTCTGGACACATTTTCTTAGCGGCAATTTCTATGCATTCTTTTACAAAATCCCCATCATTGAAGGGGCGACTTCGCTTTGCTATCATTCGAGAAATTTCATAACTAACTTCTGTAGCTGTTTCTGAATCTTCAATGGGTTTTCTAAACATAGCTTGCTGACCCGTAAGCTCCCGTTTTAAAGACAACATTTTTTGCTTTCTTAATTCGCCTGTAAACTTGGTAAAAGAAGGATGCTGCGTTTCATAGTGCCTTTTTACATTATATTCCTTTGCAATTGCAACAGAATTCTTGCAAATTAAACAAACGACTTTGTTATGCGACCATACAAAAAAGTATTTCTCAGTCCAAATTTCTTGAAATTGCCGATTTTCATCTTTAACCTTACGTTTTTTACTAGGTCCTGGCTTGTCCATGTTGCGTTCTAATCCTGGCTAGGATTAACACAGCACCTAAAAACAATTACAGTACCTACTTAAATTACCCATCCTTTTTAAATTATCAAAAATAATTGATTAAATAGGTAGGGAAACTCTTATTAATAATAGAGTTTTACTTACGATTTCACAACACAATTATACACGGCACTTGACGGTTAACACTGCAACAGGAAATCTACGTTGAATGTGGATCAAAATATATGACACCGGCTAGTGGAGTACAACTATTGCCTTCCAAAACCTCTATTAAACTCACAGAACACTAACACACCTAGCGGCGATTAAACGTGGCTTTTATACCGCGCGTATAGAGTCGAAAACTGTCTGGAGAAATCTCGAAACCGACTCTGGAAGCTTCGAGTCGTGTACTATCTACGCGAGCGATCGTCATCGCGCCGCCGGCCGCCGCGCTTCTCAAGCAAACGAATTTAACCGAGATCAGCACGAACATTACCGACCGCTGTTACCGACGACGCACGTACGGCGCACCGTAATAGCGCGCGCGCGAGATTCAAATTACTTTTCGAACATATTTTTTTTGGTTTTATTCTGGAATAGAATTCAATATTTTTAGAATGTACGAGAGTATTATTTTTGCTGTCTGTGCATCCATGATCTACATGCTCTAATCGTGCATAAATTTTGGTAGAAGTTTACACCACACTCCATTTAAACATTTTGCTGACTCTTCATCCCAAGCTGCCTTGATGTTGTAAATGCCTTTCAAAATATCATAGTACCGCCAATAGTCTTTAATTGTTTTTTTCTGTAGAGTCTAAGACTCTCACCATTTCCATGAAGCTAGGATTTAAAAGTTGCAATAACTCTCTGATCCATTGGTTGCAAAAGTGATGTTGTATTTGGGGGCATGTAAACAACTCTGACATCCAGTGGCATTGTCTAAAAGAAGAAGTGCCTTGAGTAGTAAATCATTTTCTTTACAAAAGCGTAGCACGGTTGGACAAAAATAATCTGTGTACAAATTTTTAATAACGTCTCGTGTGACCCAAGCTTTCTTGTTCCATTTCCAATAGACTGGTAACATCTCTTTGTTTAGCCCCTTGAGAGCACGTGGTGTTTGCGAATGGTACACCAACATTGGTTTAAGCTTCAAAGTTCCAGAAACATTCCTCCTAGCAAAAGAGTGAGTCTATCCTTTGCAGCTTTAAAACCTGGAGCGTAACGTTCTTCCTGGGAAATGAAGGTACGTGATGGCATTTTTTTCCAGTAAAGCCCAGTTTCGTCGACATTAAAACTGAGGTCAGGAGGATAATTACCATGTTCTACATAGTCTTGCAACTCTTTTGGAAAAGCAGCCGCTGCATCAACATCGGCATCACCACATAGTTTGACATTAAGACACTTACTTCGAGATTTAAATCTCATGAACCAACCCTTGCTTCCCAAAAATGATTCTTCGCTTCCCTCTGTCTTCTTAAGATCTTCAAAAATCATCTTTGCTTTCTCAGTTATAACAGCCTGATTCAAAGGAATATGTTTCTGTTTAAATCATCTACCCATAGCGATATTAATTTTTCCATTAAAAAAAACTTACTTCTTTTATAACAGACTTATCGCCGTAGATTGTTGCGCAGATTCTTTTATTCTGTGTGAATTTTTCTTGATGGTAATCGTTGATGGAGCTAAGTTCATACTTTTACGGACATTAGGACGTGTTTGTCCATCTTCCATTCTTCGAATCATCTCCATCTTTTTTCCAGTGTTATGGATTGGTGTGCCTTTTTCGCACCACGTTCAGAAAACTTTTCTGCACTTCTTTTATTAGACATATTTACTTAAAAAATATTACACAGAAAAAGGAAATGAATTCAATTGTGTTTAATAAATGTACATACGTCGTATCAGCTCGGTAAATACTTTATAACTGGATCATCAACCTGTCTAGTTCTTCAGTTGGGTCGGGGAATCCCAGTACATGCCCATTAAAACAGGGGATTTTCAAGATGTAGGTATGTGGCGTTATTGTGATTCGGCGTAAATGGAGCCGTCGAAAACCGAGTGCTACCTGTATCAGTTCCAACCGTATATGCAGAGAACCAACTCACGTAGGTATTTGACGTTTTTAGTCCACCTCGCCAGTCGAACAGAAGCGAAAACATGACTCTTCTAGGAAAAGAAAATATTCACAAATCCTTACAACATAAAATAAGACCCTCAAAATTCAATTAATGTTACAAGATCACTTAGAATCTCAAATATTTGCAGCGGTGTAGCAATGTATGCTAAATATAAATTTGATTTTAGCATAATACAAGATATAAATTAGTTAGGGACCATATCATCATTTGAATGCGCTGGAATTCAATGAAAATCGAACAATAAAAAATATATATGTACTGTTGTTTATAGAGCTCTCAAACTCAACTCAAACATAGATTTATTTTTTTCACAATTTGAAAAGCTACTTACATTATTTTTAGATCGAAGATTTCTGACAGTACTATAGATAACATTATAAATAAGTATTTGATAGTCATATTTCTTACCATCGAGCCCAAATCATATATTTCGAACAAAATTGCAAAAAACGCAAAGAAATTAAACACAAACAAATTGTAAATGTAAAATGATCCCGAAAGCTATGAAAATTACAGGCCAATAAGCATGTTGTGTACTTTTTCAAAAATTTTTGAAATAAAGATTGGATCCCGTATTTTGAATTTCTTAAATAAACATAATATCATAAACTCTTCTCGACATGGCTTTCGCAAAAACAATGTACAAATACAGCAATTTATCAATTAATTTCACAAATCACATCTTGAAAACAAAGAATTACCTTTGGCCATATATGTGGATCAATCAAAAGCCTTTGATAGTATAAGCCATAATATATTACTTGAAAAACTATGGAGATATGGCATTAGTGGTGCTCATAGAGTCGTACTTATCGAATAGATATCAAGTTGTTACCATCAAAGTTGTAACATCGAAACCTTTGTTAATACAAAACGGTGTACACGCGGTCCCGAACTGACGTGGAGCGACGTTGGTTCGGGTCAATAGTTGGATGGGTGACCGGTACCATTCACCATTGGGATACAATTAATGGTGCTTTAGAGTGACGGGGGCGATCCTTTAAAGTAACAAGCTCATTTACACACACACACAAATACACAAATGACACATGGCGGAAGGACAACGTGGTCGATAGCCAAACACTAGTAGTAGTAGTACTACTACTAGTACAAATCGGTATACCACAGGTCAGTGTCTTAGGGCCGCTGCTATTTTAAATTCTAACGGCCTCTTAAATATAATAGATACAGACAAACAGAGATAAATTCCTTTGTAAGATTTACATTTGAGTTTATAAATACTTTAATCCTTTAATTTTTGTGGGTTTGTCTTTTAGGTTAAAAAAGTTGGTGTTTAGTTTTGAGTGTCTTTTGAACACAATGTAAATACCGTGTATTTCCAAAACTCTTTTCATTTTCTAATTGCGGTTTTCAAAGAATGTTAATGTAAATGCTCTCTTGGCTTTTATTAAAATTTTCCATTTAAAAGGTATCTAATATTTTTGTTGGATATCCATTATTAATTGCCAACTATTTAGTGTTAAATTAATTTTCTAGAACTTGTTTGTATTTTAGTGGGTGTAGAGAATTAACTTGTGGAATGAGGAAGCGGAAAAATCATACAAGATAGTCCAGAGGAGTATAACCAAAAACCATCAGTAATATATATTCAATTTCGTTATTATCGAATCTAATATGTTTTTTCCTAAAGATAATCCTAATATAATTTTTGTAATATTATTCATATTATTCTGCCCCAAATACTGTTTCCTTCGAAGTTCTTAGCAAATAATTTTAAGTATATGATGGCAGGCGGATGTTACCTTCCATCAAAATTTGGATGAATTCTATCAAAATTTGGATACGTCAGTTGAAATCCAACATGGTACAAATAGTAAATATTAAATTTTCTTTTTAAATTGGATGAAAGTATTGCAGAAACGTACGGGAATGAATGCATACCCCGTGAACAGTTTTTCTGTTATTTTGACGGATTCCGTGACGATCGTGAGGACCTCGCAGGCGATGACCGTACATCGCCGCCAAAAAATAGATTAATTCTGAAACATGTATTTTTTATAAATCAGTAATTGAAACTCTTGACACTACGGCCAAAATAATGTAATAACAATGTTAAATTTGATCAAAACTAATATTTCACTATTTCACTGAATTGAAAAATTCACTATTTTTACCAAGTAGTAAATGTCGCAACCATTCTCTTTATTAATATTTGTTAAATGAAACCAGAAAAACGATTGTAGAATTCACATCTCTTAAAATAAATGAATATTATTACAACAGATTAATCCAAAAACATGTATTTTCATAAATAAGTAATTGAAACTATGCCCAAAATAATAATGGACAATGTTAACCTTTATCAAAACTAATATTTGTTATAATAAAACCTGAAAAACAATTGCAGAATCCACATCTCTCAAAACAAATGAATAATATTACCATTACCAATCTTAAAACATGCATATTCATTAATCAATGAAGGAAACATCTGCAAGATTCATTGAAAATGAAACCAGGACACAGAAAAGCACAATCACTCTGACATACGACTAAAATATTGGAGAGTTCAGCATTGTAAAGGCATGGCAAAAATGTCCCAAAGGTCCGGACAACAAGTCAGCCATTGTAATTGATTATAAAACGTGGTGTTTTTATTTTCAATTCAAGCCAAAAACAAATCGTCAAAGTTCGGCATGTAAGTCACCAAAAGAACCAAAAAAGGAAAAAAAATGCGTATTCAGAAAATCAAAAACAAGACAATGCTGGCCATTCTTCGAAAAAAAGTAAACGTAGAATACTATCTAGGAGTTTTATAATGATTTGGAGATAAATGAGTTGATTTTTGTTGCACGATAATGCACCATCGCACAAATCCATCCTGGTACATGAATTCTCGACCAAAAGAGGAATCAGTGTTATCAATTGTCTATCGAATTCACGCGATTTCTTCCTATTTCCCAAAATTGGCGATGAAGGAAAATCATTTTGATACCATCCCGGTTATCAAAAAGACTTTGACCATCAACTAGAGATCATTCCAGCGAATGAGTATAAAAAATATTTCCAAAATTTTCTTGAACTGTTTTAGCGCTATTTATCAGTCCTTAAATACATAGTCAGCTAAATTCAATGAGGACTGATAAAAAAACGCTTAAAAGGTTCAAGAAACCTTTGGAAATATTTTTTATACTCATTCGTCTTCAGGTTGTTAAACATTTTGTTATTATAAGGAAAGTATTTTAGTGATATATTAAATATTAGTTTCAAATTCAGATTTTAACTATCTTCAAGATGTATCACCGAGTAGTAGCTTCCATCATTAATAATACTTCTTAGATTAATTTGCTGACTCGCTGTACTTTCAAATTTTCGAACATACAATTATGTTTGTAATTGTATGAAAAAACCCTAAACCAGCATAAAACATTTTGATGTTAGAAATAATTTATCTGTTCGGATAAAAGGAATTCATTTTGTAGTATAAATTATGTGATTGTTTCATTTCATAGATGCTGGAAAGCTGCAAATATATTATTTACTAAAATTTTATTATTATTATCTTCTAATCGGAAGCAGATTACAAGGCACAACTTCTTTCAAACTTCCATCTTCTTTCTCGTACAATATCTAGAATAATTTTAAATCATACATTATTGAACCAATAACTCCATCAGAGATTTATAAAATAAAAATTTAAAAAAAATAAGTTATGGGTATGATGAAATTCTAGAAAGCACCTGCAATTATTTTGATATATCCTTTAGATTCAAATAGACGTTGTCAACGGAAGCAGGGGCTGGTGTAGGAATTTTCTGCAAAAACCTGTCCCTAAAAAATAGTACTGCACTAGGTAAGATAATGAGCACACCAACAATATCGGAACTCGTGGATATACAATATGCAGCAAAGGCAATCTCTGACAAGAAGATCAAGGGAAAAAACATATACATCATAACGAACAGCAGAGCAGCAATCTTGTCTATTGCCAGCTGCAAAATTACCTCAGTATTACAATGCTGGAATGTTGCGAAGCCTTGGAAGAAGTGGATCGTGACAATAAGGTGATCCTACGCTGGTTAAAAGGACCCAACAATATCAGAGGTAACAGAATAGCAGATGGTTTGGCGTAGAAGGAGCGATAGGACCACATACCTGGCTGTAGGGTCTCAAAAATCTTCATCCCAATGAATACCAAAGCGGCCAGATACTTATGCAACTGCCCAAAGAAAACCTACGGAAGGTCGTAGGGCACTGCAATTTAAGATCTCACCTGAAGAAACTGGAACTACAATCTAGTCCAACCTACGCGAACCACAATGTAAGAGGAGTGTCTAAAGCCATCAGACATCCTAAGAGATTTTCTTGATACAATCCTGGCGTTTGCCAATGCCTTGTGATGACTCAGATGGAAGGACGTACAAAGGGCCCACTGGAGCCTACGTGCAGCGGAAGTCTCTGCCCTCCCATTGAATAAAAGCAGAACCAGAAGCAGATCCTTTAGCACATCCAATATTTTTTTTTTTAAATCGACTGTTTGCAGATGATCCAAATCTACAAAGTTATATAACTCGTATTTGCACATTGCCATTTAAAACAATGTATCTTAATATTGAGTCTCCCTGATCTTCTATTCATCAATGTTTGTCGAGTCTTGCAAACATGAATCTATCACTGTAGGCGCACCAATTGATGTATACTTAGTCTTATTAAGCCTATAAAACTTTAAATAAATTAAATAAATAAGAAAAAATCTTGTAGTAATGTAGTAAGTACTAAATTATATTTTTTTAAAATTTATTTCATTAAGTAAATTTTTATACTGTTTTATACATTTATATAATAATAATAATATAATTATAAGTGTTGCCATTTTCGTGATAATCTCTTCATTGATTAACTTTCAAAACATAAAACATGAGCAGCCTTATTTAAATTACGAGACAGTTGCACTTGTTTTCAGGGGAATACTACGGTGACGTTATTGCATACACCCCAGCTCTATTATGCACTGTAATTTACCCCCTATACACGAGGGGATGTGATTCACCTGCTGAAATCAGTCTGGGGGACGGATGACTAGACAGAGGGGTGGATCTAATCGAATCTGTAACTGTCGGTTTTATCGCGATGAGTTATTTATTCAACAGATATCGTTCGTCATGTGTGCCATGTATTTCATCGTGGTGAAATTAAATCCGTGACCACGGGATGATACATGCAACCGCACAGATAATGATGTATGAAATCCATCAAGACTGCTAAACAAAATGAATCAAATTCTATGTAAAATTAAATGCAGTAATTATTTATAAAATTACTGTTAGTGCTTAAATTATATAAAATACGAATGATCTTTAGTGGGAGGGATAGTAGGACAGTAGTACTCATTTACACCGTGCGGAACGCTGGCGAATAAGGTAGACACCGGATGTGTGCTAACATGTACAGTTTTAGCTATCTGTGTGTAAAGTTACGTCTTGTTGGTTTTGACTGTGTTGTATATGTGAGTGTTTTTAATGTTTAAGAAAATATATAACGCAGTAAGATGTGAAGTAAGGGTTATGATTAGATTTCTCAATGCAAGAAATGTGCCACCTTGCATTATTCTTCGTTAATTGAAGGATGTATATAGAGAAAATATTATAGATGAGTTGTCTGTTCAGTGCTGGTGTAATATTAACTTAGGAAGAGAGAACACCCCTGATGATAACCGTTCGGGACGTCCAGATTTGGCTTCAGATTATCATCTGTTTATGAAACTCAAAGTATTTTAACAGGATAAAAAATTGAAGGAGAAGAACTGAAAGAAGCTGTGATTACGTATTTCAATACACTGACAGCGGAATAATATGAAGCTGGTATACAAATACTCGTTAGACGTTACGACAAATACTTAAATTGTATTGTACTTGTAAGCCCTTGAAAAGACAAGATGTATTTATATTTAATTAAGTGCTTTTCGTATTTAGAGTAATACATTTTCTTCGCTTTGCAGCATTTAATCTAACGATTCAATTCACTGCATAGAATCAATTAAAACTCGTGATCATTTGGTAAATAATTTAAATTGTACCATTCAAAAGATTTTTTTAAATCAAACACAAAAGATTATTTTTTAGTATTTAAACTGACTTCGTCAATCAACAATTCCCTTAATGTATTTATAATTTATGATTATTGGCCAGTATACAGTTTTTGAAAGTCGCATGCACGCTTTATACATCATACATGGTTTCCAATGTAGAAGTTTTTTTTTCTTTTATTGCGGTTCTTCCGTGTTTATTTATGGATGAAATGATCTTGTGCAAAATTCAGGTTGTAATTTTCTCGGGGTTCCCGGAGTGTCGTTGAATAATTTGGTAATAGTTCACGTCGTAAAAAGTGCGGATCGAAGTTCTTTGGTCTTTTTGTATGCGGGTGGACGTAGACGTGAAATTTTGTATTTTCTGTTCCTTTCTACAGATATGTGTACGTGTGTGTGTATGTGTATGTTTATGCGAGTGTAAAAGAATTCGAGCATGGCATAGCGGTTTTTAATATTTATGCCGAAAGGTACGAGACTCCTCCAGTTATATTATTGTGGAGTGGAATGGAAGTGCAATGCTCGGAGAGAAGAGGTCAATGCTTAATATATTTTTATTTATTTAGAAAAAATTCGATTTGAATTTTTCAATGGCAAATTCGTTAAGAACAATATATTATTATTATTAAGAAACAAACATATGCATAATAATAATTCAATAAATTATGTTATATATATACAGGGTGACTGACGAAAAACCTTTGGTGCTGTATCTCACTTATTTTTTTATCCGATTTTAATAAATAAAACATTAAATTAAACCATTTTTAAATGACTTTAATAGGATCTGAACTGTTATTTTTTCTCGCACCCAGTTTTTGACAAAATACGATCAACATTTTTTTTTTAATTGCACTGTATATATATTTTTATTGATTCGCAAGATTTTTTTTCTGAATATAAAAATGTAGACAAATTTATCCATACATCAAACTTAAGTCGAGAAATTGAGGATTAAAAAAGTCAAGTATCCACTAAAATCAGGTACCCCCTTAATCTCATTCATAACCCATCTAATACCCTCCTATATAAATGAACCCAAGTAATTCCTATTGAAGAGCGTCTGAAACACCTATCCCAATAATTTCCTTAATCCTTAACCAGTTGTGTATTCCTCGTAACCCTTTCATCACTCCAAAGCCAAACACACAGAAATCACCATTCATCAATTCATCTCATCAGTTCACAATGACATTGATGATCATAACCTTTGAATGACAGAAGAAAACTAGGTATACACTATTCACGTTGTTTTTGCATAATGGGTGGCCATGATTTATTTTTTTAACGTTGGGCACACTATTCGTCAATTTTCCGTTACTCAAGCGCCTGACATGTGAACCTGTCAAAATACATACAGTGTTGCTGAATCTCCCGCGACCAGCATACGTTCATTTAAAACGAGATAGCATTGTTTAATAAAGTCCGTTATTTGTCAGAAAAATACTGATAAATTTCTTTAAAATGCCAAGAATTATTAGCGCTGAAATTAAAATAGCAATAATAGTTATTTAAGGTACAAGTGTAAAAAGTGATGCTTTATTGCACGAACTGGCATTTAAAAACACGAGCGAGGAACGAGCGAGTTTTTTTAAAGCCAGGAGTGCAATAAAGAAACTTTTTACACGTGTGCCTTACAAAATTTTATCTTCGATCGTAAAGGATTTCAAAGAATATATTCTTATGAGTAATATTTTAATATCATTTCAATAATTCAATTAATGAAAACATAATTTACCCGCAGTGCACTAATGAAAGCGTTACTTAGCAACCAGTAAACAAGTTGCGCAAATGTCGGCCGCCATTATTATTTATGGAAAAAATGTTCGCTTTATTATAATCGCTTCGACTTGCATTAAATGAAATCTTCAGAGTTCTTAAATCTGCCATTTGGTTTGTATTATATATTTTATTTATAGTTCATTAGTTATTTGTATCAATTAATAAAAAAATAAGTTTTTTGTCGAAAATTTGTGCTATAATTCATCTGTCAAATTTGACATTTCTGTGCAATAAAAACAGTTTGACATTACCGTGCAATAAAAACGTAAAAAAGCACTAGTGCTTTAAAAAGCCACTTTTACAATGAAAAATGATGCAAAAAGCGTCTACTTTCTGTACGATCGTAGATAAAAAAATTTTATGCTCAATACCGAAAAGATCTGCCAAATTTCAACCGTGATGATATTTGTATTAGACTGCAGAACATATTTTTAGTAAGTACAAATTAAGTTAAGTTATTTTCATGCATCAATTGATTCCTAGGTGAGTACAAGAACAATAGCAAAAATAGTGCTGGAAAAAATCGAAAATTTAAGCACCTCATCATCTGGTCAGTCAACGAGTCAAAACCGACATTTTTTACCAATCACATGTTTAGGAAAGACCTGCAACAACTTATTTGGCAATATAACTCAAAAAATGAATATTTTACGTTAGATGATCTTTTGGCTAATTCGCGAGAAAGTTTAGAATTTAAAGGTGGGAGAACAACTTTATACAAAATCCTGAAATCGATGGGATACAAGTAAAAAATGGTATACGGTCGCAAAATTTTATGTGAACAAAAACACGTCGTTGTAGCTAAAATTACATTTTTCAGAAAATTTTTACAGTTTCAAAATTCTAGTGAAATTTTTACATTTGTATATCTTGACGAAACGTGGATTTACCAAAATGTGTCGGCAATTCGTCGTTGGGTACACGATTCAGATTTGAAAAGTAATCCACGCAAAATAGAAAGTGAAGGGTCAAGGTTTACAATTTTACACGCAGGATGTCAAAGGTTTAGGTTTTTTGAAGGGATTTGATTTATTGTTAAATTCAAAAAATAATAATAGGGATTATCATAAAACAATGGATGAAAACTTATTTCAAAATTGGCTAAATAATCAGCTTATTCCTTCTTTGACAAAGTTAGATAAAACATGTGTAGTGATTTTTACAATGCGCCCTACCATTCGGTGCAGCTGGACAAACTACCTACATTTTCATCTAAAAAAAGTCGAATGCAGGAATTGCCGATTAAGCACAACGAAGAAATCAGGGATAACTTTTCGAAATAGCAACTATGGTATTTGATCAAACTTTTCAAAATTATTAGTAATCGACGATATGTAACAGATGAGACATTGAGAGAACATGGACATGAGGTTCTTAGATTACCCCCGGCATACCATTGTCAATACAATCCAATTGAAATGGCATGGGCATTTTGTAAAACCTATTATAACAAGCACATAAATTCGCGACAGAGCAGCGAATTTATGGCTTGAGTTTATTTCGAAATGCACTCCTGAAATGTGGAAAAAATTTTGTAGACATTGTGAACAACTTATTTCGGAAGAAATTAATGAGAAATCTTTCATTTGATCTTTAATAATTACATTAGGAGTATCGGACTCGGACTCTGATTGGGATTTTGATACAAATAATGATTTAAAATTTTCGAAATTATGGAAGTTGAATAGTTTTGTTCTTTTTTGTCAAGGATAGGTGTGTAAAAATTTGGAATAAAAGTTCGAAAAAAGTAAGTTATTAAAATAAGTAGGTACAAGATTTTTTTTATAAAATTTTGTTTTAGGAATACTTTGGTTAAAGTTAGAAATGTATTGAGAATTGGGTAATCTAGCCGCACATAAACTATCTGCAGTCACCATTACGATTATGTTCTTTTACTCAAGAAAATTAGAAATTGCACATTTTAGTAGTAAACTTCTCAATATATTTTTTTCTTTACCTACTGAAATTCGAAAAATAATTTTAATAATTAATTAATTCATAATATAATGAATTTAAAAGTAACATGGCTTGTGTTTAATTGTGACTATTTTTCTGCTGGAACCTAGTAAAACTGACAACAACGCACCAAATGTTGACAATACTTGTAACCTCAAACTTATAGAAAAATATCACCTAATTCAGCAGACAGTTTTATTGCCAACATAAATGCTAAATTTCCATGGCCTCCCATTATGCAAAAACAAAGTGAATAGTGTATAGTGCTAATTAAGGCCATTTAATTTTTTTCAATTTTTATTTCAAAGTTATAAAATTGTATTTAGATAACAATATTATTTGGATACATATAAACATAGAAATTAATAGTTTTGAACGGAGTGGTACCTTTCAAAACAGTCTGGTACATGTAAAGCCACGAGACAACACTTAACACTCCCATGTGATTTCGCTTCTTTTGCCAGCTTTAGCGCATTCACGTTCTGGATGGTTTTGTCTTACTTCCTGTTGGTGGAATATGACGTGGAAAATGTGCCCAATTCTTTGCCTGAAACCGTAGCGGAGTATCGCCTACAGATGGTCTTCCACGGAGTTGGTAATTAGGCAAAGCTATCGTACTCAATGGTTGTTCAGCGACATCTAGCCTTGGTTTTTTGGTCAATTGCTGACATAAAACGTATGAATTAAATAAAGCCATATCAGTCAAATAGAAAAAGATTTTTTGTAGCCTTTCATATACTTCCGCATAATGGGAATGCACGCTAACACTTGATCTTGTTGATCTACTCCTCCCATGCTAACGTTATATTCCAATACACATTGGGGTTTCACAACTTTCTCCTGTGTATTATTTTTAGCCTTTAGTCTTCTTGTTTTATTAGTATCAATTATTTCTGCTTTACAATGCATAGTCGAAAGCATATACACGTTTTTCCTGTCTAGCCATTTCATAGCTAATAATCCTCTTGCAGACCTGGATGTCATTTGCTCTTTCTGTAACTTTATTGAACCTACATCTTTTGGCATATTTTTTTCCTGTGATCGCAGTTTTGGGAATGTAAATTTTTATAAAGTTGTGGTGAAGAATACCACTTGTCCAAAAATAGTGTATATCCCTTATCCTTTAGAAAATTAGCTAATTCCATGACAACATTTTCGGATGACGCAGGTATGTTAGATGAAGCCAATTTATCCTGTCCAGTATAAATTTTGAATTTGCAACAAAATCCTGTGTAGGATTCACAAAGCTTGTAAAATTTATACCGAATCTTGCACGTTTTGATGGATTGAATAGCTTATAAACTAAGCGGCCTTTGAATTTCATTAGTGATTCGTCTATCACTATATTTTCTCTTGGTTTATAAATTTCAACGAACTTTTTATTCAGATATTCTATTACACTTCGTTCTTTTCGGAGTCGATCCGCCTGGTCCGCATCAGCATTATTCAAAAAGTACAAAGTATCGCGACAATAGTGTAAATCTCTAAAATGGCATTGTTTTTCGAAATATTAGAGTTTCAATTGAAACACGTTCTGGCCAGTAGCTTTCGATAGTTGTTTTTCTGACCTGAGACATGAATACACATAACGCAAAATATGCCTTCATTTCATCGGGACTGGTATTTTCCCACTTCTCATCAAATTTCTTTTGGTGATAATTCTCTTGTTTAGTGATTTGTTGGTGATATCGATTTGTCTCTGATAACAACAGCTCCCAAAAATCATCGCTAAGAATTTGGTAAAACATATCTAAACTGGGATTTTTATTTCCTAATTCAACTAAAACGTCTGAAGTTATTCCAGGCATTCCTAAGAAATGATTAATGGTAGTTTCATTGTCAATGTCTGACCAAACCCAATCTTGAACCGTATTTGTCCACCATCTTTATTATCGCTATTGCTAATTCGCCTAACCTGCCTCCAAACAAGTAGATAATAGTAACCAAGTAGGAAAAATGTTACAAAAATTAAATATTAATGTAGCTTACAAAACACCCTAGGAAAAATAATTAAAAATAATAAGGATAAAATTAGCAAAACTCAACAAAGTGGCATCTATTTGCTAAGTTGCAAAGACTGTCCAAAAGTGTATGTAGGGCAAACCGGGAGGTCGTTCCAAGAGAGGATCAAATAACACAAAGCCAGCTTTGAACAAAACAAGATCAACTCCACGTACTCTAACCACCTCATCGAAGACCACCAATTTGATGAAAAATTTCAAAATTTTACACCGAGAAACTAAAGGCTGCAATCTTAACATTCTGAAGTGCAAGGAAATAAATAAAAGAAAACACACTGGACATCTCCTCAAACAACCAAACGGACTTAACAAATTCGTTTCTTTTAAATTTACATTTTTTTGAAACAGCCACCCCCCATAAACATTGTATATATACCTGACTCGACAATATTTTAATACCTTTTCTTCGCCTGAAGAAGCCACAGTATGGCGAAACAATTATAGCATTTTACAATATATATTTGAAAGTATAAATAATAAACACTTTGTAACTTTGTTTGTATAACACAAACACAAAAAGTTACAAAGTGTTTATTATTTATACTCAACATGTATAACGAAGTAGAAGCCGCAAAAATCAATAATATATTTGAAAGTGTTTATATAGTTTTATTTGTATAAAAGTAAAGTAGAAAATCGCTGGAATCGCTGTTGGAATTCTCGTCGTTATCATCACAACAATCATTGTCATTGTCACTGGTTGTTTCAGTATCAATATCACTTTCAGATGCACTGTAACACTTGATCGTATTAGCGGTTCAAAGGTAAAACGGCGAACTTATCACGAGGTACACACGTTATTGACGGCTTCTTAACGCAAATTCGTCGTGTGTAGTACGTGATTGCCCGACAATAATCAAATATAAATAATCATGACGTTTTTTAGACGCTTAAATCCAATACTTTGCAATGTTTATGTTCCCCAAAAGCATGACTTATTGAATGCCCTTTAAGAGTTCAAATTTTGCTTGGGCTGGTATGTTTAATTTTGTTAAGTTTGCAATGACGAATTCCTTCCCTTTTTAGCTACCACTTTATCATAAGTTCGGAAATTTCGTCTAATTTATTAAATATGCATGGATTTCCAAAGAGAAGGTAAATTGTTCTAAATTCACACATCCGCACCCCATGCCCATAATACCAAATATGGCGTATTTATATTATGAGGACCATCGCCTTTCGAAGTACTTATTTTGAAAAGCATGTTGGACATATTGCATTACAAGGGGGGTGGGGCGGAGGGGTTACAAAGCGCAAGAGCGGCCAATGTGAATTCAGTACCATGGCGTCGTTCTGCGATAAACAACGTGCGTTCTGTGTACGCGAGTACTATCGCAACAATGATTCTTTTACTCTAGCGCAACGAAAATTTTGCGCTCATTACAACATACTGCGGAAAAATGAAGCTCCATCGATTCAATTGATTCGAAAATGGGTACAGAAGTTCGAGAAGACAGGTTCAACAATGAATCAACCTCGATCCGGCCGACCTAGAACATCAAGAGATCCCGAAAACGTCGAGCGTGTAAGAGCGTCTATTCGTGAAGCGGTCTAACGCCTAAGTTGTCATCTTTGATTCGTATTCTTCACAAAGATTTACATTTACATCCGTACAAAATCCAAATCAATGGTACGGGAATTAAAGCCTCAAGATCACGTTCATAGGCTCCAATTTGCAAACGAAATGTTAGAGAGGTTCACCAGCTTTACCAACATTTTGTGCCTCAGACGAGGCACACTTCCATCTAAATGGACATGTGAATAGGCAAATTGCAGGTATTGGAGTGACACTAATCCTAAATTGAAGCATCAAAAACTTCTACATTCACCCAAGGTTTCTGTATGTGCAGCTTTGTCAACAAGAGGCATTATTGGTCCATACTTTTTTGAAGATCGCCGAAGAAATGCTGTTACAGTGAATACAGAACGGTATATTGCCATGCTACAGAACTTTTTTTCATCAGCGCTACAGGATTTCGATGGTTTTAATCAAAGATCGTGGTTTTAGCAAGATGGGACAACATGCCACACTTCCAACGACTCATTAAGTGCTGTTCGCGAAATTTTTGGACAAAAAGTGATATCCAAAAGAGGTGCCATTAACTGGCCACATCGTAGGCCGGACCTTAAAAGTGAAGTTTCCAGTGTCCCTAGAGGAATTAAAGGAAAATGTTCGAGAGGAAATGCAAAACATTTCACAAAACACTTGTGAGGCCGGCATTGAAATTTTCCGCTCCAGGTTGCAGCAGTGTCAGAATAGTCAAGGATCACATATGGATGATGCGAATATTAATTTTGAAAATTAACCAAAGAGAGTATTTTAATTTAAAAACACTCTGACATTCAACAGTCAACTCTAACGACATTAAATTAATCTGGATAATTAAACTCCGCATAAAAAACAAGTCAATTACAATTTTCCAAAAAATGAAAAAAATCTCAATGCCAAAATTAATGACCGTATAATTCAATGTCTCTACTCAATTATGCTCTACTCGTATTCTCTCTGCGTCCATTTGAGGATATTAATTCGGGGACAGTGTTCATTATTTTCGATGGTTAATGGCGAAAAAATTAAGATCTTCTGTCGGTGACAATGCTCAGTTACTGGTGAGCTGATGCCGTTCCTGGCTAACTGTAAAGTAATTGTTGTGCCGTAAAAAAGTGCTCGTAATTGCGGCGTGACACAAAAAAAGTACGAAATTAATGCCATTCCATATCTAGCCGCACAATGGCAACGCGATGAGAAAAAGCTGTCTTCCTCTTTGTATTTCTCGTTCATGGTGTGCTGCTGTAAACAATGATTGATTTTTATATGCAGTATAATAATGCAATAAACGTAGATGTTGAGATAAAGAAGATGTCAAGATGACCAGATGTAAAAGGGATTTTTGTAAAAAGATTAGTGTTTAATGCTCCAAATAGATAAAACTTTTTTTAATGTGGACTTATGGAGAAATAAATAGTAGGTCAAAGTAATTTGAATGTTGTTACATAAGCCACCACTTTTTGATGATGTTTGGATGTAATTGTTTCAATCATCAACACCAATATATTATGAATTGTTTTTTATGAATCTGGCTTTTCCAAAAACCCTAAACCCTAAATTTGGTGGTGAGTAAATAATTCTTGTAGGAATTTTTGACCCTAATTGAACCATAACAAAATAAAGTGTTATCATATATCCTATAGATCAAAATGCGAACATACCGAAACTTAGAAAAATACCTCCAGGCGGTTATAAAAACGGGTGCAGTTTATGGTTTGTTTTGTATCATAAATTAGGAAACCTATTCAGAGTTGTAGTGAATAGAAATTGTGATTTATAACCGGCGAAGGGGCAGGTAGTAAAGGACAGCAAGGGAAAAAAAAGGTCGGTCGAAATCTCATATTTACTCTGTAATATCTAAAACGCCGAAATCACGTTAGGCGCAAACTACGGACAAGTAATCATATATCAGTACATAAACAAACGTCATTAAAATAAAAAATTCCCGAATTAGTAAGAATAGGCGTTACCTAACCTTTGCATTATCCGTACCTGCACTTTTCTTACCCTTGGAAGAACGGTTAAACCGGAATATATTATATCGAGTAATTAAATAATGGAAATTTCCAGATTATATTAACTAATAATTCAATTGATATTATTTGGGATTCTATTACTACATCTAAAAGCAAAGATTGTGAACTGTTGTAATTATTGTTATTTTTTCAACCATAATTAAATATAGCCAAAATTAGTTATGTTACTTTAACTTCTATTTTGTGATTATACATTTTCCCTGTAAATAGAATTATTGTTTCTGTTGGGAAACAAATAAACAAAAATTCGCTTATCTACAGGGAAAGAATGTTTTTTTTTATATAGAAAAGGAGAAATGTGTTATATATAAAAAATATATTAATGAATGAATAATAATACAATAATTAGCGCATCGAAAATTTATTTAAAATATACAATAGTTAAAATTCAAATTTTGGTTTATCTCTGTAAAACTAATAATTACAATATTATTATTATTATAAACAACTGCAATTGTTTTACTTTCATATTTTTCATGGCTATTTATAATAAAACTTAAAAATGATTATTTGGATGTAAAATAAGTTTTTTTTTATATAAAATTATTTCATAACATTTCCCGTTTCCAAATAAAAAAAAAACATTCTTTTTCTGTAAATAAGTGAATTATAATTCTATACTATCCGCCCTTAGAAAACGTTTGCCCAGAAAACTGACCGACTACCTGATTCGGCCGAAGGGTACAGCGCGTGCCAGGGAAGGAGCGCTGACATTTTTATTACCCATCGGCAATTATTATTTAACACAACCACAACCGCACACAATAGAAATGGGCAATAGAATAGAGTCTAAGAAACGGGCAGCTCCAGATCAAAATGAACAGTGTTTCGAAAGAAATGTGGTCCAATTACACACCATACGGAACTAGAATGTAAATGCCTTTTATAAATCACTCTTGTATTTTCCTCACTCCAAATACGGCAATTATGTCAACATAACCACCAATCAAAATACATTTCATCAGAAAAGATGATAAAAAAAATCTCATCTAAATTTATAATTACAATGACGATAAAGAAATCTTAGCTGTAAGTAGATTTATAAAATCATTCATGTATTACGTATAAATTAATACTAACTGCGAATTTTGTATGAATATTAATGCATTTCGTAATACGTGAAATCGAACGGATAAAAAAAATGCAATGAACTCCTCACTTTTACGCTGTACAGTTACGGAACCATTAAAATTGAAATGTTAAGTGCCTCGTTGAAACTTGAGTTTAAATTCCGCGGATTACGGCTACCAATAAATGCGTTTAAGAGCTCATTTGCACCAAATGTAATGCGTAAGATTGCAAATTCAATCAACTTGTTGCACAATTAAAAGGCAATTTATGGATATATTCCACTTAATAGTACTCTGTGTAATCGTAAAATATCACAACGGTTTGATTGATATCGTTTTAATTGCACGAAAACTTATCTCTATGATACTTCTGGAAAAAAATGTGGATATTATATATAGAAATTGCGTTCTACTTATATATTAAATTATAGATTAATTACTGAAATGTACTTATAAATAAGGGATAACATTGAATGGAATTTGTCCAGAATTGATAAAGAAAACTAATGAATCCCAATTTCGTGCGAGTTTTTGTGATAATTTTTATTAATTCTTTTATTTTAACATTATTTACTAATATTTTATATTATTTATAACATAACGTTCGGAATGGCGATTAATATACAGGGTGTTTATTAAACATACGGATAAAATCAAAGGGTTATTCCCTTAAATATGGTTGATGTTTGAAAATCCGCATATTTTTTCATGATAATAGGCGAACAAAATTTTCGGCAATAACGACATTAATATTATTATACGATCTCCGTATGTTACTGCTATAAACCACATTGCATTTCTTGTTGCCAATGGTGCGTCCTCCAGAAACTGAGCTAGCGTCTCACACAACATCAGTAAGTCTTCCTGGTAGAAATTCAGGTCCAATTAGCCAGTCATCAATAATTCCAACCCAAACGTTCAACGAGACCTCCTGTTTATGATCTTGAAGTATCTCATGTGGATTTTTTCACCCCACAAATAGTTATTCTGAAAATTCCTTATTCCATTTCTTGATTTCGCTTTATCAGTAAAAAGTAACTGTGTTAGTAGTTAAAGAATTTGAAACAATGTGTGCAAAAGCCATGAATGCAATATGTGGAGCAAAATCAGCAGGAAAAGAGTATCTGAATCTTCCTCTATCATATCCCGCACATTCTCTTCCAGTTCTATCGTTCTTACTATTATTGACTTTCCTGCTTCTCCACTTCGTTTAAATGTGCCTGTTTTTATATCACCAACATTACGGTCTGGAAATCATACAATGTACAACCGCCTGCTAGTAATGAATTGCGAGCATGACAAATGACTTGTCTAACAACAGATTTACTATTAAAGACAGGAAATAAACAGCCAAACATCACTGAGGGTCAAGAAATTCGTCAGATACCAAATGATCAATCCCAAGACGTATTTAAATAAAATTGACGTTCAAAATGTATTTCATTTCGATGTCAACACTTGCCTACTGTTAGTGGCTACAAGCCGTTCTCAGTTTTTAAAAGCTAAAAAAGGCATTTTAAAACTTTTTTGTACGTAGTAAACTGAGAATAGTACGCCATAAAAAACCGTCTTCTAAATAAAAGAAAATGGTTTTGTCGAAAGTTTTCTTCGTCCTGTATCTTCAAATTAAAGCGGGTTTTCAAAAACCATTAAAGGACAAAATGTTATTAGAATAGCCGAGAGAATTTTTGCCGTATGTTCAATAACTAACTTTATAAGAAATTGTATAACTGATAAATTGTGGATCAATAGTTGGGAAATAGGGTGGGCAAAGCTTCAGGGTGTATTTATATATATATATATATATATATATATATATATATATATATATATATATATATATATATATATATATATTAAATGTTGTAGGTCGCACGATTCCAAGCCCACAATAAGCTTTTTTATCCCAAGAAATTACTGCAACAACAATAAACGCAAATGATATAATATTCTTGTTTTACAAGTTCGAAAAAAGTTTTCCTGAACATCAACGACAAATATATATGTATGAACAAAATCTAGGAATTATAAATTAAGAAAAAACGTCAAAAAAAGTATACACACCTAAAATACAAAAAGGATGGAATTCATTTTCATTAAATGTTCTTTCATTCAAACGAGTAAAAGAGTTAAAATACCTGGGCTATATGTTTAACACAATAGGAGGTAGATTTTGATTATATCTGAATGATGGGATGTTTGCAAATATGTACTGGGCAAAGATCTGAGTTGTAAATGAAATGGGCTGCATGTGGGTAAAACATAGTTATTCATCAAAATACTCTCCTTCAAGAGTGATACATTCATTCCAACGCTCCTTTAACTTTTCGATGCCCTTTATAAAAAACGATTTGTCTTTGCTCTTAAAATAAGCCTCAGTTTCGGCAATCGCTTCTTCATTTCAGCCAAATTTCTTTCTCTGGAGCATCTTTTTGTGTCTGCAAAAAGCCAGTACTTTCCGGGGTCCAAATCTGGAGAGTACGGTGGATGGGAGAGCAATTCAAAGCGTAATTCATCCGTTATGCATTGTCCTGGTGAAACAGCACTTTATTCTTTTGCACGTGGTGCAGTTTTTTCTTGATTTTTGCACTCAATCGATTCAATAATGCCATGTAATATTCACTATTGATTGTTTTGCCTTTCTCAAAAAAGTTGATGAACAATTTTCATGCGCGTCCCAAAATAAGGATGTCAAAATCTTTTGAGTTTTTGGTCGCTTTGGACGACTTTTACCAGTTGTCGTCCACTCAGCTGGCGATCTTTTTGATTCAGATGTGTAGTGGTGGATCCATGTTTTATCCATTGTCACATACCGACGCAAAAAATATTTTTTATTTCGCTCAAACAGCTCTAAACCGCGATTTGATTCGTCAAAGCCTTGATGTTTCTGGTCCGGTGTGAGCAAACGCGGTACCCAATTCGAAAGCAACTTACGCATGCCCAAACTTTCATGTAAAATTGTAAAGACACTACCTTCTGGTATCTTCAAGGGGTTAGCTATCTCACGCAATTCATTTTACGGTCTTTTAAAACTATTTTGTGGACATTTTGTTATGTTTTGATTGTCATAATAGTTGATTTCCCTGATGCAAAGTCAAGCCACTGTTTGGCTCCAACATTATTTTTCCCCATCAAAAACAATGTTTAATCAACACATGAAATTTCTTTCTATGCATTGTCTTAAAAATTACAAAACTGGGGTCACTAAAATGGCTATTCATGAGATCACGCGGATTTTGCATCTCCATGTTATTTAAAAAGTTTAAAATATAATATCTGCGTAAGAAGCAAAATATTTGTCAGTAAATAGTTTGATCGTTGTTAGAAGAGTGGCATCTAGCCCCTCCTCCAATTAAAGGTGTCTGAATGAGAGTTTACAAAATTAATAGATCAATTGACCCAATGTATTATTTTTTATTGTAATTTCTATTTGTAAAATTCTTGATAAATTAATAATTCATATAAAATTTATTTGAAGCATCATTCAACCTTTAAATCTCTGAATTATTATTTCAACGCTCTGCCAATCGAGTATTTTAAGTGTTCACTATCTCACCTTCCAATAAAAAACAAGCAAACCATTACATTGCATAACTGAATAAATAATTATGAATTCAATGTGTAACATTTTTCCTTTCTTGTAAATTGATTTAAACCAATTGAAAGGTGAAATAGTGGACTCCCACCCATAATTTAAACTACAGACTGTTGTTTTGTGTTCGGGAATATAAGCAAATTAATTTTTATCTTGAAAACGAAAGTATCATTTGGGGTTTAAATTGAAATGTATATGTAGGGTGGATGGATAGTCACTCTCCCATTAATTTTATATAACTAATAATTTGGATACGAATAATTTCCACGAATAAAATAAGTATGTAATAAATAATGACTCTGTTCAATTATTAATTCAATAAACCCTTGCTTGTGTTTTACTGATTGAAGATTAGGATAGTGACCATCCATCCTACATATACACTTTATTTAAACTACGAATTCTGGTTTTGTTTTCAGGAGAATGTAGCATTTTTTTTTAATATACAAGAAAAACATCACTAAATTAGATTTTTAAATAATTTTAGATTTTTAATACAAACAACATTCAAGCTTTTGAATACATGGTTAATAAATGTATACTTTATTCTAAATAAATTTCTATCAAATAGTATAAAATATGCGTAAAGCATATTTGTACATTTTATATTTGTTTCTCATTCATATCATATTCATCATCATAAACATAAATCAGTTTTAAATTGAAAATAACATAAAGATGTGCGCAGCTGTAGTAAAATTTGAAGGTAAACATAGCATTTTAACCGTATACAGGCTTCCAAATGAAATTTTTGATATTTTATACACAAACATGTCACTATGCATCAGACACTTTAAGAATAATTTTGACAACATACTCGTTCGAATTTCCATTCACAAACAAATCCTATTTGATTTATGTAACTCCAAATCACTTTCATATTGGCTGAAACAACACAAGTTTTTACTAATATCAAGAATCAAACCTCTAATTCCTCTCTTGACTACATGGTAATGGATATCGAATGGCAAATTCGATTTTCATGGAGTGAAGTTAGTTAATCACTACATATCTGTTCATTTCTCTCACATAATGGAACTCAATGTATGTCAAGAAAAAACAGAATTCTCTAAAAGAACTAATCTACAAAAAAAGTTGTTTAGGTAGTAATAACTTAGAGCACTTAAAGACACTTATTCAGAATTTTGATTGGAGTGACATTTATAGGTTAGGCACGGACTAAGCTTTCGACTTCTTCTTCGCATCTTTTCAGAAACTGTTTGAGTTAGCTTGCCCAATCAAGATATGTAGAGAACGTACTAATCACAATATAAAGATAGTAAAAAATGGATATCTCAAAAATCATTAATAATTGTAATTAAATTATCTGGTTGCATCGCAGGATAAATAACGAAACTTTTTGGGATTTAAAGTATGTAGCTAGCAGTATCATAGAACCATTAATACATGTTGTGAATATGGCCATCGTCAATTTTCCAGATTGGCTAAAAATCGCTTAAGTGGTACCAATCTATAAGAAAGGCGGTACATTTGAATGTAGTAACTATGGCCCAGTATCATTACTCAGAATATTTTCCACACTTATTGAGAGATTAATATCTAAACGAATGGTAAGCTATCTAGAAAGATTCGATCTTCTTCATGATTGCCAACATGGTTTTCGTCCCAATCGATCAACGGCACCTGCCACTAATCATCTACTATAATACAATTTATTGTTTATTAATTTAATTTAATACGAAGACAAAGGCTTAGAGGTGATTGGATTATTTTTCGATCTAAGTCGTGCTTTCGACACAATAGGTATAAATTTTATTTTATAAAAATTAGATGGACTTGGTTTTCGTGGCTATTTCCTAAAATAGATCGAATCCTATTTACACAGTAGAAAATTAATATAGGTGTTCCACGGGGATCGGTATTGGGGTCACTACTTTTCTTATTGTTTGTAAATGATCTACATTCCAATGTAAATACAGGCAAGTTAGTTATGTATGCCGACGATACATCTATAGTGATTTCAGCGCTAACTCCGGAAGAGCTTCAAACAAATGTTGCAGAGGTTCTGGGCAGTTTCAGTAAGTGGTGCTAAAAATAGGCTAATATTAAATAATACCAAAACGCAATACGTCTATTTTTCAAATCGACGTACGTCTACAGATATTGTAAGGAATCTACTGACAAATAGAGTCAAATTTCTTGGAACCATGGTAGACAAACACTTGAGATGGGATGACCATCATATCAGGCAGCTAAAGCATTCATTAAACAGAGATACTCTCCTCATTATTTATTATTTATTGGCATACCCAATTCTAAATTATAGCATCCTAGAATGGGGTAACGCAACCAATATCTCCAGAGTATTTGTTCTCCAAAAAAGTATACTGCGGCTTATTTTTGACATCAAACCTAGAGACTATTGTCGATATTTTGCAAAGCACAACTTGTAACGCTACCAGGTATATTTATTCTTAATTCATTTTTGTTGGTAAACGACAATTTCCATACTTGTGATGCAAAATCAATTAATCATTCATACAACACTAAACATAAATCATAACTAAAGAGTTCAAAAACATCAAACTCGATTATTTGAAAAATCACCAAATTTCATTAGTGCCATGCTCTGCAACAAATTGCGAGATGATGTCAAGAAAAATTTTCCATAAAAAAGTTAGACTTACTACTAAATTAATGTTATTATTATCAGAATGTTTAAATTAGTTTATGTTTGTTAGTACGTTATGTACTACTTTGTTTTCTTTATCTTTAAATTCGTAATTGCTTTAGATTTTAATTAATGATTCATTCGAATCCGGATAGTGAAAAAAGTGAGATAGAAATAAAAATCAAATTAATTGTAAAGATAATTTAAAATTCCCAATTCTTCGTGAATTTGGTATACCATCCGATATATTTATACTTACACGTAGTTGATTGGCATAAAAAATTCGACGCTCTAATAGGTAGCTCTGATTTAGAAAAATTAAATGCGACCATAAACTATAAGAATAATACTTTAGAACTGAATGGTATTAAAATTCCCTTTTATTTAGAACTCAATAAAGAAACCATTTCTCCACAAAAAATTAACGAAAAAAAATTATGTAAAGGTTCCCGTTACACTAAACAACGGTGAAGTTATTATTCCACCAACAAAATTATCTGAAGAATATTTTATTCCAGAGTGCCTTGCTGTTTCAAAAAATGGCTTTTGCATGTTACCTTTAGATGAGACATTAGAAGTAAATTTAAACTGTAATGAACGTATAGACGTCACCCCTTTTTTAATTCACGAAATTAATGAACCCCTTAAGACCCAAAACCAACAAATCAACATTTCAAATTTAATAAGAACACAACATCTAAATTTAGAAGAAAAACGCGAGATTACTCGAATTTGTAAACAGTTTCCCGATATATTTTATAACGAAAATTGCGATTTGACATTTAGTAACGCAGTTAAACACGAAATAAGAGAGACGAACCAATTTATGTAAAATCTTTTAGACGCCCTCACGGTATGAAACAAGAAATTGATAATCAAATTCAAAAACTATTAAATGATAAAATAATTAGACCCTCCATTTCGCCCTACGGTGCACCCGTATGGATTGTTCCGAAAAAGACGGATGAAAAAATTTAGAATGGTAATAGATTATCGAAAGCTAAACGAAAATACAATAGAAGATAAATACCCCCTGCCACGTATTGAAGAAATACTAGATAATTTGGGCAAGTGTACTTACATTACAACCCTTGACCTAGCCCAAGGTTTCCACCAAATTGAGATGCATCCCAACTCAATTGAAAAGACCGCCTTTTCTGTAAATCAAGGAGATTACGAATATCTAATAATGCCCTTCGGTCTAAAGAATGCTCCTAGCACATTTCAACGTTTTATGGACAACGTCCTTCGAGAATTCTTACATGTATTTTGTTTTGTCTACATGGATGACATTGTCATCTTTTCAAAATCCCTACAAGATCACATTAATCATCTTAAATTAATCTTCTGCAAAATACGAGAATTTAATCTAAAAATACAACTCGATAAGTGTGAATTTTTAAGAAAGGAAGTATCCTTTTTGGGCCATGTTATCACACCAGATGGTATTAAACCTAACCCATCAAAAACAGAAGCTGTAACAAACTACCCATTACCAAAAACGATCAAAGAAATCAAGTCATTCTTAGGATTAACAGGGTATTACCGAAAATTTATCTGTAATTATTCCAAAGTCGTATCCCCATTAACTAAATGTTTGAAAAAAGGTTCCAAAATCAATATTTCAGATCCAGAATATATTCAAGCTTTTGAATTATGCAAAGAACTACTTTGTAATGCACCTATTTTTGCATATCCTGACTTTAATGAACAATTTAAATTAACGACCGATGCCTCAAATGTATCAATAGGAGGAGTTTTATCTCAATTAAACCGACCAATTGCTTATTATTCTAGAACTCTAAATTCTGCCGAAAAAAATTACTTAAACAATCGAAAGAGAACTCTTAGCAATTCTAGACTCAACCAAACACTTCATTATCGAAACCGATCACAACCCGCTAGTTTGGCTTTATAAAATTAAAGAACCCAATTCGAGACTTGTACGATGGAAGTTAAAGTTAGAAAAGTTCGATTTTACAATAATTTACAAAAAAGGTAAAGAAAATCAAGTAGCAGACGCTCTATCTAGAACAGAGATCCATAATACTGAAGACGATAACGAATCCGTAATCGCAAACATCAATTAATTACCCGCTATTAACGACGAAGACATTGAACGTATTATCAATTCCCAAGTAGAAAACCTAAATGAATATTCAGAAATACTTGAAAATTTAGAAACATCATTAACTGAAAAAAGTGGTACTGTACATTCAACCGACGGTGATAGCGGCAAAACAATTCCAATTTCAGAACAATCTTTAAATATATTTTCTAATCGAATCATTTTTGATATAGGCGAAACCTACAAAAATCGCTTTACCAAACCATTTAATAAAAATAACTACAGAGTAACTATCACGGCAAATTCAATTAATCAAGATCTTTTGACATTCATGAAAGAAACCTTAAAACCAAATTCAAACTATGCAATTTATTTCGTTGATAAACAACTTAGACGACCATTCGAAAATCTTTGTAAAAATAATTTTAATGACACTGTTAAATTCTTCATTTGCAACAAACGCTCTATCGACGTTATAAACGACGAACAACAAAAGGATATTGTTATGGAATACCACGATTCAAATCACAATGGCATAACTGAGTCTTACAATCATTTAAAAGAAAAATACTTCTGCCAAACATGAAGCAAACTATAACAGATGTAATAAATAAATGCGAAGTCTGTTTACAATCAAAGTATGAAAGACACCCATATAAATTGAAGTTTTCAGGACTATTATTAGCCAAAAGACCATTAGAAGTTTTACACATAGACACGTTTTCTTTCCAAAATTCTAAATTTCTTACGATCATCGATTTATTCTCACGATACGGACAAGCGCATTGGGTAAAAAATGGTACTAGCTTAACAGTTTTAAACAAATTAAGACATTACATCTCTTACCATAATATTCCACAAATAATAATGTGTGAGGGGCGCGAATTCCAAAACAATACTTTCAAAGAATTTTGTAAAATGAATAAAATAGAACTTCACTTTACGACCGTAAATAATCCAAGTTCCAATTCTCCCGTAGAAAGATTTCATTCAACCATATTAGAAGAATTAAGAATTTTAAAACTTAAAAACCCTAACGAAATTCCGTCAAATTTAATGATTTCGGCAGTTTCAATTTATAATCAATCAATTTATTCATCTACTGGATTTTCGCCCTTCTTCTTGCTATACGGCCCTTATGAATGAAATCCAGAATTCGATTTAGACATGACTGTTTACGAACAATATATCGAAAAGAGAAAACAAGAAATTTTACCATTTTACGATCAAGTATACTAAAAGAATAAACAATTAGCACAAAATATTTTAGAAAAACGCAACGAAACCCCTGGTGATCCACCTAATGTAGAAAATAGCGACGTTTACGTAAACCGAAACAAGCCTGGCAAAGTTGACCCCAAATACGAAAAAGTAACAGTTGAAAAACAAGAATCGAATAAGATATTTGGAAAAACTCAAAAATCCAGAAATACTACATGTTCAAAAACTGAAACGGCTAAGAAAATCATCTTCTTTACAGATTCCTAATTCAGGTCAAACCGATTGATAACAACGGCTACTTTCAAGAACATATCGGACCATTGAAAATTCTTGATCATTACCATAATTTTGTATTTTTTATAAACACAACACAATTAGAAATAGGATTTGAGCAACTACTAGCAAACGCTGAAACCTTACAAAACGAAGCCTTTATCGATAAACTAACTCTTGAAATTCATAAATAACTTTTATCAAACTGTAAAGAAATCGAAAGAGCATTGGTTAGCATTCTAGGGAAAGCAATCAAATTAATTACCGGAAATCTTGATGAAGACGACCTACATAATATTAATGACAATTTACAAAATTACAACTAAAATTCTGAACTAGAGCAAATAAATAAATTAACTGATTAATTGTTGAGGCATTTAAGTGTTGAAAATCCATATTCATTATTTAGGTAACAAAACTGTTTGATTTTCAAATTGGTTTTATTGTAAACACTACATATGTTTCGCCACACTGTGGCTTCTTCAGGTAAAGAAAATATTTTCTTCACCTGAAGAAGTAAAACCAATTTGATAATCAAACAGTTTTGTTACCTAAATAATAAATTAACTACTTTTGCAAATCACTTATCAAAAAGATATTCTTCTGACTTAGAAATTTTAATGTCAAATATAAATAAAACAAAACTCTTTCTTGAAAATCTAAAATTCATTGAAGACACGAGAACACTCTTACAAAATGAGGTATATCAATCAGAACGTTTATTAAAAACATTACAAATGCTTAAAAGAGCAATCAGTCTGGTCTGGAAACAAATACCTGATTTAGAATTATTAAATGACGATGAACTTTTAAACGTCCAAAATTACTTATTAAAAATTTACAATCCAACGCAATCATTGCCTATTGACAACACTCACTTAATAAAAATTCTAGAATTATCAAAATTAATTGTAATAGGAACAGATGAAGCAATTACGTTTCTACTCAAAATACCCATCCTGAAACCATTCTCTGCAAATTATTCCCAAATCTATACTATACCTAATGACCAAGATATTGCAATCATTCCACCAAAATCATGTTTAATTGAAATCAATGATTTAAATTACTGGACCAATGAGGACTGCCAAACATTCCATACAATTACCGTGTGTCTACAACAACCGGAACTAGAAGACTGTACCCTATCGAACATTGACAAGTGCCAAACTACAAACATTGTTAATGACTATCAAATTGTCTCTGTGCTACGAAATAGACAATTATTGACCCGAATGAAGAAGAAACAAGAAATAATTGAAGATTGTCATGGACAGATAAATAGAAAATGGATCCAAGAAACAAATATCGTCAGTTCATCTTGCAGAATTATAATGGGCAAATCAATATACGCGAACACTATACCTACATACGAGATACCGATATACCGCATTCCAAACAAAACATTGGAATTTCACCAGGAAACCAAACTTCTGCTGAGGCACCTTAAAAACCCAGCAATTCTCCAGCAAGAAGCCGAGGAGCTGGAACGGCAACCCATACATTTGGAACCACTGGTTCACATCATTCACTATGGATTTACAAGCTTTGCAATTTTGTCGTTAGTGTTCACAATTATCATGATCATCAAATTCAGAAGCCGCATAATCGACCTTTTCTGCAAACAAAGAAAAATCTTTCGAATCGAGATGACTGATCCAAATCAAGAGGACACTCAAAATATCCACCCTTTGCCAAATTGAACGCGGACGTTCAAACCTAAGGAGGGAGGAATTATATCCCGCACGTGTCATCCACGAAGCTGAATATAAGCGGATTCCAGGGCAGCTGCGCCGCATCTTATCTCTGCAGTTTTCCTAACGCTACATTTTGTGCTCTCATAATTAATTCAGTATAATTCTTGCTCTTGTAAAATAAACATGTGGTAACCCATTAGGGAATAGAAAAATAAAACTTTTTAAAAACATATTTCACAATTTGTGAAACTTAACTATATTATTTTTTTAAATTAGAAAACGCATTGTCCTGTATGACTACTTGAGTCAGGGAAAAGAACTGAGAGTGTATAATATGGGAAACCATCATTACGATGCTGTTAATACTGTGAATAAGATAACGAAATATCTCCATGTAAGTTATTTTCAATTTTCAATGAAAGAAACATTTGTAACAATTATAGAATTTAAGCAATTATTAATAATGGCTTGTTTGAAATATTCTTGACATTACAGAAGCTTTAAAAGTTTTGGCAATACCCGAAATTGATTCCAATATGATGAATCATTAATGGGATTATAGCAATAAGAGAGGAACACGTGAGGACCAACACACATTAGAGGAAAAGCATACACCATCTGATTTACAGCTAGGGCCAATGAACCAATATGCATTTACAGAAGTAATTACTGGCAAAAATGAAAAAACATCTATTTTTTAATCGTTAAAATCATTAGAACAAACCATGATTTTAGAGATTTAAATTTTAAAAATACGAAATTCCACCAAAATAGACATTTTGAAGAAATGTGCACTAAATTTTAAATGAACAACAGCAACATTTCCTTCATAGCTAATTATGTACTCTACACGCATATAATTATGATATTGTTACATACAATTACAGTTGGGCTTAATTATGAAGATCTATTGTCAAATGAAAATAATTGGAACTTAATCACGCGTAAATGAAACCTGTTAATAGGTTAACCGCAGGTATTATGCATTTGTAGGTAACGACTTAATTAATGTTTGTATTAGCTCAATTAGTGTTTTGCGGGTTGATTAGCTTTGGTTCGTGTGAACATGTCTACAATGTGCGCAACAGTTTCAACACCAGACCAACCAAAGCTTATTTCTCCACAATCTAAAACCAATTTACCAACTAAGTTTTACAATTTAATTAACATCGACAGTAATTCCAAGTTATGTAAGTACAAACACTAATCTACACACGCCAGGTTTTTTCGTGAATATTGTTTTAACGTTTATAATGTCGTTACCAAACAATCTAATGACCTAGAAGACGTTGGAAGTCTAGTCTCCGAAAATTAATTTACAGTTATTTTTTTACTGCAATTTCTTTAAACGCAGAAATTAAGAACGTTCTTTGTTTAAATATAGATTACGATTAACGTAATGGTCTTATTATAAATTTTGCCTCTGTAATATATAACGGTATATTGTAATTTGGTTCTTTGTTGTTTTATGAACTATAAACATTTCTATTAAGATAATATTACAATTCATAATAAAGATAATCCTACATTCTTTATGAAATCATACATACGAATAAAGTAATATTACAAGGAATTCGTGCTTCTCTCCAACAAATTTTTGCATGAAAACTATTTTGGAATGAGATTAAATATATAAACAAGATGAAAATGTTTATATATTTGTTATTTGCAACGACATGTTTATTGTTTCGGTCAGGCCGGTGCTAAACTGTGTGTATTGACGGAGAAAAAGAATGACACGCATGGACGGCGACTTCCCGTGGAAATCGATTCATTTTACAGTTGGCCAACATTATGCACGGATGTGCAAGGAAGGCGAAAAAATCCCGAACTATAAAAGAGAACTAGAAAATTGAAATGGTCTACTTTCCCGCCCACGGAGGCTAGAAAGTGTTGTTGCCAATTGGAAATTACTCGGATTATTCTCATTTTGCGAATTACATGTAATACCATATATCAAATTGTTCATTACCGACCTGAACGAAATAATGCAGGATGATGAATTCAGCTTATGAAGAACATGCCATTTAATTTTCACTCAAATGATGTATTATATACGTATCTTCAAAAGCAGGTTAAATTGATTATGTTGTATAATATTTAAAAATGTACTCCTCAAGGTACATAAAGCTTTGCATAATCCAGGAATTCCCCTACTTAACGAACAAACTGATTTGCCACTGTTTATTTCTGTATAAATATATGTATTTCTCGTTTTGTTAATTTACTTCTAATGATTAAGTCTTGATCGAAACTATAGTCACTAAAAATAAATCGTAATTAATTTCTTATTCATACATTTAACTCTTTAGGAACATTAATACTTAGTACCTAAAATTAGTTATACACGTTTAATATAACTTATAGCAAATGAATAATTGTTGAAATAAATTATTCAAATTTGTTTTGAAGGAAAATAAATGTCTGGAAGAAAAAACAAAGAAATAAGAAACAAAATTAGCCAAATGATAAAATCTTGCTCACAATAGAAATTTCAAATATCTAAGAACAATTGTTAAAACTGATGTTTAACAATTAATGAAGGATAAATGGATGGATGGATCCTTGGATGTAATTACGCACGAACACACTCACACACATACACATACATCAAAACCGGTTAACTACTTGTAGAAATTAAGCGAGAGGGAAAAAATGCGGGACACAGCATCCGGTCCGGTACGGCGTTTTCTTCACCAACTACTACTTGCCTTCATCTCTTCTATGAATTTTAATCAACCAATCGGAATGATTTGCGTCGCAAAAGGACTCGCCTAGGCCTGTAGTTAATAACACCAAACGAAACCAGATATTAAATGGGATAACCTGAATTGCTACCAACGTAATTACGATACACAAATTGGATTTTATTGGAAGAGAAATTTATGACAAAATAGGTTGGTATGTGTTTTTTTTAGATAATAAATATTATTTTCAACTTTAATAATTAATGTACCGTTACATCGGGTGTTTATTTATTCATATATACTGCGGCTAGATCTTGCGACATTTATTTTTGTTATTATGTTTTTATGGTGCCTTAATTGTATTTTTCGATCGCATGTTTTATTATGTGACTATACTTCTAACCTTTACAAGGCTATTAAAAGCATTTAACGTTCGTCATAATAAATCGCGTATGTATCACAAAATGCAGTTCTTAAATCACCTTGATTTATTTATAGAGATGAGGACTTAAAGCTGCACGACTAATTCGGATGACAAAAACATCAACAAAATTATTATTATCAAAAAAACAGCATTTATTTGAAAATTTTTAACAAAAACTTCTTCCGAGAAAATTTTTATATATAACGTCAAAAGATTTACTCAAGTTTAATAGACTACTAGTTACAACTTTCCTATTTTGAAGCGCATCAATTACAAAGTTAATAAAAGTGACAAGTGCTGTTATTGTTGTTAAATGGTTTAATTCTAAGAAAATCGTAACCGTATGATGTTCAATAAGTTGTTTATGGTCTAACAAATTTACTAATTATTTTTTGGGTGTGATTTAAATGCACGAACCAAGATGATCTGAAACTACAACATTAAATTTTTTCTTAAATCGTATTATTATTAACTGAATAGTTGAGGCTGTTAGTTGTTAAAAGTTCATATTCTATCACTTTGGTAAATTTTCGTAAGTGAAGACGAAGAAATTTCTTCGCCTGAAGAAGACACAACGTGTCGAAACAATTGTCGCGAACGGCAAAATAAATATTTGAAAGTGTTATAGTATTTCATTTACGAAAATTTACCAAAGTAACGTATTATTATTGGCACACTTGTTTGAAAATATATTATCTAAGCAGGACCTTGTACAAGCAAAGAGGTTACAAATTGTTGAGATCCCTACACACGTATACCGTTTTTGACATACCATATTTTCTAAAATTTTAGAAGGGATATGTGCCCTCAAACTTTTAATAATTTGAATGCATACCATAATAAGTTGCGGAAGGGAAACATAAAGGTCAGATTGGGGACCAAAAACTACCGATGTTTACATACTGTTCATAAATCAAAAAGAAATCGCCAATTTTGTTGACAATTGGCAGTTAATATGAAATGCGAAGATACTGGTTTCTGGATGTGTGTTTCTTTCGAACAAGTATTTGCTTTAATGTAATTTTTCTCTATGCGCTTTTAATTGAATCTTTTATTGCCGTTCATCAAGAGTGGGTTTGATTTTTTTTACTAAATATAAAAGTTTTAAATATTTTCCCACAGTAGTTAATGTTGGATTGAATAGTAGCCAAAAAACGTAACAAGGCTCTTTTTAGAAATTATTTTTATTGGAACTTTTCAAACTAGAGAAATTATTTTAGCAATAATCACTAAATTATACTAAAATGGTACAAAATCAGATTTTCGATTTAATGCACAAGATGAAAATATTAATTTATTTATATTTTGAACATGAACAATTACTTTTTCTAAAATAAATTGATAACGTTTCCTACCTTGGGCTTTTTGGTTTTTTGACTGAGACTAGATCGGCCATCGATGAGAATGTTATCGTTGATGAAGTCGACGTCACAAGGACTAGGTGGTCCCTCAAGCGACCGCAGTTCCTCCTCGTAATCGGCAAATTCTCCACTTATCGCAGCTCCTGGCAGTATCGTTATCCCACCTTCACCAGCCTAAAATAATAATAAAAAAAGTTGTAGAAAATTGATATATAAAACACTTAAGGTTGCGAAAATTAGTACAATTATTTAAATGATGATACTTTATTATTATGAATAATAATTATTTATGTACCAAGTCAGTAAAATAAGACTTTATCGAACGAGTCTGAGGTTATGAGACGAGCGAGCGGAGCGAGCGAGGTGAATAAAGACGAGTTCGATAAAGATATTTTACTGACGTGGTGCATACAAAATTTTATCGCCAATCTTAAAAATAAATGAAAAAGTATAGGATTTTTTATTTAAATTAAAAAAAAAACAGAAAATATGTATTATTATTTAAACAAACACTACGAATTAATCAAGATATTAAACCACTCTATTTGTTGTATATGTTGAAATTGATGGTGCATCCTGTGGCAATATTTAAATTTATTCCTGATGTTGACCCATCAACGGAAAAATTTTGTGGAATATTATTTAAAAGGGTATTTTCATCTTTATGCAATTCGGTGTTATTAATAAGAAAATGAATATTTTCATTTTGATGTAAAGTTGTGGCAGTGTTGTCATTGATATCAAAACGGTGCGCAATTTGATCACCACCCAAAATCGTTTTTGCAATCTTCGTTTTGTTCAATATTGATTCCTCAACATAGGACTCAGCAACGGATCCACTCTTCCACCCTCCATGACGTTTCAAATTTTCTTTGCTGCCCCCTGCATTAGCAAACAAAGTAGCAGACGACCTCCGAAAACAATGACCAGTATATTCTGACGGATTTGGCAAATTTAAATAGTTCGCAATTTTACATGGTATGTTTCCAAAAGTGTGGATACCCACAGGCTGCACTGTGCATTTACTTTTTCTATATGTAATAAAAAATCTATCATGTTTGGTCTGTGCGGGACGAAGTTTGGCATATTTTTTATATAACTCAATCGGTTTAACGTGTCCTTCGAACTCTGATGTTACGACAAATACTCTTGGTTTATTAGTTTTCGTGTGTCTTATATGCACAATCAATACAGTATCCTTGTCTTCTATATCATCAACTTTAAGATTTACTAATTCATTATTACGGCAGGCTCCAGCAACGCCAAAAATAACACAAATCTAAAATAATATCTACATTAATAACAAATATGCTTCGATAATTGATTACTATCTTACCTTCATCATTAAATATATTTCATTTGGTGCATTCAATAGAAACTGTATTATTTCTTCTTGTGTGAGAACTTTCGATTTTTTTGGCGTATAATTTTTTGATTTCTGTTTTAAAAACGCCGTAAGTTTCTTATATTGGCTTATATCAACGTCGTTTTTTACCGAAAGAGATGCTTTTAACATAGAATAATATGACCATAATGTTGCTGCTTTATATTCCTTGGATTTTTCAGAAAAATATGTCAAGAGAACGTTTTCGCTAATTTTTTTAATGTTATTTCTGTCACACCAACTTGTGAATAAATCGTGTTGACGATTATAAATATGTCTAGACTTATTTGGAAGAATTTCGAGCGTTGTTTCTATCGCTCTTTCGCGTATTTCTGGTGGAGTACATGGTATTTCAAACTCTTCACTACTCATGTTTTTTTTTGACAACTAAACTGACAGGATTCGACCTCCTTAGATTTTGTTAGTATTGTCCCATAATGTTACTTGTTGAAAGTAGTAAAATAATGGGACGGTTTAGTGCCGCAAATGGCGATAATAATAGATGTATTTAGTGCCGATTGGCGATAAAAATAAGTTTCCTAAAAAATGGTTTTTGCTTAACAAGTTGGTTATGCTTCCAAAAATTAAAGAAAAATAGAACACGCGAAACAAAATCAATTTTGCTATGTGTGATTTTTTTTATATAAAGCATCATCAAGTCAGAACCGCTGGCGCCCTCCTTCACGAATAGTTTTATTAATATATCGAGGGCAACCTAAAATGTTTCCTGAATCGGCGCACGATGGTTGAAGTGGATTCATTGGTTGGCAAGGGACACATTTTTTTACAGCAACTGTTAAAATTACACTGTCAATAGTTGTTGTTTAAAATTCAGCACTCGAATATCGGCTTATTGCCGATATTGTATTACTAGCGCTGTAACTCGAATGTCACCCAACGTCTAAGTTTTTTAGGATGTTATGACAAGAACGAGGTTTTTCCAAATATTTTGGAGTTTACATAACAATCCGTCAGTGGAGAGAAATGCTCCAAGAAACTTAAAATTTCGTACAGTACCTGGATTCGAAATGCAGAGATGTATTTTCACCATTCCAAAAAATTGCGGTTGATGAATTCACTGTTGGATTCAAAGGGAAGACGATCTTCAAAGTTTATAATCCGCAAAAGCCGCAGAAATTTGGAATAAGAGTGTATACTTTGGCGGACCGTGCAACTATATCTGCATTTGAGCCGTATTTTAGCAAAGAAACAACGGAAAAATTGGACCGAAGTGATTTACCATTTAGGTCCAGAATTGAACTCCACCTTGTAAATAAACTTATTTCCACTGCCACAAACGGTTTTCACTTATATACCGACAGATTCTATGCAAATGCCCAACTAGCTCAAGATTTGCAAAAGCTGAAGATTCATTATACAGGATCTAGAAAAATACTTAGATGTTGACAATCCATCAAGTCAAAGCATGTACAGCTCAAAACCTAACTGCTTTAGCATGGAAGGCTAAGAGAATTGTCCACGTGTTGTCTTCTTTTCATAATGCGGATGTGGAAACTGCAGACAGATATAAAACTGGTGTATTAGAAGTAACAAGAAAAATTTTAAAACCGGTAGCAATCATTGTACCAGTTACTCTTTTTAAAGAAGGACCCTGGGAGGAGTGGTGGAGAAAACTCTTTTTTAGTCAAAAATTTATTCGAAGGATTGTGCAGTTTGCAGTTATAGAAACATTCCAGGAGGTAGACGTGAAACCGTATGGTTTTGCGAAACATGTTCCAGGAAACCTGGTCTTCATTCAGGAGTTTGCTTCAAAAAATATCACACAGAAGAAAAATATAAATAAAAGAGATATATATTTAAGAAATTTCGATGCCGTTTAGAAGCAAAAGCCGCTTAATAAAGGCCGCGTTTATTATTATTTTTATTATTATCAAAGAGATATTTTTCAATAAGTTGTTTTTTATTTCAAAAAATTCAAGTTAATATTAACAAAGGACACGCTGGTGGTGGCGCATCGGTTACGGCCCCGAACTGACGTGCAGCAACGTTGATTCGGGTCAGTAGTCGGATGGGTGACCGGTACCATTCACCATTGGGATACAATTAATGGTGCTTTAGAGTGACGGGGGCGATCCTTTAAAGTAACATGCTCATTTACACACACACAAATACACAAATGACACATGGCGGAAGGACCACGTGGTCGATAGCCTAACAAAGGTATGATTTTCTTTTTCTAAAATTCTTGTTTTTACCTAAATATAATTATTACTGCACTAAAATGCATATATGAATAATATTTGAGTGCTAAGGGTTAAGGGTGTGTTTTGTACAGCAAGTCAGGCGGTTTCGCAAAAATGGATAAAATCGAATTTCGTGCGGTGATAAAACACTTCTGAATAGCTGGGAAAACGGCCACGGAAATTCTAAATATTTTGCTAGAGGTTCATGACGAATCTACTTCATCATTTTCGACCATCAGCTTCGCACAGGCACAAGTGAAGAACCACGCGATGGACGCCCAAAAACCGCTACCAACGATTAAATGGTCGGCAAGATTCATAATGCCGTGTTAGCCGATCGCCGATTGAAGCTGAAAGAGATAGCAGAGACAACAGGTAACTCAGAAGAATGTGTTGGCCATATTCTACATGAAATTTTGGGAATGAAAAAGCTTTCGGCGCAATAGGGACCGCGTTTGCTCACACCGGAACAAAAACAAAAACGGGTGACCGTTTCGGAGGAGTGTCTGGCCAGGATTCAACTCAATTCAAGGTATTTCTTCATACGTTTCGTAACTGTAGATGATACTTGGTTCCACCACTACATACCGGAGACCAAGAAACAGTCGAAGCAGTGGAAAAGACGATCACGGGGCAATACTACATCGATTTATTGACTCGATTCGATGTAGTATTGAAGGAGAAACGGCCTCGTTTGCAGCACGTTTTTCCTCAAATGAGGAGGTCGCCGCTACAGATGGTTATTTTACAAACCTTGAAACATCATACTTTTCCGATAGCTTGAAGAGACCGGAGACCGGATTTGAAAAAGTGTATTGATCTTCGAGGAGACTACATCAATGCTGTATTTTTCTTGTCGATTCTGGAAACATTTAAAGGCGCCCTCATATTTATTTAATACTTTCTCTCATTTGTTAACGCTGGCAGTCTTAAATTGATAGCGGAGGTAGTAAATGTTATGAAGCAATTTAATATCAGATTAGTAATAGGTATTACTAATTACAACGATTGCGAAGTTCATTAGTTTTAATATTTAAATGAAAAAAAAAAAACATTCATCCTAATGCAACTTGTAGTGCATTGGGGAAGGTGTGTTGAATGAAGAAAATTTGTAGTAGAAGAACAAATTAAAAGCAGCTGCCGATTGACAAATAACAGGTGCTTCACTATTGACAAATAGTTTACAATTTCAAACATTTCCATATCGGTTCTGTGATCCAGGAAATACTGTGTAAGGTGGCTTCAAAAATAAAAAAAAAACGTGAACATGGCTTCTTCCTTATCTTTTTGATAGGTGATAAGATGTAGGTCTTGCATTACCCATCAGACAACAAGCTACGATCTGGCCTCTTAGGTGGATCATGTAATCCAAAAAACTAAGAACATTCAAGCAAAGTGTTTCTAATAAAGAGAATGGTTGCGACCGTTACTACGTGGTAATCCATACTTACACAGAATTGAAAAATTCACATAGTGAATTTTTCAATTCAGTGTAAAATGTTTCTACTTTTGAAGTGATAGGAACAATCTTCTGGGAGAGGAAAGGGATATTCTTTAAAAATGAAATATGCCTCGAGGTGGAGAAATAATAAATAATAAATGCTAATTGGTAATGCGAAATACTAAAAAAACTTCGGCATGTAATACAGAATCGTCGAGAAGACTTATTAGAGGCGTCCGCACAGTTCTGTTAGAACATTACAGTTGCTAGGTAAGTTTGAATGGGAGTGTCTTGACGTGGCAGCTTCCAACTATCACCTCTTTAGAATTTTTACGTGGTAAAGGTAGCAAGTATATAATACGTCAAAGACATGATCAACAGTTGGTTACATAGACTAGCGTTCGACATTCATGGCGAGGGTATCGCCAAACTCGTCTCCCGTTCGTAAAAATAAAAGAAAATCATCGTAAAGACATTGGTTGTTGTAGAAAAAAAGTTGATTATATTTATTTCTATACCAAAACGGTTCTTACTCAAAAAATTAAATAACATTTTTATTCAATTGCTCTCAGTGCAAGCAACTCAGTTTAAAACTTAACATATTAGTTAAAAATGTTATACTTAGAGATTTATAAGAAAAAAAAAATATGAACAATTAAGAACATATCTAATTAATTGTTAATATATGTGGTTTTGTACATTGGATTAAAATTTTTAGTCAGGAACGATAAGAGTCTTAACCAAGTCTTGCCACATATCCTAAAACACAAAAATAATGAAATCATCAAATTTAAGCTGATGTATTACCAACATAAAATACTTATTATTAATCAAGTTTATGTTTGGTATAAACAATATTCTTAAAACCAATAGACTAAAACTTAATCAAAAAGTTGATGATTTTTTTTTAGATTTAAATCTACTTCGTTGCGTACTTAAAAGGTGGAACGGGTTTACCGCTAGTATCTTGAAATGTTGGATCTAATAGCGGAAACGGAATTAAAACGTCTTTTAATTGCGACCGACGGCAACAATGAGACCGACGACGTTTTCTAGGTAATTTCACTTGACGTCATTTCGCATACTTGTTTTAATTTGCACAAAACGAACTCTCGTCACGTTTTCCATTTCATAATTACAATCCAGCCAGGAGTAGTCAGTAAATGGATAAATTTATTTTCCAAACTCGTTTTCGAATAACACCGACGAAATTAATAAATATCGACACATAAGGAATTATTAATCAATTTGCGACTTTACTAAATTTGGATTTAAGATATGAAATCCATTATAGGTCAGGACGGTAGTTAATAGTTATTTATTTTGACACAGACTTAAACATCACGATGTTATAACTAGATTCTAAACAATTCAGAGAAATACAAGGATAAAATTACATCTGGTAAAAATAGAAACATAATTTATACAATAAACAAAACACAAATATAGAAGGGAATGTTGCCATCTCATATCTGAATCATTAACAATAGTTTGTTTATAAGGAAATCATTGCATAATCGAAATATAAAATAGGATATTGAAATGAAATAGCATGTCTTCCTGTTTTGGAATGCGAAGGATTCCTCGGCAAATTGTAGAATCGATCTAGTTCATTACTACTAGGTCGAGGATTAAAATATCTACAGTTAGATTATATATTTTAGAGGCCTAAACAAAATTATGACAGTAATAAATTGATCAAATGCAATTTAAAACGAACATCAATGCCGACATTATCATTACAGATGACGCAATAACTTAAAATCTTATTACTAGTACTATATAATTAGGTGAATATCAATAATAGAGCTTAAATTTTATGTATTTTTTCAAAATATTTCTTATTTAATAATTATATTATAATAACTAGAATATCGTTATCCCATATTTTGAATAAACTGGTCATAAAATATATAAAATGGTTCTGTTGATAATCTAGCAATGGCCAGATGACAATTTTGCAAGCAAACTTCTTGTTATTGTCTAATATTTGGTATATCTTTCATTAAATATATTAAATAAAGTGTCATTTCGTACATAGCTTGAGGGACATTATTCTGCTGAATGTCTAATAAATTTGATCCTACTACAAGGTGGCGCAAAAGTAATGTCATAGTTTGAATTGGCCGCCATTTTTGCAGATGGCGGCAAATGTCAGTGTGCTTTGATATTTATGATGTATATATATAGTGAATTAGTTGTCAACAATCCATGGAGCGATACACATGATAACTTCGTATCAAAAATCATAATGAGCGATGAAACGCATTTCCATTTAAGTGGTTATGTTAACAAACAAAATTTGCGTTTCTGGGGCACATAGAATCCACATGTAATGCAAGAAGATCCATTACATCCCCTCCAAGTGACTGTTTGGTGCGGCATTTGCAGTGATAAAGTGATTGGTCCTTACTTTTTTTAAGACGCCGATGGCGCCGCCGTAATCGTAAATGGCGAGCGTTACATGCAGAAGCTAAACGATTTTTTTTACTGCAAGTTGCTGCATTGAGTTTTGGCCATTGTTGGTTTCAGATGTTTTGAAATGACATTTCATTGTCAAGTTGATCTTTTAAGTTATACAAGGTGGCGCAAAAGTAATGCCATAGTTTGAATTGCCATTTTGTTATAAATGAAAAAACAGAGCTCTGTTTTCATCAAAAGTTTATTTGAAAGTGTATTATTGGTTACATTACTTGGAAAATATTATATCGCTCAAATGGCCATCTCCCGAGTTGGTGCATAATTGCGCTCGTTTTACTGCATTTCGAATTATATGCAGTAAAACGAGCGCAATTATGCACCAACTCGGGAGATGGCCATTTGAGCGATATAATATTTTCCAAGTAATGTAACCAATAATACACTTTCAAATAAACTTTTGATGAAAACAGAGCTCTGTTTTTTCATTTATAACAAAATGGCAATTCAAACTATGGCATTAAAATGGACATAAATATGCCTGTAATAGTTCAAATATTGCCAAATAGTAAAAATGCTCTGTCCATAGAGAATTCCATCACATGGAGGAGAAAAGTGGAAGAAGACATAGTGTACACCGTCTTCAAGTCCTCACAACTAATTATATTTTTGTTAAAATGTGTTAAATAAATAGATAAATAAACTTGGAACCGACGAACAGAGAAGAAATTTGAATAAAATTAGCAATATGCCCAATTCTAAAATTATCTTTAAAAGCATATTTTGAGTAAATTGGTGGCATGTATCTTTTCTCTCTTGTATAACCTTTCAGTATTCTACCATAGAATGGCAATGAGCTAGATATTCTAGAGACTGCAATGTAAGCGTTATAAACTAAGCGATTGATAAGGGAAGTGAGTGCACACGACATATCAATGTTTCTCATTTGCAGAGTTTGTTTGAATAACTCCTATAAATAAGTCTGTAAGTTTCCATCAAATAGACATTATGTGTATGTGTTCGTGAAGTTGTTGGAAAATTTTGCATAAAATTGGGAAATGATCTAATTAGTGATTATTTCCCAATTCATTGCAAAATTTTTATCGAAAGAGAGGTCCCAAAAAAGCCTGAAAGTCAAAAAAAAGAGTTGTTTATTAAAAAATTGGTTTATTGTTCAGAAATATTATTGCGTTCCTATGTTCCCTTGTTGCACGAGTATTCCGGGTTATAGGCATTAACAAAACAGCCTTGTAACTGCTCTAAGAGACATTCACAGCCGTACTAATAGTCGCGAATTAATCCGAGATTGAGGATTAATCCTCAGATCGGGTTAAAACGCATCCAATAGTCGGTATAAGCCTACAATACAATTTAAAATACTCATCTACCTATCCGAGCATATTTTCAGAAATAAACTTTCTATGATTTACTGAATTTATTCCAAGTTGGACTCTCGCCCTGTATATACTATGATTGCAATAATATATATGTATTATTATTGCAATGGCTTGGATAAAATTTATAATATTATTTATTTCACAGTATTTCAACCAAGAAAGAAACTCTAGTCTAGTCGAAAATTAATTAATTTATAATTATGTTAATGGATATCTTGGATCAGATAACAAAGGGTTTTATGGAGCTTCAAAGCAATTTTTACTCTAATAAGAGGTAAAAAGATTCCGTTCATTTTTTGTATATAAGCTACGGATATTATGACCGTTTTAAATGAATCTTGATTTCATCAATCAGTGTCAATAGTTTAGATTGATCAATGTTTGCGAAATTATCCTCTGTTAAACTTACGGAAGTTCGTGGTATCGTTATTGGGATCTTGGATTTAAAAAAAGGATTTATTCGACATTTTCTTTTCTCTGGACTGAGGAACAAACTAGAGCATTTTAGAAGATTTTTCGGCTTTCTTGATAGTATTTCTGTTGGTTCAGGCAAATCCTTACCCAAATCGCATTTGACAAATTAATGCCACAGCTAACAATTTTGGATCTTCTGTGGTATAACTTGCTTTACCAACTGGATCTGGATTTATTCGATGGGAGGGCAGAGAGGACCCTTTCTCATCCTTCCATCTGAGTCCTCATTTCTTGCTACGCTCAAGCCAACCCAAGGCTTTGACAAACGTCAGGACTGCAGCAAGAGGGACGTTTAGGATGTCTGATGACTTTAGACATCCCTCTTCCATTGTGGATTCACGCAGGTTTGCTAACATTGGGTAGTGTAGAAGTACATGCTTAGCGGTCTCCTCTTCCTCTTCACACCCTCTGCAGGTAGGACTAGATTCTAGTACCTACAACCTTCCGTAGGTTTCTCTGGACAGTTGCGTAACAGTATCTCTCCGATTTTGTGTTCATTGCGATGTTTTTTTTGAGACCCTACAGCCAAGTATGTTGTCCCTTAGCTCCTTGATTGATGCATTTTCTGTAGGGTAATCTAGTGTAGCAGGGATGACTGCAGAAAGGGGTTCGGTTCACACATTGTTCGTCCGGATGCCTTTCTCGCCAAACTATCTGCTATTCTGTTACCTTTGCTGTTATTGTGTCATTTTACCCAGCATAGGTTCACCTTGTTATCACGAGCCACTCCTTCCAAGCCTTCGCAACATTCCAGCGGTAATGCTGAGGTAATTTAACAGCTGACAATAGACAGAATTGCTGCCCGTTGTGATGTGTATGTGTTTCCTTTGATTTTCTTGTCAGAGATTACCTTTGCTGCATAAAGTATACCCACGAGTTCCACCGTTGTTTGTGTGCTCATTGTCTTAGATAGTGCATTGCTATTTTTCAGAGACAGGTTTTTGTAGAAAATTTCTACACCTGTCCCTGCTGTCGTTGACGACTCATCAGTGTATCAATGAATGTCTTTTTGTTTGCTTCTCACTCCTGAGTCTTCGTATCTCAGATCTATTTGCTTTACCATTATTTTTGTGTTGATATCACCAACATACCATCACTAATTAATTACTAACCCCGGGCCGGAGGAGGGACTGCTCTGTTTTGATCAGTGAAGCGGCGCAATAAGGAATTCAAAGCTGCGTTAATGAATTGAATTATCAATGACAATTAGGAGAAATGGTAAACAGTAACAATTACAATAATAATAATATGAAACATTATTTCCTTGTAAACAAAAAACACGGTTTAGATAGTTTTATAATAATACGACATAACAATTATTAAGCTGCTTCTCTTCTTCTCATCTTTTGCTTGGACATTTCAGCCCCGGTTTTGAAATTTTGGATCGCTTCGCTACGCTGTAGTATTGAAGAAACAATGAACAAGGAAAATACGAATGTTATCATTCATATTGTATTAAATATCTGAGTAAGGTTTAAATAAATTCAATTATCAATTAATAATTCTGACTAGGATGGAGTTTACTGTTCGCTTTTAGAAACAACGTATAAACTATAGATGTATAATCATGTTTAAATACTACTACTCATTGTAATAGAATGAATATTATTGCAGCTTTCATTAATTAAACACCTTATTATACCACACACTCAGTCTATTAAGAACGAGTAATTTTTTCATTGAATTGTTATTTTATTTGAATATTCCCATCATCAATCGTTTTAACTGGAAATTACACCTTTCATTATATAAATTGAAATTTAATTGAACAATTTGATATGTTTTAAGATAAGATTAAAACATTTACTACGAGTCGTTTTGATAATATTTATCAAATTTTGAGTCAGAACTTTGAGAAATTGAATCACAGACTGAAGAAACATGTGAAAACATTACATCTGAAATGAATAAAATATATAATTGAAAATTAATAGACTTTAGCAGTAGTGGACGATTGTGTGGGTTACGTTAATGTACTTGACAATAACACACTAGACGCAGGTAAAGTGGAAGAGCAGCATAAGTTAGTGCAACTCGGCTAAAGTTGGCCTGTTTTTTTAAGCATTACTATATGTAAAAAGAATTGTGAGCAATAAAGACAATATATTATTATTTTTATATATCTCCCTTACTCCATTAAAAAATAAGATTAAGAATGCAACAAGTAATAGAACTAAGATCTATGACCTCGCTCATACTTCAAGAATCATCATCCATACTGTTCATACCGTTCATCATAATCTGCAATATATTAAAAACTAAATTGGTTAATTGAGTTACGTGAAGATTAAATTAATTTACGAATAAAGCACTAATAACCTTTCTTCACAATTTTATTTGATTTACCAAATGTACATTTCGGACACACACAAAAAATAAAATTGTGAAGAAAGGTTATTAGTGCTTTATTCGTCAAAACATTAAAAACTGTAATGTTTCCTTTAACGCTGACAGTTAAAAATAGGCAAAAAATTGTCACAAAATGAATGATGATTATGTTCAGTCTGATCTTAGCAATTTGAATGAGTGGCGTGTAAGTAATAGATTATTCCTGAACGTTAAAAATGCTTTCCTATTTCTAAAATAATCTAGTTTTATCTAGTCTTTAATTATATAAAACACTGAAATATACTCTAGAAAAACTACAAAGGTGGCATCTATTGCCCAAGGAGTTGCACTACATTCCCTTAAATTGTGTGCATAACCACCAACAATTATATATTTATTTTAATTTATCAACAACCATTGCAATTGTAAATAAACAGTTTATTTAAAAGAATAGTTATTTAAGGTACAAGTGTAAAAAGTGATGCTTTATTGCACGAACTGGCGTTTAAAAACCCGAGCGAGGAACGAGCGAGTTTTTTTAAAGCCAGGAGTGCAATAAAGAAACTTTTTACACGTGTGCCTTACAAAATTTTATCTTCGATCGTAAAGGATTTCAAAGAATATATTCTTCTTAATTAATGAAAACATATTTTACCCGCACTAATGAAAGCGTTACTTAGCAACCAGTAAACAAGTTGCATAAATGTCGGCCGCCATTATTATTTATGGAAAAAATGTTCGCTTTATTGTAATCGCTTCGACTTGCATTAAATGAAATCTTCAGAGTTCTTAAATCTGCCATTTGGTTTGTATTATATTTTTTATTTATAGTTTATTAGATATTTGTATCAATTAATAAAAAATTAAGTTTTTCGTCGAAATATAGTCATCTGTCAAATTTGACAATTCTGTGCAATAAAAACAGTTTGACATTACCGTGCAATAAAAACGTAAAAAAGCACTAGTGCTTTAAAAGGCCAGTTTTACAATGAAAAATGATGCAAAAAGAGTCTACTTTCTGTACGATCGTAGATAAAGTAATAAATATAATATTTATATTATATATAAAATATAGACTGTTCTATCCCTCGTTCTTCACCTCAAGATACTGGATTGATTCCTGCCCAGGTTAATGGTATTGAAGGATATTTTGTCGTTTTGTGTTATTCTATTTTATTATTTTATAAGTTATTTAGTGTGATTAGGTTTTTTATATTTAATTCATTTGTTTGCTTGTATACTTCTTTTATTCAGTTTGTATAGTATTTTTAGTACTCTTTTTTTGTTGTATTTACAGATGTTGTAGATTTTTCTGGGTTGTATTTCCCCAAATTGATAATAGGTATGTGTTTTTCGCAACAAATAGGCTATTGTAGAGTTGTTTTCTTGTCCAATTTGTTAAATGTGTTTTTTTTTATAGCAGCTAATTATTTTTTTGAAGTTTTTGAATATATGTCCCATTTTAAATTGTTTTGTATGTTCAATCGTAGATATGTATTTTTTTTTTTTGGGTTTCGTATTTTTTATACTTATTTCTAGGTTGGTGTCGTTTATTGTGAGAGTGTTTTTAGAATACCATGTTTCTAATTTGTCTGCATTTAATTGATCTTGCAGTTGTAGGGTTTTCGCTGAATATAAAATGCAGGTATCATCCGCGTAAATGTATAATTTGCCTGTTAGATTTATTTGAAAGATATCGTTTGTGTATAGTATGTACAAAATCGGCGGTAGGATGCCTCCCTGGAGGAATTCCGTATTCTGCTTCTACGGTTTTACTGTTTGTGTTGTTAATTCGTGTAATTTGTTGTCTTTTTAGTATGTAGGTTTTCAGTAAGTTTAGTGCTTTGACTTTTATCCCTATTGCTTCAATTTTTTATTAGATGTTATTAAAAATAACAATGTTTAACACATTATTATCTAGTGCAACGCAAGAATGGATTTTATCTTAGTGGTTTTTCTATATTTATTGAAACCTCTTGTTATTAAACTCCACAGTAAAACTCAGTTTCCTTGTCTTTAATCGCCCTATTCTGATGAGATCCAAAATGGGTCTAAACCGGTACATACCTGTTGTTGACAGAGAAACAATAATTTAGTAAGAATTAACGATTAATAGATAAGAAGAGAATTTAAGTAATGTAAAATATGTGTTTTGAGATGTATATGTGATGTTAGTTATTTAATAGTACTTGTAAGTTATTTATTAATATTTATATTTTGTATTATTTATGCAAAAGATGAGTTGCCATTAGTAATAATATTATTATTATTACAGGAAATATATAATAACAATGAAATAAAATAACTATAATTGAACGACGATTTTTTTTGTGATTTGTAGATTTATTGTTTACTCTTTTTAATGTAATACTTTCGCTATGTTGAAGGTTGATTATATATTACCCATGCTTATCTCCACTTGATGTGTTAAACATAACAATGTTTTGTAGAGTAGGAAACAACTTTCAAACAGTTTATTCATTATGTATCTTGTGGGAATATAAATCACGTACGCAAACATCCCGTCTATTATCAGTAAACTTTGCACAAATCCACTAATCGCTGTTTAAACTAAGATTACATTTTTGATTTCTAATAGGGCAAATATTGGTGACTATGTTTTAAAAACAACAATAATTATCATATATAAATTATTTTTGAGGCTTTTATTTTGCGTTAACATTTTATGAATTTATAAATTAAACTTTGTTTATATCACACTCTTTATTATTTTTTTAATAACAGATAGTATGAAGGACAGTTTTAACCCTGAACTAAATACTAAAATATGTTTTAGCGCTACAATTAATAATTGCTTGAATTTAAGAATAGTAAGACGTTCTCAACGTGAGCGATAACGCTCCCTTTTGGGCGTTTGAGACTTTCTGGGAGAGGGGACATTAGAAGACCCAGAGAAAATTAGGGGGTATTGAGACGTCGCAATGGGTACAATAGCCGTTTTAAATTCGTGACAGATGGTAAGTAAAATTAAGAAGGGGGCTCTAGAAAAAAAAACATATTCTCAAAGTAGACGTTGAGCAAAATAAGGTTGAGTCCCTATGTAATCTAGTCGCATTAACATTTGTACATATTTAGTTTTCAATGGAATTAGTATTGAAAAAAATATATTAAAATGTAAATACAAATCATTTTTTAACAATTAAAAAATATCTTTTGAATATATTCCATCATGTGAATTTTTAACCCAAATAATCACAATATTTATTTTGAACCGAATTGATAAAACTACATTTAAAAAAAAGTTGATAAACATTTTTGATTTTAATTATCTAATGAAAAAAATACATAGGTATCTAAAATGTATGCCAATATAAATGCTACATTTTCGAATTATGATGTTAATAAAATAATAATTATAATAATAGGTTATTATTGGACAATAGATAAACCACAATGGGGTATATGTATAGCATAGCTAAAATTAGTAATTTTGATTAAAACAGTTTGACTTAATATGTATTTTATAAACTATGTTTGTTATTTTTAGCTATAAGGAATGTAAAGAAGAAGAATGCTTTTCTTAACGAACAATTTTGTTAGGAGCTGGTATTTGGCATGCGTATGTGATCTAGGGAAGAAAATTAATGTAGTCAACTCGGGCATTCTTCCAGAACAGAGCTTGTAAATTTTTAATGTTGATGTACAAGCGAACATACACGAAAACACGACATCCATAAGTATATACCGTTTTTTCAATAATAATTATAATTACCGCCATCCTATGATTCAAACACATGAACACAAGCTTGATTATATCAACCCTTTTATTTGGCAACTTAAATAATAAGACATTTGATCTTTTAAGCGTTTTATCTGTACAATTTCTAACTGTTTTATTGTCGTTCTTTAAAACTCATCCTTAAAAAATACTCCTATAAAATTAAACTGCTTATAATAATTTTACAATTAAAAAAAAAGTTACCTTAACCTTTTGTTTGCAGACCTCTCTGACGTAGATTTTCTTGGTTTGGTATATAAAAAAACTTTTTTCTGTTGCATTATATATTTTATTATTTCTTGGCCACCTCAAGGTCGCTGTTTTTGTATCTAACCTCAGTGTGTTCGAGCAACTCCAGTATTTAAAAATATAACTTCTACAGTCCTAGTTGTTTAAATCAACTTCTAATTGTAACAGGTCGGTTTTTATGAATTTTTGTAATTTATATCTTGTTCTTATTAAAAAGGATCTGCTTTAACGATCCAAATAGTTCTCCTCATAGTTCTTATATCTTTATCTTTATCATATTAGAGATAGCTAATATCAGAATATGTGTTGAAAAAATTTCTTTGCAGCTCAATAAGAAAAAGGTTCAAATTCCGGTGGCTAATGATCTGGCGTAAACCTTTAAATCATCAATGCTATTTTCTTGATGTAAATGTTTTTTAAAGAGTTCGAATGATTCATATTTATGATTTAAAGAATAAAACCAGGCTTAATTAAAAATCATGGATTATCCAAAACTTCTAGCTTCTTGGTTGAAAGAGAGAAATCTAGAAAAAACTAAAGATTTGTGTTAGCTTTACTTTATTTTTTACACAGAAATAATTATTTGATTATTCACAGATATTTCTGGTTTGATGTTTGCAATTGAAAATAAATATGTGTATAAGAGCATTAACCTTATGTAATTGTCTATTTATTCTTTATAACTTTGTTTTTCTTGTTTTTCTTAATGCATTCACATTTACATACTAACTCTATACTTTTTTTGAATAGAACCTATTTTGTGCATTTATGTATTATCAAATTTTATCGCTAATCCTGTAACATACCTGACTGACTGATTTTATCATATTACAAGCTTTGTTGTTTCCAGATTGCTATTATTTCATAATATACTGGACCTTAAAAGAAATGCAACACCCCTGGTGTTGTGGTTTAATCCAGCAACAAATCCGCACGTTTTATTCACCTTAGAAAGAAAAACAAGCGATAACGTTTTTACTGCTTTATCTCAATTTTTTGTATACAATTTTCAAACTTATCCGAAAACAAAGCAAATTTAATAATGTAAAAAAAACAGTCACCTGTTCTACTCTGACCCTTTTTGAGCTCATTAGTATATTGAAAATTTTTCTAAAATGTATAGAATTCGTACACCCCGTCAATTTAATCCATTAAGTGATTTTCTAAAAGGTCACATTGTTATGAAGGAGGCATGCTTCAATTTGAGGGAGATACCCCGAAGACACCCTCAGCTGTAATGTGAATATGGAAAAGATGGTCTGAAGAAAATAACTATCAGCAACAGAGACTTTCTGGTAGGCCTAGGATTATACAGGGTGGTCAAGAATGGTACCTAAGACTGCTTGCGATACGTAATCATCATGACACTATGCGAGTAGAATGTTTTCTTCAATCTTCGAAGACTTCTATCCGTCGCTTTATCTTGTGAAAATACTCCCAGTAGTGCTGGATTGAGTGTAGAATTTTCTTGAAGATTTTTTGACTGTTAAGTCAATAAATTTATAGAATTTTTCAACAATGTCTTTTCAGAATTCCGAAAACCGAATTTGTACAAATTTTAGCGTAATGGAAAATAATTTATTTCGTTATTTCGTTCAAATTGAGATAATTTTCTTGAAATTATTTCTAGAATGTTTTCTTCTATTTTGCGAGAAATTCTATCTTTCCTTGGTTTATTTTATAGGAATAGCAACACTTTGACATAATAAAAATAAATTAGAATTTGTAAATGAGAGACAATAACTTTGTTTTACCACTATATTTTAAACAATTACAATGACTATAGTTTCGAATATAAGCTATTCATTATCAAACTAAAAGTCTTTTTTTTTAAACTTTTAGTTTGATAATTAATACCTTATATTCGAAACTAGTCATTGTAATTGTTTTTATAGTCGACGATCGCCAACGTTTAATGTGGTAGCTAATAGAATCGATATTGGTCGGAAATCACCTATCAGAATTATGTCAACATGTTTTAATAAAATATCTGAATCGTGCGATATATTTTGCGATAACTTAACTACAATTTTAACTACTTTAGATCGATGTATTCGAGAACTATAATTATTGTAGTGCGGCTATTATATTATACTACAGTTTTTCATATTTTCTTTATATTATATTTGTATTTGTTTATTGTACATTTGTCTTGTAATTAGGACTAGTTTCCTGTTGGACAATAAAGATTTATTTATTTATTTATAAGATTTATTTATTTAAAATATAGTGGTAAAACAAAGTTATTGTGTCTCATTTACAAATCATTCAAGATGTACCACGAAGTAGTAAACGCCTCTACCATAAAAAAATTAGAATTTTTTGGAATTCGTAAAATGTTACATCAACCTTTCTTTTTCATTTATTTTTCAAATTGCAAAAAACTTCTGCAAGGTTTTTAGAATTTCTTATCAATTTTGCTCTCAGAATTTTAAAATTATCTACTTGAAGAATTTTAAAATTAAAACTCTTACATTTTGAGAACAGATGGAAAACATCATATAATTATTATTTAATAATTCCAATAAAATTGTATCTTTGTATATAATCTTATCTTCTATGTAGAAAATTTGATGTGCTAATAATCCTTAAAATTTCAATGAAATTGGACTTGGAAAACAGAATAAAAAATATGTATTAATTTTATATATTTTTTATTCTAGAGGTTTTCGAAGTCCAAACTTATTGAAATTTTAAAGAGTTTGAAGTAGGACATCAAATTTTCTTCCTAGAGGATCTTTCTGTTCAACACTAAGAAGCATTTTTTTTAGCAGATTATTCCAATCATCATTAAGTTCTATTCGCTACATTCTACTAGAGGCTTTCATTAGTTGCAGAGATATCTTATCAAGAATTAACCGTGCTACTCTTAAATAGCCATTATAGTTGAAGAATCCGAAAATATAAGTCAAAAGATGAAGATTGAAGATAGAATTGACAGTTTGGAAGTTAATAGATTGAAATTAACTGATTGATAGTTGATAGGTTAACTGTTTAATGATTGACAATTGCAAAATTTATAGTTGATGGGTCAACAGTTAAAAGATTAATAATTGACACATTGATGATAGATGATAAACAAATCGATAGCTAAAAGATTAATAGATGGATAGTTTAAAAGTTGAAAGTTGGAAGATTATTGACTGGCACATTAGTAGATGATAGATTGACAGTTGACAGCTAGATACTTAAGAGTTTAGAGTTTAAAGATTGATAATTAACAGATTGGCAATTAATAGATTGATAGTTGATAGGTTAGCAGTTTGGGAAATAAAGAGACACATTTAGAGAATATCCAGAAATTTTAGAAAACAAACTTCTGAAAAAAAGCAGTCAAAATTAAATTGTAAGGTAAAGGCTCATTAGGGTAATCAATCAGCACAATAATAAAAAAAGGAACTAAAAAAGTTTTTCAATTTTCTGAAAACGAAAATATAAGCCATTTTTTGCAAACTAAGAAAGAAAATACAGCAAAAAATAAGATAAGATAATAAGCAACTTTTTTATATTTTTTTTCAGTTTTCTAAAAAAGAAAATGAAAGCAATTTTTTGCAAACCAACAAAGAAAATACAGCAAAAATAAGATACTTTAAGAATCTAGAGAAGCTTCTCTAAGCAATTTTTTTATAATAAACTAACTGAAAGAAATAAAGATAAACTTTTTTATAAATAAAAGGAATTGTTTAAGATTCAAAACAAAAATAAATTAAGCAAAAAGAGAAATATTTTAAGAAAAGAACCTTCTAGATGAAATCTCTTGTAGTAAACTAACAATAAAAATGAAGATACGCAAATTACATGGAAATATTTAATTGTAGTTTAAAATTCACTTTTGCCTCCTTTGCTATTTTTATTAATTAATTAAAAATTAAACAAGCGTTATTAAACATCAGATTCTTTGGAAATGGTTTAGATCCTTCATAGAGAAATTTAAAGTATCTTGTAATAAACTGATTTTATATAATAACAGGTTTTATTTAAAAAACAAGAGAGAGAGAGGCAGAAAAAAAGCAGAAAATAAAGATAATTTAAGCATCTTCAAAAGTTTTTCAAAAAAAAATCTATTAATAAACTATTTGAAGGAAATGAAGGCAAATATTTTTTTGGAATACTTTGGAATATTTTATGAGCCAAAAGTCTTGAAACAAAATGATTAAGGAGAATAAGAAGATTTTTTTTAAAACTACTACAAATTTATTTTCATCACTGTCAGTTGGTGCTCTATCATTTGACAATAGATAGTTGGCAAATTGACAGTTAAAATATTGACAATTAACACTAAGTTGGTAGTTATAAGATTGACAAATGACACATTGGCAGATAATTGTTGACAAAATGATGGCTAAAAGATTGAGAATTGACAAATTAGCAGATAATAGATAGATAGTTTAAAAGTTGACAGTTTGAATATTATCAAATTAAACATTAGCATGCGATAGATTGACAGTAGACAGCTAAAAACTTATTATATTTACAGTTACAAGATTGATAATTGTCAAATAGTAGATTGACAATCAATAAATTGATAGTTATTATGTTAATAGAAAAAAATGACAATTAACATATTAGCAGATGATATATTGATAGTTAAAATGTTGACAATTAGAAGCTTGTCAACACATTAGCAGATGATAAATACTTAATAGATTTTCAGTTAAAAGATTGAAAATTAACAAATTGATAGTTGATAGGTTGACAGTTTAAAGATTTAGCATTGCTAAATTGCCAAAAGACAGACTACCAGTTGACAGGCAGATAGTTTAACAAATTGGCGGTTAAAATATTGACAATTGACAGAATTGCAGATGATGGATTGACAATAGACAGATTGATAGTTGATGGGTTGATAGTTAAACGATTAACAATTGATAGGAAATCTGAAAGTAAAATTACTGGAAAAATCAATAAATTTAAAAGAAAAAGTCTAGAAGAAGTAAATAGTTCAATTTAGAAAACAAATTTCAGGAAAATAAAGCAAGAAATGTTAAAAAATCTAGGAAATAAAACGGAAATTGTTGAAATATTTTAGAAATCAAAGTTCGAGTTGCTTTTGTTACAGCAACAGGACGTGTGGATTATAGGCAAACAGTTAATCAAAGAGTTCTTGCCAAAGGCCTTTGCCTTTATGCGTTCCGTTAATGTTGGATGCTACTGATGACTCCGCTCCTCAAAGCTCGTCGCTTGGATTGGTATCAAGCCAAATTCAAGTGGGATATAGAGTGGAACTTCGTTTGCTTTAGTGATGAGTCCAGATTCTGCTTAGGGGCCGATGATGAACGTAGACTTGTCCGTCTATTTCTCGGTGAAAGGCAAAATATAGAATGCCATACAGTCAATACCCCTGGCATCATGGTATGAGGCGCTATTTGTCTTGGAAATAGGTCTCCCCCTGGTTTTCATTAGAGGTAGTCTAACAGCCCAATGGTACATCACTGTAGTTCTACAACCTGTTGCAATACCATACACTGCGACTATCCCAAACGCCATTTTTCATCAAGCAACGCCAAGCTGCATACGGCCCGTTAAACCATGGAATTTATACAAAATTCTGGCGTAGAGCTTTTAGATTGACTTGCAAGATCCCCTGATTTATCGCCAATAGAACATGCATGGGATAGCATTGGAACAACACTTCAGCGATTGCCACAGCCACAAAGGACTTTGGACCAATTGCGCATCTGTGTTCAACAGGCCTCGGACCGCTTGCCACAAGAAGACATCGACCACTTGATTCGGTCTATGCCTCGCCGAGTTAGAGACAACGCATTAATTTTTGTCAGTATTTTTTGTTCAACCTGCACCAAATTGTAATCGTTTGATCTGACACGAAAACTTTTACGTTCAGTTTTCGTGTCAGATCAAACGATTACAATAATACAAAAACATTTAAAACATTTTTCTTTCTAAGTGTTGCATTACTTTTGAGCTCCAGTGTATATTAATTATAATATAGTTTATTTTGATATCGAACAATATTGCTCTACAAAATCTATAGCTTTTCTACTTTCCCCGAAAATTCTCTCAGTGGCATCAAGTATGTTGTATTGTATTATACAGTTATTGTGTATCTATGAATTGTAGTAGCAGCAGTGTTGAGTACTTCGCAATAAATTAAATGTGAATGAGTTTGTATTCTCCCACGGTATTAACAAACATAAATGGATTTAATACAATAAACACACACATAATGAGTGAAATATATTAGTGGAATATACAAATTGTTTAATTGCCTGCCAAATGACTTAACAGTAAGCTATTGTTTAGAAATTTAGGACAATATAAATTCTTACTGTATGAGTATCAGATTTTTGGATATCTATTAGGAGGAACGGTAAGTTATATTGCCATTTATCAAGTCACAGTGTACTTTAAAGTTATCCTAAAGGTATTACAACTTTAGAGTAAATTGTTTGCTCGTAAATAATTATTTTTCTTTGGGAATTTATAACGGTGAAATGACCATAAAAGGTACATATTTAATTGTATGCTTTTTGAGTTTCGCATGGGCAGTTGTAGTAATGCAATATTTATCCAAATGCATCAGACATTCGAAAAGCGAAATGTGGTTTTCAATGTTTTAATTCAGTATCTCTTGTATTAGGTTAGGTGAAATATTTTATTTCTATACATGATTAACAACTTTGGACAATAACATGTAAAGGGCGGAAATGCAAACCAATCCGTGTCAAATAATCGAGGAGCTGGCTAACACGAATAGCCGACCTTGTACAGTATATAAAGCAAATAAAAGATGAGTAACTCTAAAGGCTTTTACTTTAAGCTATATTTCCAAAAAAATCAAATAAAACTTATGATAACGATTTCCTTTTAAAGCTAAAAAATTCTAACACATCACATTTTCTTTTAACTGTGACAAAATTCCTAATATGGTGACGGATGAAATTACATTAAATTGACAATATATATTTTCGTGATTCATTAAAATTAATCATTTTATTATCACTGAATCATTGAATGATAACAAAATATTGATTAGAATCCACTCGAGTGTACGGATCAGCTAAAAGGTTCCGCTATAAAAATGTATATTTTAGATAATGTTGGCAAACACAAGGTGAATATTGTCTTATCTTGTTATGGAATCAGACAAATTGTTTTATCGCACACTGTACACATTTTTAAGGTGCATATGTAATTAATACTCGAACAAAATATTTTACAAATTTATCCAGGAATGTTTCAAGGTCACGTCGAAGTTTTGATGTTTAAATATCGACATTTTAAGTATTTTTATTGGTTTTTAATGACTTTAAAATACATCCGCATAAATAAACCAGACAGATTTTTTTTAAGTTGATATGAATAAATAATAACTTTGCAAAATACCTAAAGCGTTTTATTTTATTATTATTACGTTCGAAGTTTAATAATTATTAAAAAAAATATATTCATTTTATTTTAGGAAGGGAATTTTTGTAATTATATATTGCTGAAATAATTCAAACGAAGATTAAATGAAAGTCACGTTAGATCACATTCCGATTTCTTAAGTTGGTTCCGCCTAATTAGGAGAGAGTTTAATGGCCATTTTTTATTTCATTACTCCTTATATGAAAAAACGGAGGTCATTGCTAACGTCCACAAAAAGTAATTTATTATTTAACAGCATTCTAACAGACATTTATAGTAAAATAGATATTATAAATATTTCATGAATGTTGATAATTTAGCCAATTAAAGTGATCAAAGATAAAATAAAACCTTGGGATTAAGGTGTCGTAGTAAAATTAGAAATGAACTAAAATGTAATTGTAATATTAGAAAGTACACATAGAAATAAACATTAAAAATATATACTTAAACACCTGAAATAATGAATAAATAATAAATAAGGCTATACTTTTACTAAAAATCGATTTTTATATAGCAATTGTAATTTTGCTAACACTAGACGATTCGTTACTCAATTCCTTCCTGTATGATATATGAGAAAAATATGCAATTTTTACCTGTTGATGTTGTAAATGCTTTTGCAACAAATTTTTCAAAATCATACTCAAAGTCATCTAAACCGCATTTCGAGAAAGTGGATAAAAGTTTTAATAATTCTGAACATTACCTTAACACATCTGAACTTAAAGAAGATACTGTCATTAACGCTCTTAATAAACTAAGCAATAAATTAAGTGCTGGTCCCGATGGTGTACAGGCACTCATTCTTAAAGACTGTAGATATAGTTTAGCTACTCCTCTAACACATAATAATAATAATAATTTATTTTCCCAACAGACATACAATCCAATTACAGGGAAAGTTATACAGAATATAATATTTAAATATAAATGGAAATAAGTTCAATACAATTTTTTTACAAAAGTGATTACTAAATACGAAATAAATAATATCTATTTACACTAAGTCAGAAATAGTTTTTAAAAATGATGCCCGTGAATTATGAAAAATGTCAGTTGTATAATGAAGTGCATTATAGGTTTGAAACATCAAATTTAATGGAGAGTAGACATGTGCACGTGTATTTGGAATATCATAGAAAAATAATCTAGTATGACGAGAGGAATGTCGAGGAACATGCAAATTTATTTTAGCAAGAATATTTGGATCATCTATTGTATAATTAATCATTCCGTTTAAATATAATATTCTTGCAATACCTCGCCGTGCATGTAAGGATTTTATGGTAAATGTGTTTAAAAGTTCTTCATACGTTATCGTCACAGGCGGATATTCCTTATACGTTTTAAAATACATCATTTTTAAGAACTTTCTCTGAATTTGAGGAGACCAAATTACGGAAGCAAACTCAAGATTTGAACGGACATATGAAAAATATAGTTTCTTAATTACATAAGTGTTATTAAAATCTTTACACGTTCTATGAATAAATCCAAGCATTTTATACCTTTTGCTACAAATTTTATTGATGTGATCTACAAATGTCAGTCCATCATCAAATGTTACACCGAGATCTCGAATAGTTTTAAGTCGCTCAAATGAAACACCATTCAAACCGTAGTCGAACTTTATGGTATCTTTTTTCCTACTATAAGAAACACATTTACATTTAGCCAAATTTAAGGAGAGCCCATTTGTCTTGCACCATTGGTTAATAGTTAATAAATCACCCTGCAATGTATGGCAATCATGCTGCGAATCTACAACATTAAATATTTTCATATCATTAGCAAACAACAACACCTTGCTCTGAATATTGTCAACAATATCATTAATAAAAATTATAAATAATAGTGGGCCCAAATTAGATCCCTGTGGGACACCACTAGTAGCAATATACTTACTTGAACAATGTCCCATATATTGAACAAATTGTGGTCGATTTCGAAGATATGAACGTATCAGGGAGACTAACTGATTTGAAAAGCCATAACTGCTGAGTTTGAAAGCTATGATATCATGATCAATTGTGTCAAATGCTTTTGTAAAATCTGTATAAATAGTATCGACTTGCTTACGTTGATCAAGTTGTTGTGATACATAATCGGAGAAGTTCAGCAAATTTGACACGATTGATTTCTTCTTTACAAATCCATGCTGACGGGTAGTGATAAAGGAACTAAAGTGATTATACATTATTTTAAATATAATCATTTCGAATAACTTCGAAAAATTATTAATGACTGTAATTAGGCGATAGTTTGAAATATCCGACTTTTCTCCACTTTTAAAAATTGGTGTCACTCTGCTTATTTTCCATATTTCTGGACACTGCTGGTCTTAATAAAACGGTTGAATAAATGGCACAATGGTTCTATCAAGCAATGAACACAATCCTTAACTAAAAATGCAGGAATTCCATCAGATCCAGCGGTGTTGTTGCCTTTTACCTCACGAGCCGCTTGCAAAATATCGCTCCTATTTATTTCCATTAAATTACATGAAGGATAGTCTAAATTAATGCAATCGGTAGAATTGGGTTTAGAACTCTTAAAAACACTTTTAAAATTTGTTGCAAAATATTCCACAATATCTTTTGGATTCATAATATCTATTCCGTTAAAATGCATATTACCAGGAATTCGGGTAATAGACTTTTTTGTGTTCACGTAAGAAAATAACTTTTTCGGATCCTTTAAGATATGTGTTTCCACACCATAAATGTATTGTTTGTGATCGGATTTAATGAGACTATGAATTTCTTGCTTCAATCTGGTAATTCTCGATTTTAAGTAGTTGAATTTGTGTTTTTTAAACATTTCAATTGCCCTATCTTTTCTCCTTATCATTTGTTTTAGTGGAACACTAAACCACGGAGGATATTTTTTATTGTTAGGGTTATACCTATACTTAGGAACACACTTGGAGAACAAATCATTTAGTATTTTATAAAATTTAGCACATGCCCGATCCTGTTCATTAATATTTGTAACATCACTCCAATTGATTAAAGACATTTCTTGATATAATATTCTAAGGTCAGCTTTGGTAAAATCGTATGACAACTGTGATGAATTAGCTGAGAATTTGGGTAATTTAACAGTAGACAATTCAAAGTTACACCGTAATGCCGGATGATGTAGATCTTCTTTCACCAAACCAACATCCTGAGTAATATTGCATTTTAAATTGGGTCCAGAAATAATAGCATCCAGAATTCGTTGGTTAATATTCAAAACAGAATTATGCTGTGATAATTTATTAAATTGAATAAAATTATTGAAGCATTCAATGTGTGAATTTAAACCTCGGTGATTTGATTCAAATAAATATAGATTGGGCAAATTAAAATCTCCTAGAATCAAAACTGGTTCTTGTAGATCTATTTTTGATTCCAATAATTCAAATAAATTTTCATAATCAATAACATCATCCTGTGTTATTGATTATGAAAATTTATATGCATGCTAAATAAATTATCCTTTCATTAACTATTACTTTCACAATGAGTAACTCAAAATTGGTTAAATTTGAAACAAAAACCAGCTCCGAGTGATACTTAGTGGTGACAGAAATCAGGACATATCTTTAACTTATTCCTGATAGAGTCCAAACTTCCCTCTTGTTCGAAGACCGCATATGTGGTACCTATTTACAAATCAGGTGATAAGAAATTGGTCCCTAATTATCGACCCGTTGCTATTATTTTAAACATCGCTAAATGTTTTGAAATAAGCATTTGCACATTCATAAATCCTTTTGTTAATAATAAAGTTTCTTCAAAACAACATGGTTTTAGAACAAACAATTCAACAATATCTAATTTGCTACTACAAACAGCATTTATGTAATAATGTTATTTACACTGACATATCAAAAGCATTCGATAAGATTGATAATGATTTATTTTATAGTTATCATACTGATAGAACATTTTTAGAGGAGTATAAAGGATACAAGTCTCGTCAGTTTTTTGCTCCATCGGGGGTTCTACGAGGGTCAAATCTTGACCCGAGACTTTTTAATTGTTTTATAAATGACATCAATCTAAAGATTCATGAAAATATTTTATTATTTGCGGACGACTTTATGCTGCTGTATATACAATGAGTTACAGCATTCTCTTGATCTGGTGGTTGAATGGTGTAAGGATAATAACCTCTCATTGAACGTGTCAAAATGTAAGACCATGTCATTTACTAGAAATAAAACTAAAATTAATTTTGATTACAAGATTGACGGCATCAGATTGGCCAATGTTGAAACTTTTAAAGACTTGGGTGTGGTATTTGATAGTAGTCATTTCATAAATATATTTAACAAATAACATCAACTGCAAATCGCTTACTGAGTTTTGTAATACGCAATTGTAAGCTATTCAAGAACACTGATGCTTTAAAAACATTATATTTTGCACTTATACGGTCAAAACTAGAATATGCTTGTTGTATCTGGAACCCATACTATGTATATCAAATATTCGACGATGTTAAAATCTACACAGAAGCGGTTTGTGAAATATTTATATTTAAAGCAATTTGGGCAGTATCCGGACTTATAACTACAATAATTTATTAAAACTTTTCAACGTGCAATTTTTAGAAAGTTGCCGGAAGGCTCTGCTAGTAACATTATTGTTTAAAATACTAAATGATAAAATTGACTGTCCTGATTTGCTACAACAAATCAATTTACATGTCCCAACACTAGAGGGGAAAAGTTGTTTCAATTACTACTCTAAAAGTAAAATAAAATTAATTGAAATTAAAAAATGTTTCGAAAATGTTATAGATAGTCGTTTTGCCACATTTAATACGAAAATTAATAAATCACTCGAGGGATTTACATCCGCACTTGATTCATTTACAACTAAATTGAATAATATTGACATTGAAAATAAACAATTAAAAATTAAGAGTACCCAAATTAAAAGTCCTGACACGAATTATAATATTATTAACGAAATAGAAAAAAAAAAGATTATTATTAACCTAAAGGAGTCGTTGTCTTGCAATACTCAAACACGTATTGATGATGACATGTCTGCAGTTCATACCTTGTTTAATAATGACACTGATATTATCCCTTCGATAAAAAATGTAATCCGTGTTGGTAAAAGGAATGAAAATAAGACACGACCTATCAAAGTTATATTTATGAATAAAGATGCTCCCATCAATGAATAATCTAAATAAACTTCTACCTGAAGACACAAATATTAAAATTAAATATGATCTAACAATAATTCAAAGACAATATATTAAAGATTTTTACAGCAATATGATGGAAAGAAAAATTAAAGGAGTGGTAAAATTCGAGGAGGTGATATATTAATATGTTTACGAAAAGATATTCATTCGAATGAATTAAGCACTGATTTTGTTTCTTTTAAAAGAAAACTCAAACATTTATTTTAATATTATGGATGTTCTGTTATTTATTTATTTCTATGGTGTTATTTCTTGGTAGTTTAGTTACATAATTATTGTTAAACATTTCGGAATTTATTTTGTTTTATTTCTATATATATTCTATTTATTTTATTTGCACAATTATTATTATATTGTTAAAGATTAGGAAAGTTATATGTTTTATTTTTAAGTTTATAATTATATATTCTATTTTAATTTGTATCATTAAATGCGGGCGTTGGTGAATTTAGTCTAGTTGAATTATTGTTTGTTTTTAATATTTTTGACAATTTGTAATTTTATTTTTGTAAAATGGTGAATCCGTTCAATAAAGATTATTGTTATTATTATTATTATTACTACCTGTACCAAAAATATGTTATGTTAAGATCCCCTCTCTATTCAATATGCGCTATATATAACAATATTGTTAAGTTCCATTCTGATATTAAGATATTTGATTATACTTCGCCTAAACTATTCTTTAATTTAGCTCTTAAATATTTATTCTAATATATTATTTCATTTCTTACGCATGCATTATGAATATTTTTGTTTAGTTATAAATATATTTTAGACCTATCTTGAAAACATATAAGAAACGGTTCTATAAAAAACGTAAATTTTTGAATAAAAGTATGTAATGTTATTTCTAAAATTGTAATGTAAAACGATTGATAATTATTTATTCATTTAATAACTTCAATGTATGATCTATTATATCAGAATAATTTAGAACAGGTACTAAATTCACCACTACCTATCTATATTTGTAATATAATAAAATATTGTATGCTTATGTGCCTGTTTTAATAATAATTTTTATACAAAGCAAAAGACAAAAAAAAACATTAAAATATATTTTTAATACTTAATTAAATAACTGGCTAGAAGTTACCAATTTAGCTAATCATTCAATTAATATACCCGCGTATTTTCAGTTCAATTATATAGTATAGGCCACATATAATCTAGATTTTTTTTATTACATTAAGTTATTTAAGTACTTATAGGCCAAGTTTACAGAAGACAGATAAAATTAACGTAAATGTTCATTCATCGTCAATTAAATAAAATGTGTAATTTTGAATAGACGTTAAGGCAATATTTATTTATTTATCTATTGACTGAGATCGTGGTTTTAAATAATTAAACAAACAAATTAATAAAAAATTGTGTAGCTATCGAGCACGTGGTCCTTTCGAGTTATATAAATAATCGCCATCGTCACTTTAAATATTTATATAGCAAAGGGTACTGGTCAGCCTGATGATGATAGATGCCGGATGAGTGCTAACATGCTCAGATATTTATCAGCTGTATATATTCAAAGTTACGTCTCGCTTGTATAGACTGTCCTGTTACGTGAGTGTTTATAACGTTGGGAATAGATTCTTCAACGCAAGAAATGCGCAACCTTTCGATATTCATCGTCCATTGAGGGATGTGTATGGATAAAATGTTATGGATGAGTCTTCTGTTCAGCGCTGGGGTCATAATTATAGTTTAAAAAAAAGAGAACACCCATGATGACGAGCATTCGGGACGACCAAGTTTCATATGATAAGAATAACGGAATAAAAAGTTGTGCGGCAATTCAGATAGGAAACTTTTAACCATCCAAATTATTGTCCAGACTTAATTCCTTATTACCATGTGTTTGCAAAACTCAAAAAGTTTTGGGCACGAAAGGTATTTGAAACAGATGAAGAACTAATAAACATTGTGATTACGTTTCTTAACACACTGGCGGCGGAGGACTATGAAGCTGGGATACAAAAACTCGTCACACGTTACTAAAAACACATAAATTTGCGAGCGACTATACAGTGAAGTAGTTTAAGATATAGCGTGAGCCATTTAGTGGCTTCTTTTTAAATCATAGGTTATTTTGACACTGACAGCTTTTTTCCGCTCGAAATCTTGACAGAAAGTCAGTATCACACCTACGCGGTACAAAATGAGTCGCTTTACACTTGAGCCACGTTGGGAAATATTGTGTAGCCCAAACAGTGCAACACTCATGGTCCTCGTTCTCGTACAGTGCGCACAGACGAGAATGTGGATGCTGTAGCCGTGTAAGACTCAATCCACGAACATCAACTCGACGTTGATCTCAACAGCTCAACATTTCACGCACTAGCCTGGGGGAGAATTCTGAACAGAGATCGTGGATTATTCCCTTACAAGGTCCAAATGACTCAGCAATTGAAGGCTTACGTCCATCCGCTCCGTTATCTCTTCGCAGTTTAGGCCTTAGAGCAGCTTGAATTGGACAACGATGGCTACTTTAACAAACAAATTTGCCGCATCTGGGGCTCGGAAAACCCGAGGCTGATTGTGGAGTGGTGGCATCAGTGGACCAATTTTCTTCGAAAATGAGGCTGGGAACAAAGTTTCGGTCAACGGTGAGCGTTACAGAGCCATGTTTGGACGACCTCTGGTTCATGCAGGATGGCGCATGCCACACAGCCCATGCCATAATCGATCTTTTGCGCACCAAATTCCCAAATCATATTATCAGTCGTCTTGGCGATGTCATTTGGCCGCCTCGAAACTGCGATTTGATCCCTTTGGATATTTTTGTGGGGAACCGCAAAACCGATGTTATGCCAACAATTCAGAAACAATTCAAGCACTTCAGGCCAATATCATCCAAGCAATCCGTGAGCTACAGCCCGAAACCATCAACAAGTTTATGGAAAATTGGAGTGACAGAACGCGCTTCTGCAAAGCCAGCTGAAGCAGCCACTTGAACGAAGATCAAAATTGAACAAATCATTAAGAATAGGCTTTTTTCGTAAACCTCATAGTTTTCGAGTAAAATATAGGGAAACTACTATGATGGCCACATCACCATTTTATTTATCTTATCTTAAGTGTTAAATGGATTTTTCTTTGACCATAAGGGGCTTCGAAGCAAGCAATTTTTTTTATAAAGAATAAGTTTTTTTCCTAAAATTCATATTAAAAAAGTTTTCCCTTTAGGAAACCCCATCACTTTACACACTGTATTTATATCGTGAGAGTACAGAGAGAGGATATATCGGTTGAAGGGATTATTGAAAAATTTACACTTTATTATTATTACGTTATGTTGGTTAAATCGAATATATTATAACATTGTTTGCTTTTTACTACGGATTCAATATTTTGTAACGATAAAAATAATAAATTCTGTGAAAAGATCAAAAGCTTAGGATCAGAGTATCAAATGACAAATTATCTTCAAATGAATCCTTCATTATGATTTCTTTTAACGTATTCGTTTATGTGTATGCTTTGATATTCCCACAATAAGAATAATATTCAAGACTAGTTGGTTTTCTTGAGATTGAAATATTTTTAGAATAGCATCAGAAATAGGTTTCAAAATAAAGAATATAGGATATTGTTAGGAGAGGGTGAATATGTCAACAACCATATTTAATAACTAATTGCTATTCTAATATATAGAAAGAAAGTCTGTTGAGCCACAGATATGATGACGGAATGTAGCAGTGTGGAAAAGTATATTTCCATGTTTATTTACTTATCACTACGATTAAAAATAAGTTCATGGTTATAAACGTAGTAAATACTATTTTGCACAATTACACAACAATTTAATGTAAAGACAAACCACCTGTTGATGAGGAGATCAATGACTTGCCCTCAGAAAATTAAAACTGTGATTTATTAAAAAATAAAACCGGATTCATAAATCGTGAGAAAAAAATATGACAAATTACATTCATTACAATTGTTAAAGTTTATTAATATTAACCTGTCATAAGAAAATATAGAAAGGAAAATTGAAATTATATTTACGTACGCGATCCAATCAATGTTCCATAAAAATTCAATAAAACTACAGGTTAATGTGACCTTTGAAGGCTAAAAGCTAGCAACAATTCTAATGAGGTTGTTTTCTAGCCGGAAATATTATCATTATTTAATAATAATGCACTTAATTTACATATTTTAGATTGTCAAGTATGAAATGGAGCAAACTTCATATTATTTATTCAAACGCACACAACCTCATTTAGACGCTTTATTTTAACATAATTTGGTTTTCATGTGAAAGTACATCTTTTCCTCTTTCTAACGTATATTTCAGTTTGAAAAAATTGTAATAGTTTTTTTGTATAGGCGATTAAGTGAGACCACAGAAAACAGCGAAATTCTTGTGTTAATGAAGTATGAGTACCAGCGTGAAGCCACTACATAGTTGGCAGTCGCCAATATCAATAGTATATTCGGCATTCAAGTAGCTACAAACGCAACTATAGCTCATTGGTTTAAAAACAATCGCTCGGGAGATTTCGAACTGTCTATTGAACCACGTGGTCGACCCAAGACTCAAGTGGATAATGACGTCCTGAAAGCCAAGTGAATCCCAGCCAAAGTGCACATGAATTATCATTAATGTACAATGTATCAAAGCAAACAATGTTGACTCATTTGGCACAAATCGGTAAAGTGAAAAAGCTGGACAAGTGTATACTGCATGAATTAACTGATGCACAGAAGGAACAAAGATTCGACGCATGTTTTTCTCTTCTTTTTCGCCCTAAAGCCGAACCATATTTAATCAAATTGTATAATCAAACGTATAATGAAAAATGGATCATGTACGATAATCGTAAGCGTTTATCGCAATGGTTGGACAAAGATGAATTACCAAAACACTGTCCGAAAAGAGACATCCACCAGAAGAAGCTGATAGTCACTCTTTGGTGGTCTGGCTCAGGTGTCATGTGTTATTCACCATAACTTTCTGAAACCTGGAAATCGATCACGACGGATGTCTACTGTTATCATAAAGAAGAAATAATGAAAAATCTTGCGATTAAACAGGCAAAATTAGTTGATCGGATGACTCCAATCCTGCTGCATGACAACGCTCGACCACATGCCGCACGAATGACCGTGTCAAAGCTACAGGATTTGAAGTTAGAAACTCTCCGTAACCCACCGTACTCGCCCGACCTGGCGCCAACTGACTATCATTTCTTTCAAAATGTAAACAACTTTTTATCTGGATAAAAATTCAATTCCGCATAGGCTGTCAAAATGGCGTTTGAAGAGTTCATCGACACCCGTGATTCAAGCTTCTGCAGCAAAGGGATAAATAAATTACCTCTAAAACGGAAAAAGTGTATTGATAATATAGGTGCATAACTTGATTAAAAATAAAAAGTTTTTATTGGAAAAATATCGAATTCAATTATGTGCATTTTTGCTCCATTTCATACTTGACAACCTAATATTTACTATTTAATAACATATACAAAATACCAATATTTTTATTATTATTATTTCTCGAAGCTAGAAAACAAACTCATTACAATTGGCGACAGCTCCTAGTGTTTAACGGTTATCGGCAGTGTTTTCAGATAAGCGAGATAAGCAAACGATAATAAAAATAAATAATGTACTCAGCGCGTTGAAATAAGACCGCAATGTTTTCACACTTATTGTATTACTCAACGATATATCACACGTTACATGATTTCGCACAAATAATCATTTGCTAAGTAGTACGTATAATTTAAGCAATACAGTTTTAATTTAGGTGCATTTCTAATTATTTATGCCAAAAAATATATTCGTAACGAGAGTCATTTCACAGTTTAGTTTTTTATTTGCAATATAAATATGTATGTTCAGTCAGTTCTCGAAAATGGCAATAAGTATTATGAATGTATCATGATAACAGCTAATTTTGATAGTTTACGAAATATTAATTATCTGTCAATAATATTAATTCATGAAGATTTATTTAAAGTTTAATAACTAAGCCAAACTTGCAGAAGGTTGTTCTTTATTGCATTATTTAGAAGAAACGTGCAACTGAAGCAAGTGAAGCGTATCCATTGCTTGTGGAAGTTTATGGTGACAATGCTGCAACTCATGCATGCAGGGAATGGTTTTAACGTTTCAAGAAAAATAATTTGGACCGTTAGAAAGTCATTCAATGAAGATCCGAGTCAAAGGTAAGAGAAGCTGGCAAAAAAGCAGATTTTGTATACTAGACTAAAACGAGAATGTTCTGCTGTGTGAAGACTCTATATATATATTGATGAAATTCATTTCTGAAAACATGATTAAGCTAAGGCATATTCCTAAAAAAAATTCTATATTAGGATTTTACTTATGAAACATTAAAATAAAAAATCAAGAAGTATGTTTTTTTAAATTCTATCTACTGTTTAGAGGATACGTATGTCATGGAAGAATCAAATTATACTGGATTAGTTATCACCATGAACTACAAAACATTCTGGACTAAAAATATAGATCTTCCGGAGTTTGGAAAAACACTCTTTGGTAATTAGTATAGCTCCATTGTTTATTTTTGCATCTATAATAATAATATTTCACAAGCTTTTATAAAGGTAATAATAATAGTTTAATTATGTGTGATATTTTAAACCCAAAACATTACCTTTAGAAAATAATAATTTAACATTTTATGCATATAAATTTCACCTCAAATCATAAATAGTTAGTGCGTGCAATTCGATTCAGATTAATTTGTGCCATTAATTTCAACAATTTATCAACGCAATTCAACCTTGGGAGATGAACTCTGTTAACGATCAAAAATTTCCATACGAGTCCATCACACATAACATATAATTACTGAATCTGTTACACATACTTATAATATGACGCAACTTGAATTCAATTAATTTGGAGAAGTGTTTGGAATTTTAATTAGTTGTTATATCGGCGTAATTAAGTTTCCCAATACTCAAGTGGAGACCTTACAATTCGCACGTTTATCTTCGGTTTGTTTATGTTTACATTGCAGCGAAACGTGAGTCACGGAAAATGATGTATTAAACACTTAGCACATTTTACACGACCTGTTCGAGTTCATCTTTCGATGACGTAGCGTTTGTTATGAATATAAATAACGTTCTTGCACAATGACCGCCACAAATAAACAATCGTACGTGAACGTGAACACAATAGACATCCGCCAGACTGTTTACATATATTTGTGTCAGAATTGAACAATAATGAGTGTCTATAAAAAAAATTGTTTCATCAGCAATTCATTAATTGTGGATTTAAATATATAAAATTTACAATATAATTATTCACATTAAAAATAGATCAAATAATTTCCAATTTTGTCTTAATATTACTTGTAAAGGATTTATTTAATTAACTTCGTGATACATCTTGGAAAATTAAACAAAAACGTTTACTTTATTGATACTTTAAGTTTGAAAATGATCAATTAATGATCAAAACTCGAGTTTTGAACTCGAACTTTTTGGTTCTTTGTTGTAATAAAAAATCAAGTTTATGAGTAGAAAATCATATGGGCTTTTCTATCGCTTTGTTCGTTTTATCTTTATCTTTATCTTTAGTTAATCTTTATCAAACATTAATAAATCGCCTGTTCCCAGTTTTCCACAACAACAACATTTATTACAGACACTTACATTATTCAGTGATACATTGTAATTATAAATATTAACAGATGGGGTTAGTACGTACCTATCTGGGATATCGACCTTAGGTCTTTCTGCCCTGTCGTTGCAAATAAAAATTGAACAATAGCAGACTAACTTTCGGGATGATGCGAACAAATTACTTGATGTCATGTGTTTATTGGATGATGACATTTAGGAAGAATGTTGGGATTGCGAGGAATGCAGTATTTATTGAGGTTGTAATTATGGGGTTTAGTGGAAAACTTTTCAGCAATGGCTAACATTCGTTGGGAGATCGGAATAATTTGGGTTTCTTCATAATGGACTTCATTGGATGGGTTGTGGAGTGGGTTATTCGGATGGCGGAGTTTAGTCAAGATGCGAAGTACGGATATTTCTGCTACAAGGAAATGATAGAGAGCTGTGGGGTGACATTGGATGAAGAGAATAGAGCTATAATCAAGCAAAGGGTGGCAAATCGCTTTATATATTTTAACGGCTGTTTGTTTGGAAATACCTTGGTTTTTATAAGTAAGTGTTCGGAAATGCATGGGATTTAAATGATATATTGGAGTCGAATAATATTCCGAGGTATTTACAAGTATGAAAAGAGGAGACTTCTGATCTACGGATTTTGATTTTGGGCGATGAAGGAGTTATTCTGTGGAAGCTTGAATTTTGAAGGATTTATTTCAATGCGCCACTTGGTGAACCGTTTTTCAAGGGAATTCAGCAATGTTTGAAGGGATGCGAGTGCAGATTTAAGGGTGGGAGCATACGATACTAATGCAGAGTCGTCGGAGAATAGGGGTGGATTAAAGATATCAGGATCGGGGTTGAATATGTCTGAATAATATAAATTATAAAGGATGGGTGAGAGGGGGAACCTTGAGGGACACCTTGTTGGATTTTGAATGAATGGAAGTAAGCCTGGCGAATTTTTACTTTGCAGGAACAATTTGTTAGGAATTCGTAAAATATTTGTAAAACAAACCTCGATGCCAAACAGAATCAAATGCTTTTTTATTATCTAAGAGTGGAGAGTGGTTGATTTGTTGGAATCCAAATTGGTAGTTAGGGATTAAAGAAATTGTGTATTTAAGAATTTTCTGTTTTATCAGGGATTCGAAAAGCTAAGACTGGGAGAAGGGTAATGGGGTGGTAATTAACAACAAATGCAGGATCCATCCATCTAGTCCCATTTTGGTTTAAGGTTACAAACAATTATTACATTTTCCATTCGGGAGGGAAATACTGGTTGGAACAGCAAAAATTAATGATTTTTAGTATCACACAATGGACACTGGTAGGTATTTTTTAAGGATGGAACAAGGAATGTTGTGGTGGCCTGGAGTTGAGTTTTTACCAGAGTTAAGTATTGTCATGTAATCCGTTTCTTCAAATATGCCGTGTTAGTTGTTTACTATGTCTTCAAAGTTGCTGTCATAAGTCGGAAATGAGAGTACAAAGGATTAAATCAGGAGTGGAAGATTGGTTATCAGTCATTATGAATGTTGGGGGAGTAGGGATTCAGACAAAATTTGAGTTAGAAGTGAATGAGGAAATATGGCGAGATTTTGCTTTATTAACATTAAAGTCTCCAATAATTATTACATGATTATATAATGAGGCTTAAAAAAATAGATTCGTCTATTGAGGGATGAGGTCAAATGTTGTCACGAAACACATGTAAAGTAAAATTGGGCAAAGAAATGGTAAAATGCATACACGCTGCTGCTTAAGGTAGATTGTTGATGTTTGGTGGACATCCTTTGCCGAAGGGAATAGATGGACAAAAGGATGCAATAGAACCTCGCCGCTGATATGTATTTGCGGTTGTTCATTTAATCTGAATAGATTTCTAATTATTAAAATTGAAAACTTCCTTAGTTTTTGTTTCAACGAGAAGGTTCACGTGGATTGGGTTATTAGTTAGGTAATGGTTCACAGGGTGGGATTTATTATGAATGGAATTGATGTTAGTATACAAAAATCGTAAATTATCCATTGCTAATAGTAACAGAAGCTGTGTGGACTTCGGATTTTTGGGAATTTTAAGTCAAACATTACTATAAAGATTCAGTTTCCCGAGAAGGATACATGAGTGTCAATTTGATATGAATCGATTAATCTGTTTCGTAATCAGTTTTTATCAGTTCTTGTCTGAAGGTTGCTTGTGGAGAATTTATTTCTGTAACGTATAAGTTAAGTCATGACTTAACTTATACATGACGCGGGAATAAATAAATTGTCTGTTCCCAGTTTTGTACATAAAATAATTTAGCTGCAAAATATGAAGACATTAAACACGATAGATTTATTACTACCATATTTGTCGACATTTTATTGGCATATCATCCTCCATTACATAAAACATCTCTCCTACACACTATTTACACATGTATCCATGGCCAAATTATGTCATCTCTTTGGAGATCAATTTGCCAGAGAAAATTTTACGAACTCGTGGCTGAGATGTGTTTGTCGTTGCTCCGTCCTGCTGAAACTATGTTTTTGGTTATAACCAGGAAAAGTTTGCAAGTCAGGCAACCAGAAGTTATCTAACACCTCCACATAACGCTGCGAATTGAAAAATAACACCCTGTACTAAACATTTTTAAGGTACCATTAAACTAAACATGTCATATTAGTTTTTCCATGTTAAGAAATACAAATGTGCTAAAACACGTTTTATTTTTAATTCTAAAACATGAAAACCACAGGAGAGCAACAAACGCTATTACAACTCTACAAACTACACAACCTAAATCCTGATTTGATTTATCAAGTGATATTCCTTTTAACAAATTAGCTCAATTAAATGAGCAATTAAAATTAAATAACACGCATTTTGGAAAATATAAAGAATCACAGCACTTGAACAATAAAAGATAGGAGAAAAAGGTGTAATTTCGAACCAAATATCAACCCAGAAGAGATATTTAGAAAAGAAAAAAGTGCAACGAAACAAATTAAAGTTATGATGAAATTAAACTCAATAGCTATGCTTTAATAGTCATTGTCAAACTTAATTTACGAATTATTTCCTTATTTCATAAGAATGGATATTCTATTATGGTAAGCAAAGCAATATTTGATGTGAGGAAGTAAATTCATAAAGTTCTTTACATAAAAATCCAACTTTATTGTAACTATTAATTGGAGTATTTTAAAATTCATAAGAGTTGTATTAGTAAAACAACGATATGCAAATAAATATTTGTATCTATAGGCAGAAAGACCAATGAGTCAATAGCCCACTTATAAGAAATCATATTTATTGTAATAAACTAATATCTAACCCATTATGTAGAAGAAATAGAGAGCATAAATCAAAATTGAGATGAATTGTGGAAATCTTTAGAAGATTTATTGATTAAGGAACAGTATTAAAATAATATTTTTGGCATACTTTGTATTTATTCAATTGTCCATTTGAAACATAACCTTCAATTATAGTTTTAGGTTATAGACTTGCAAATAATTTTAACATCTTATATTTAAAAAACAGAATTGATGAGGCGGTTACATGTTGAAACTCCATATCACTTAATAAGATCCTGATACAGTATATCGTTTCAAAAAGTGTACTGTGTCAGTATTTTATGAAAATATTAAATCTTGACTAGATACTAACCCAAATTAATAATATAGTTGAGGAATGTGTTTTAAATATACTCCCTTATTGCATTAAAGTAGACATTATTGAAGAAGGCTACGCGAAGACATGAAACCAACAATACGCATATAATTAACCAAACATTGTAGAGCAGATACCAATAGAGGAGATTATATCCATTTAATAAAAAAATAATTTATTGGAATGAATAAAAGTAAGAGGCTTCCACCAATGTAAATAACTATCAAACGAAAATAATTAATAGACAAGATTAATCGTAAAATTTGAAGAATCTCATTTATTTTTAATTGGCAAATTCTAGGCCAGTTTCAAAGTAGAAAAGTGTATTTTAAGATCTTCATATAAAAATTTGTAAGCAACGGAATTGACATAGTTAATCTATTAATCTACTTTTATGTTTACTCTTGTACAAATACGAACAAAACATTTCATTTCTAGAAATTGTTTACTGCATATTGGAACAATGTATTTTCCGTTTATAATGTTGCGAACATATTTAATTAGAGATAGTAACAACAATTTGTACGTACTACCAATGTTTTCATTTGACTTTCCATGTAACTTAAGTTACATAACAAGGATAAAGAAGTTAGATAAATAGTTAAATTATAGTCGAGTGAAGTCAATGACTTATGTTGTTAAGTAATATAAAAGATTTAATAGAAATTAGATTAAAAAATTTCTCGAAATGTCCCCCATTACATTATATTCGTTATATATAATTTATTTCCTGCTCAGATTAAAGTATGCCAAAAACTGGGCAGAAAGACCGATGGTCGATAGCCCAAACGGACAGACTAACACATTATATATCATTTGTAAATGCGTTAATTTTGTAAATATCTATGTTCGAATAAAGATGTTATTCTCTCTCTCTATGCCAAAAACATTTGTTTACATTTCTCGTTAAACAAGGAGTGCCGCAAAGTCTCCGCTATTGTATAATACATAATGTAGTCAATATAACACTCCAATGTGAATAAAATAGCCCCATGTAAAAAGAATATAAATATGACTGTAATTTCAAAAATATTGCCTGAATGGTAAAAATACTTTATTGTCAGAAAATGCCATCATCCAAATGGAGAATTCTAATAAACCCATCAAAAACACAATTTCTTATCCCATTCCATAAAACTTCTCTTAACGAACTTAAAATTTATGATGACAATATCACTATCCCACCATCCTTATCCTGAAAATACCTTGGAATACTAATAGATTCCAAAATTTCATTTATAACCCCATACCAGTCACGAAAGCCAGACATTTTAGGTCTCTAACCTTCAAAAATCAAGATATCTCTACACTGCCTGTAGAATTATTTATAAGTCGATATGTGGGCCCTTGCTCGATTATGGCTATATCCTTTTTTTTCATTTCAGAAATCCTTCCAATCCCCCTTTCAACCCCTCCAATGCCCTACTATATGACCTGACACAACTTACCCCCATTGATGTTCGCATGGAGACATTATTTACTAAATTTTCAACTCGCAGTTCTAATCGGGAGATTCTAGATATCTATTGCCTGAAACGCAACCCTGGTATTCCTTCTAAATTTACATTCCCCAAAAAACCCTATATGAAATCATTAGGGAAATTCCTCGAACAATTAGCAATTAAATAAAAGAGCGATTAATATTTTAGACTGGACTGAAAGACCAATGATCGATAGCCAGTTCAGAACTAAAGCTCAAATGTAAATCATATATTGTAAAAGGAAAAAAAAAATACGTAAATAAAGATATTTATTTATTTATTCCATCATCTGAAACAGAAGAAGGGGTTCTGCGTAGAAGAACACGTAGTAAACAGCCTGCAAGCCCCGTGACCCAAGTTTTTTTAATTACACCGGCCTGCGAAGATTTTGAGACATGAGATATTTTAAGGCAGATAAGTCAAGTCAAATCCTCTGATAACGAAAATGTTATTAGTTTTTGCGTATCAAGTACAGATTTCGCACAATTCTATTTTTAACACAATGAGAGCGTGCGGTCCACCTCGCGTATTTGTATGTAGGAGGAGTATGTTGTGATGTGTTAAAATGTGCAAAAGCCTCAAAGTTTAAGTGGTACGTCTAGAAGAAGCTGTGTGAACAAACCAAATAATTTTTGTTATATCTGTGGATGCTATATAACAAAGCAGCAGAAGAGGAACACTACTCAGTTGCTCAAGAGTTTGTATCTGGCGTATTTTAAAATGAACTAAGGAGATCAGGACAAACATTTCGCTCCCCACGTAGTGTGTAAAACTTGTTCCGAAAATTTTAGACAGTGGTATGAGATGGACCGCTCATCTTTGCCTTTTGGTGTTTGATGGTTTGGAGAGAGTTTCTGCATAATGGGGATAAATTAGCTTCAGTCCCAGTAGTTCATTCAGTGCTCATGAAAGAAACATATAAAAACATGTGTACGATTCTAGAAAAAATAAAATATAATGAAGACAAGTGGTTCGTGTGCTGAGGCCTTAAAAAAGTGTGCGACACGAACAGAGGATGAGTGAAGTGTTGAAACCACAATGATATATAATAAAAATACTTAATACTTTGTCTGTATAACTATTTATCCGTCTTCTTTGTCCTTGTAATACAGACAAAGTATTAAGTATTTTTATTATATAAATAATAGATATTTAATTCCAACATGGCAAAAAAACCTTACGTGATACGAAAAAACTGTTAACATATTTGAATTTAGTACACCAAAATTGGGTTTAGAAACTTCTGAAACTCCGTGGTGCAGAACAAAATTCGCATGCCTGTGTTATTAATGTATATCTTAGAGCTTTATATATCTAATATAAATTTTATTTATCTAATATTAATAGCATATTGCAAAGTGAAAATTAAATGAATGAATGAATAATTTATATTGCTCTAATATCTATAATCCGAATCCTTCATTTGTTACTCCAAACAACATCCCTTACTTATAGATAGGACAACTCTTATATCATATTCTACAGCTAAAGAAATACCCAAGAACCTTTCCAAAATTATATATGTAGATTTACTGCAAATTAGATATTTTAAGCAGCGAGTATAAATTAATCTAACAAAATTTCAGCTATGGATTACTTTTAGAAAACAACCCATAATAAAAAATGCCAATATTCATATTGTACGTGGGTTCTTATACATAAATATTTAGATATTCTTTTTATTCCAGATTTTTCTTTAAGCCCTATTTTCTCTCCCCTGAAGTTAGAGCTAAAGTAAAGTTGGTTCACGTATACTTTTGATTTCACAAATACCCACAAGGCGTAAGAGCGCATGATCTGACAGGCCAATCCTGGTTGCCACACAAAGAGATATTTTTTTGGGGAAACTTTATTCGGAGCAATGGTTTCATGGGTGTGTGACATGTTGTACCATCTTGTTGAAACCCAAAATTCTCGTCAAATTTAGTTGTTAAGTTTGTCAGCTACCCAATTTTCTGGGACTTACGGTCACATTATCACGCATAGCAGTAATGTTTTCTTGTGTTCGAACAGAACGCGGTGGTCCTGTTTTTTTAACATTTGCAACAGAACCCGTGGTCTCAAACTTTCGGATCAACTTCCAAACTGAGGATTTAGTTGGAGAAGCGTTACGTCCCACTATCAACCGCAATTCTCGAATGATTGTCATGGGACTGTCACTGTTTTTTTTAATAACTCGTTATCACTTGGATATGTTGCTTAGTTGTCATCTGCTCCATGAAAATAAACATCAAACTACAATGCTCAACACACAAAAGCTAGGCTGCTAATGGGAAGGATGGCAAATAACAAACATGAAAGAAGCACGACTGCCAAACGTCATATGACAAAATGCCGCCAAATTCAAATTCGTCCTTACTTTCTGGACATCCTATATATAAATTCCTGGAATATTTTTACACAAGCTGATCCGTTCATAATCTACTATACGTCGTGTGTAAATATTGCAGTGCAAACTTCACGTAGCATTGTTCCGCAAACAAAAATCGGACAAAAGTCTTATCACAAAAAAACTTTTTGAAGAGGCATCGAAGTCTTCAAAACTGATAATCGTAAAAAGGGCTGCTTTTTTCTAAATCAGATTACTTGACGCACACAGTAAAAGATACTAAACAATAATGTATATACTTGATCCTTAAAACTAATAATATTCAAAATGTTAAGTGATTTAATTTTTCTAATGTGTTACTTGTCTAAAAAATGCATCGGTCAACATTGCATATTAATAGTGATACATTATAGAGTGGTTTTGTGGAATGGCAGATAAAAATTCGTTTTCTGTCATCATAATACTTCAATTATATTATTAATTAGAAAGCAGTGCTTCGGCTGACTTTTCCAGAAGCTTTCCTAATCGTCGTCAACCTTCAAGACAGGTATACTTGTGGTTAGATAAAAGATTAAGAAACAGTGCACGTCTAATACCAAGAAGACAAGATACAGGTCGACCACGAATTCAATGCACATCTAATCTAGAGCAAGCAATTCTAAATGCTGTCACTAAAAATGCTTGCAGCAGCACCAGAGGAATTTCAAGATTACTTAACATTAACAAAAATTTAAGACAGTAGTATAAGGTGGTCTGCTCATCTTTGCCTTTTGGTGTTCTTATGTTTAGGAGAGAACAACAAAATCATTATAATGATTGTTATTTTTGTTGTGCAACATTTCGGGTTCCATCAGTAATTAGACTTATAGCACATGAGCCAGATATTTCCATTCCAACACCACCAACATTACCAGAGAGTAGTACCGGTTCTCCTTCCACCTCAAGCAAAGATGATTTCAAATTGGTACGCGATTTGTGTCTTGCAAATTTATAAAGTGAACTTTTAGGATCAAGATTGAAAGAAGACAATCGTTTAACTCTCGATACAACTTTCCATTGGTATAGACATCGTATGGAAGAATTTAAGAAGTATTTCGTAATGGAGGGGGGAGTAGTGTACTGTTGTGATATTCCTGGCTTGAATGGTCGCCTAGGAACAGTTTATGAACCAGCAGATTGACGTTTATTAATTGACTCTAGAAAAAGAAGTGTAAAGGGCGTTCTTCTGCATAATGGAAATAAATTAGCTTCAGTTCTCGTAGTTAATTCAGTGCACATGAAAGAAACATATACAAACATGTGTACGATTCTAAAAAAATTAAAATATAATTAACAAAAGTGGTACGGGTGCTGTGACCTTAAAGTTTGCAGTATGTTATTGAGGCTATTGAGGATACACGAAATTATCGTGTTTTTTGTGTGAATGGACTCTAGAGCCAGGGAAAGGCACTGAAAAGTTACTAATTGGCCGAAAAGAAAACGACTAGTCCAGGGACAAAAAATGTAAATTGCCCATTAGTTGATTCTGTAAAAATATTGCTACCTCCTTTGCACACAAAACTGGGATTAATGAAGCAATTTGTTAAAGCTTTAGACAAAAGTGGCCCCTGACACCAATATATTGCTAAAATTTCTGTTACTGTCGGAGGCAAAGGTGAAGGAAGGCGTTTTTGTTGGCCCACAGAGCAAACTTATGAAGGAAGTTACTTTTAAAAACTGTATGCCTGACATGCCTTCAAGCTTGGGAATCAAACAAGGAAGTCATCGAAGTTTCTGGATAATGTTAAAGATGATCATATGAGGAAATTGTATAAACTATGCTCAAAAATTTCAGAGGACTGGGACTTAATGTGAGCTTGAAGTTACACTTCCTCCCTCTCATTTTGAACATTTTCCAGAGAATTTAGGAGCATTGAGTGAAGGACACGGTGAGAGATACCACCAAGACATAAAAGAGATGGAAACAAGGTACCAGGGTGTCCATGTTGGCCGACTACTATTGGTGTTTGGTGAAAGAAAATCCTCGCCAGGATCGCAAACACTAAGCAACTCAACGTTCATTTATTGCTAAGAGAAGGAGAAAATAGCTGTTAAGGTATGTTAGTAATTTCCTATTTATTTTAAACTATTTTAACTGTACAATAGATATGTTATCAAGCCCCTGTAGTTCTTTTAGAGAAATTTAAAGTATGTTTTTTACATATATTTTAATAGGTAATCGATATTTAATTCCAGCACGGTAGAAAAACCTTACGTGATACGAAAAAACTGTTAACATATCTGAATTTAGTACACCAAAATTAGGTTTAGAAACTTCTGAAACCCTGTGCCGCAGAAAAACATTTAAATTCGCAGGCCTGAGTTATTAATGTATATCTTAATTTTTTATATATCTAAAATAAATTTTATATATCTAATATTAATAGCATATTGTAAAGTAAAAAATAAATAAAGAAATGAATAATTTATATTGCTCTAATATCTACAATCTAAATCCTTCATTTATTAACTCCAAACAACATCTCTTAGTTGTGGATAGGACAACTCTTATATCAAATTCTACAGCTATAGAAATGCCCAAGAACCTTTCCAAAATTATATATGTAGATTCACTTCAAATTAGATGCTTGAAGCAGCGAATATAAATGAATCCAACAAAACTTCAGCTATACATTACTTTTACGAAATAACCTACAATCAAAAATCCCAATATTCATATTGTACGTGGGTTCTTGTAAATAATGGAGCTCCCTATCGCTGTTACCGCCAGATGCGAAATTCGCGCTGTGATACGTTTTTTAAATGCAAATCGGATTTCACCTATTGACATTAATCGTCAGTTAATCGAAGTTTATGGGGAAAATTGCATATCTGTTCAACATGTTCAGATGGTGCAGAGAATTCAGTGAAGGCCGCACGGAAATTCACGATTAAGACAGGAACGGAAGGCCTTCAGTTTCAGATGGAATTGTCAAAAAAGTTGAGAGAATATTGCTTGAAGATCGGAGGATCACCATTAACGAACTTGCTTTCCGTATTTCTGAGACTTCCAACACTATAATTCATAAGATTTTAACCGAAAAATTAGGCACAGTGAATACCGTGAATGCTCACAGAAAACCACAAACAGCAACATGTCGAGTTTTCACGGCAGTTTCTGCAACAATGTGAAGACAACAAGGAATAATCCATTGTTACAGGCGACGAAACATGGGTGTATCACTTTACCCTCAAAACCAAGCAGGAATCACGTCACTCAACTTCGCCGAAGCCGAAGAAGTTTAAACAAACACAGTCTGCTGGGAAAGTCATGGCAACCGTCTTTTGAGACAGGAAGGCCCTGCTTTTGATCGACTTTTTGTCTCATGGAACAACAGTAAACTCCGATAGATATTGCGACATATTAAGAAAATTGAAACGTGCGATCCAGAACCGCCGGAGAGGAAGATTGTGTTGGGCTTCTCCATGTCAACGCTCGACCTCATGTCTCACATCAAACTCAAGAACTGCTGAGAGATTTTGGTTGGACTGTTGTGCCCCACCCCCCTTCAGTCCCGTCCTCACCCCAAGTGACTATCACTTATTCCCAAAATTAATGGAACACTTGGGTGGTTTACGCTTCAATACCGATGATAAAGTCAAGGAAGAGGTTACTCAATTCGTCAAAAGATTGGCGACAGAATTCTATAACATGGGGATAGAAAAACTCATCTTCTGCAAAAGTGTTTGAACAGAAACGGCGATTATATTGAAAAATAGCATAAGTGTTAAGCTTTAAAATTATGTATAACATTAAGAACAAAAATATAGCTGTCTATTATTAAAAATCATGGGAACATTATTTTACGATCCACCTCGTATTTAGTTATTCTTTTGATTCGAAATTTTTCTTTACACCCTATTTTCTCTCCCCTAAAGTTAGAATTAAGGAAAAAGTACGACCTTTTTAATTACAAACATATAGAAAATAAGACTTTTTTACTTTCCCAATATACGAAGTATATATAGGGGAAGTATTGTGATCGATTTTTTTTGAAAAAATTTTTTTGCTGAAATATCCGTTTTGAGGTCCCCTGAGTCCATTAAACTAATTTCTGGAAAAAAAAAAAATTGTGTCTGTGTGTGTGTCTGTCTGTCTGTCCGTGGGTGCTGTATCTAAAAAACGACTGATCCGATTGAGATTAAACTTTAAACGTAAGGTTTTATCGTTCAAAACTGGAACTGAAAAGATTTTGGTAAACATTCATAAACCGGAAGTGGGTGTTTACTCGAGGCGTTTTTTGTTTTTTTCCGATATTTTTTTTAATATGAAAAATATTACAAAACTTTTCAAACAAAAGTTAAAGAGAATGAGAAACTGAATAAATTTTGTTAAAATATATTTTTCATAAAATTCGTAACTTTCGAGAAAAAAAATAAAAATTCAAATTTTTGACATTTTTTGCCAATATATTTTCAATAAAGTATTGAAGCAACATGAAAGTTATATAACAAATAATTGTAGAGAATTCAAAATTGAATAAATTATTAAGAATAACCTTTAAGAGTAAGCAATTCTAAATGTTGTCACTAAAAATGCTTGCAGCATTACCAGAGGAATTTCAAGATTACTTAACATTAACACCAATAAGACTGTTCAAGTTTTATTAAAAGCTGATCACCAATACCTTACAGGTTCTGTGAATTACAACCTTTGTTACATGGGGATTATGGGTAAAAAATATTTTTTTGCAATTGGTTATTGGCTAAAATTCAAGAACTTCCACAGAAATATTCTGTATACGAATACATTCTCTAGAGATGGAGTATTTAATAGCCACAATTTACACGAATGGGCACACGAAAATCCTAATAATAAACGACAATTTGGCTACCAACATCGTTTTTCACTGAATGTTTGGATGGAAATAATTGAAACAAGAATAGTTCGACCACATATCTTACCCAATAGATTAAATGCCGAAAGCAATAAGATTAAGTAATCTTAATTTTCTCCATGAAATACTTTCCGGGTTGGTGTGGATATAACACTTTATATTAGACGCAATTTAATATAAAAGCATGATGGCGCAATACAGACGTGAAGTCAGATGATGGTTAAATAATTCCACAAGCAGTGGATTGGTCTTGATAGACGATCGCCAGCCTGGAAATCGTGACCATCAGGGCCGATTCACAATGGTCGACCATCTTCTACGTGAACAGCTTCCTCTTAAGTCCGCCCTGCAGCGTTTTCAAGAATAGTACGTTGATCAGTTCCTACAGCTCGTACTCCAACGTGGTTTTCACAGGTTTTGTAGTACAGCTCGAACTTGGCAAAGAACATGTCTAATATTTTCAAGCTCTCCAGCAGTTTCTCGGTGAAGGGCTCGTGAAGAGTTGTTTAACTTCAAGGGGCCATTCGGGGTGTTGTTCAACACAAATTCCATTTAAATATTTTGGATTCTTTTGCATGGGGATTTATCAAAAAACATGGTTTTTCTAACGCCACCAGAAACTATTATAACAAAAAATTCGAAATGCGATTCAGCAAATTACGCCTCAAATGTTGCACAATGTTCAAAATCCCGTTCCGCTAAGGGCTGCTACATGTATAGAAGAAAATGGCGGATTACTTTTATTAGCTATTTTCTTGATTTAATTTATTTCATTGCTTGTGTTTCAAATAGAATAGTCTAATAAAATATGTCCCATGATATTTGCGGTTATAAAATACAAGGTTGTCAAGTTTAAATTGACATATGTTTCAATACCAAGGAAATTTCTAGTACATATTTTATGCAAGAATAAAGTATTGTTTAATACAAATATATGTTATTTATTTTTGATGAAAAATACTGCTCCTTGGCTGTTGCATTATTTGAACGATATTTCTCAATTGATTTATTGCAAACTGACTATTTTGGATAGTACTAGAATTAAGAGAGGTGAACGTTACTTGTATAAGAAATGTGGTCTTAATTTCGTAATTATAACTATTTACAATATTCATCATTTAGTTTAGTCCAATTAGGGAAAATAAATAAACTACTTGCTTGTAGTAAAAGTCGGTTTGGTAATTTTTGACAAACTCCATTCAATTAAAAAACACATGGCATATGTAATATATAGATCCAGAAACAGAAATACAGTAGCAATTTTATGTGGGACGATTTTAAGCAATGGAAAAATTGGAAAAATTAAAAAGTTGTATTTGTAGCCATGGGCAATCTAAAACATTAAACAACATTGTCCCCTATACCACCCACCTAACAAAAAATACTGTAAGTGCATCAAATATGATTCTGAAAATAAAAATATACCTAAAAGTTGATGTTTCGTTTCATACTATTTTATTAAATTTAGATTCCAAACGCCGTTCCTAATTATGTGACTATTTTGATTGCAAATGTATATTATTATTCTCTCGTGCAGAAATTAATTAATTAATTAGTGACGGGCGTATAAATGCTGTTGCGCAATTACCGCCGTTTCTTTGGCATCCACCACTAGAGGAGGAGGAAGAAGCAATGAACAACAGTTAAGCTGCTAATTGAATTCGTCGTCGGGTATTAAGTCTTTAACGGAACAATGGGAATACACAAGTGCGGTTTATCGAAAAACAGAGAGATTATCAACATCAGTAACGTGTGATTGATAGTTTTAATTTTGTAGCTATATAAAGATAAAGAGGTTATCATCTAAAATCTTATTAATTTATCTACTTAAAGTAATTGATTTTATGATTTTTTGTAGCAAATCGTTTGGTATTATAAATCATGATGTCAGATTAGCAAATTTCTCTTCTCAACCAATTCAAACCGATCAAACTATAAGTGAATTGGTGTACATGAAAACGCAATAATGCAAATATCGAATTATATACCTAATGAATTTAAATAAGTAATTGTAGAGGGTTTTACTTCGTGATACATTTTTATGATTCAAAATAAAACGAATAACTTTTTTATATTACCTTTCTATAATGAATTTTATATTTTAAGGATTGAAGAGCAATCAATTATCTAACAAAATTATAATATAAAATTTCTTTATTAATTTTTCCAAATTATCTACTTCCATAATACAATTTTCTAAACAAGAATATAAAAACAAATAAATTTATTTTATTTAAAAAAAAACGTTGTGGATTATATTCTTTAAAACTTAATAAGGTATCAACCATAGTAAAGCTAGTAATTATTTTAAAAAAGATACCGTTAAGCCATGATTGGAGGAAAGTATAAAACAATTAGATATTTAAATAAAATCTTTATATTCATATAAAAAAACATTATTAATAATCAATCTAATAATAATAACGACGAATTAAGTAATTGGAATCACAACAAGATTAATTAAATAAGCATGACCAAGCCATTGACAAGATTTTATTAACTATAAAAAGTGCTAACTTTTAATTTAAACTTTCTCCAACTTGAAAATCTGAGTGTCGCGTTCAGGATGATTTATTTAAGGAAGTAATCCGTGGTGATGCAAAAAAAAAACTGAAATTGATAGCTTAAGTATTCGAGAGGATAATCAGAGCGAAACGGCTGAGAGCGATGGCATTAAAATCGTTGCTTATTTATCATCGAGAATACATCCAATTCTAACAGTTTTTGGAGGTCGTTCACCATCAGATACTTCGTTTGCGGCTTTTGATTCCCACCTTAAGAGGCGTGGCCAAAAAATTCAAAACATCTTTAAAGTAGAAATTATAAATAACATTAATTTGAGAATGGAATTTAGAAAATAAAAATGTAAATACATTTGTGATTGATATTTAAGGTCATTACTGTGATACATTTTTTAATAAGGTAAATTAATAAACATACTTTGTTGTTATTAGACACTATTTTTTATTCGTGACCGGTTTTAAGTTTGAAATCTTGAAAGGTTGAAACTGGACACGAAAAACAAAATAGTGTTTAATTATTAAGCTATTTTATTAAATATTATATGTTTTGATCTAAAAGCAAATATATACTTGTTTCAGTAATTATGTTAGGTTCAGTATATTAACAATGTCAAAAAAGAGTCAAAGGCTTAATGAATCATTATAAAATTTAATACTAATAAGCAACTGTTAAAATCAAGTGTTAATATCTTAATTTTATTTCTTATTCGAATTTAAATTTGTCTCAATTATGATTGCGAAGTAATAAATAATCAACAAACATTGATTCAAAAATGCCATTTACTATTAAATTCTCATTGATTTTAGTCCAATGGTTCACTCCTGAAAATACCGGGTGTTTCTAAATTAATATAGGAGTTTTCACGCTTTGTCAAACTCAACAGTTCCGTTGGTTAGTACGCGCATGCGCTAGAGGGCGCCAGTAGCAAATATGGCGACTAGTGAACAGAAAACAAATATGTAAACACTCATAATGTGCGCATCTGGGGCGCCATTTTTTGTTTCCAGAAGCAATTGTAACTGATACTTCCTATATTGATACTCTACAACTCCGATATTCATTTAGAAACACCCGGCATATTTGACAATTTAAATAAATGAACGGTTTTTCATCATGCAACATTCTACAAGATATATAATTATTATTATATTATTTTATTTAACTAATAACAAATAACAAAATTATAAAAATATGATGTTACAATAATTATTATTGAAGAGTATGCAATTGATATGCATCGTAAGCACAATTAAAAATATCTATATTATAAATTTTAGTTTACTTCACTTTTTATAAAATTTCGTTTTGTTGTTCAATTTCTGTAATCAGTACTTTGGTACTTTTAAAGGTAATTCCTGATAATTATTCAAATATCGTTTTGAATGCCAACATTTCAATTTAGATAAGTACTCAGTTTCATTTTCGGTAGCAATTTCACGGTCACGTTTACTGGAGGACTTAATGACACTGATACAGTTGTCAGGTTTATTGTTACAGCAGTTTTTATAAACAAAAAGTTGTTAGTGATTTTAGATTTAATATTTTCGGCACGATCTCTTATTATACAATTTAAGACTTATAATTAATAAAATGTTTATACGAATTTGATATTTGGGTTTTAAAAATATGTTTAAAATAGAATAATTTGTAAAAGAAATGTTCCGTGTAAAAATTTATTGGTTTAAAAATCTCTATGCCGTAAAATTATTTTGAAATATACAGGGTGTCCCAATTTTGCGGTATAACAAAAGCAAACATTTTATTAATGGAACACAATGCATATTTTTTTAATTTTCTTATTTGGACAATGTTTTATAACTTTTTTTCTATCTCTCACGAGAAATGCACTGTTGCAGGACCCTGTATATCCAGGAGATATAAAAATAATGTGGAGCTGCCCGTTTCTTAGACTCTATTCTATTGCCCATTTCTATTGTGTGCGGTTGTGGTTGTGTTAAATAATAATTGCCGATGGGTAATAAAAATGTCAGCGCTCCTTCCCTGGCACGCGCTGTACCCTTCGGCCGAATCAGGTAGTCGGTCAGTTTTCTGGGCGAACGTTTTCTAAGGACGGATAGTATAGAATTATAATTCACTTATTTACAGAAAAAGAATGTTTTTTTTTTATTTGGAAACGGGAAATGTTATGAAATAATTTTATATAATAATAATAATATTGTAATTATTAGTTTTACAGAGATAAACCAAAATTTGAATTTTAACTATTGTATATTTTAAATAAATTTTCGATGCGCTAATTATTGTATTATTATTCATTCATTAATATCTTTTTTATATATAACACATTTCTCCTTTTCTATATAAAAAAAAACATTCTTTCCCTGTAGATAAGCGAATTTTTGTTTATTTGTTTCCCAACAGAAACAGTAATTCTATAATTCTATTTACAGGGAAAATGTATAATCACAAAATAGAAGTTAAAGTAACATAACTAATTTTGGCTATATTTAATTATGGTTGAAAAAATAACTGAACGGTTTAAGAAAATAACAAATAATTACAACAGTTCACAATCTTTGCTTTTAGATGTAGTAATAGAATCCCAAATAATATCAATTGAATTATTAGTTAATATTATTTATCGCCAATCGGCACTAAATACATCTATTATTATCGCCATTTGCGGCACTAAACCGTCCCATTATTTTACTACTTTCAACAAGTAACATTATGGGACAATACTAACAAAATCTAAGGAGGTCGAATCCTGTCAGTTTAGTTGTCAAAAAAAAACATGAGTAGTGAAGAGTTTGAAATACCATGTACTCCACCAGAAATACGCGAAAGAGCGATAGAAACAACGCTCGAAATTCTTCCAAATAAGTCTAGACATATTTATAATCGTCAACACGATTTATTCACAAGTTGGTGTGACAGAAATAACATTAAAAAAATTAGCGAAAACGTTCTCTTGACATATTTTTCTGAAAAATCCAAGGAATATAAAGCAGCAACATTATGGTCATATTATTCTATGTTAAAAGCATCTCTTTCGGTAAAAAACGACGTTGATATAAGCCAATATAAGAAACTTACGGCGTTTTTAAAACAGAAATCAAAAAATTATACGCCAAAAAAATCGAAAGTTCTCACACAAGAAGAAATAATACAGTTTCTATTGAATGCACCAAATGAAATATATTTAATGATGAAGGTAAGATAGTAATCAATTATCGAAGCATATTTGTTATTAATGTAGATATTATTTTAAATTTGTGTTATTTTTGGCGTTGCTGGAGCCTGCCGTAATAATGAATTAGTAAATCTTAAAGTTGATGATATAGAAGACAAGGATACTGTATTGATTGTGCATATAAGACACACGAAAACTAATAAACCAAGAGTATTTGTCGTAACATCAGAGTTCGAAGGACACGTTAAACCGATTGAGTTATATAAAAAATATGCCAAACTTCGTCCCGCACAGACCAAACATGATAGATTTTTTATTACATATAGAAAAAGTAAATGCACAGTGCAGCCTGTGGGTATCCACACTTTTGGAAACATACCATGTAAAATTGCGAACTATTTAAATTTGCCAAATCCGTCAGAATATACTGGTCATTGTTTTCGGAGGGCGTCTGCTACTTTGTTTGCTAATGCAGGGGGCAGCAAAGAAAATTTGAAACGTCATGGAGGGTGGAAGAGTGGATCCGTTGCTGAGTCCTATGTTGAGGAATCAATATTGAACAAAACGAAGATTGCAAAAACGATTTTGGGTGGTGATCAAATTGCGCACCGTTTTGATATCAATGACAACACTGCCACAACTTTACATCAAAATGAAAATATTCATTTTCTTATTAATAACACCGAATTGCATAAAGATGAAAATACCCTTTTAAATAATATTCCACAAAATTTTTCCGTTGATGGGTCAACATCAGGAATAAATTTAAATATTGCCACAGGATGCACCATCAATTTCAACATATACAACAAATAGAGTGGTTTAATATCTTGATTAATTCGTAGTGTTTGTTTAAATAATAATACATATTTTCTGTTTTTTTTTAATTTAAATAAAAAATCCTATACTTTTTCATTTATTTTTAAGATTGGCGATAAAATTTTGTATGCACCACGTCAGTAAAATATCTTTATCGAACTCGTCTTTATTCACCTCGCTCGCTCCGCTCGCTCGTCTCATAACCTCAGACTCGTTCGATAAAGTCTTATTTTACTGACTTGGTACATAAATAATTATTATTTAAATTAAGAGTAATATAGAAATAATGAATATTTTGTTTTGTTGTTTTTTGTACAATATTATGCAAATAATATTGTTGCATAGGAGATTCCGTCAAATAAATCCGAATGTGGGATGCGCTAATTATTGTATTATTATTCATTCATTAATATCTTTTTTATATATAACACATTTCTCCTTTTCCATATTAAAAAAAAAATTCTTTCCCTGTAGATAAGCGAATTATAATTTCATATTATCCGTCCTTAGAAAAGGGGTAAGAAAAGTGCAGGTACGGATAATGCAAAGGTTAGGTAACGCCTACTCTTACTAATTCGGGAATTTTTTATTTTAATATGATTACTTGTCCGTAGTTTGCGCCTAACGTGACTTCGGCGTTTTAGATATTACAGAGTAAATATGAGATTTCGACCGACCTTTCTTTTCCCTTGCTGTCCTTTACTACCTGCCCCTTCGCCGGTTATAAATCACAATTTCTATTCACTACAACTCTGAATAGGTTTCCTAATTTATGATACAAAACAAACCATAAACTGCACCCGTTTTTATAACCGCCTGGAGGCATTTTTCTAAGTTTCGGTATGTTCGCAAAATAATGCTTCAAAACGAGTCGTCCAAATTTCTTAAGGGTGAGCCCAATGTGGCATCACCTACAATGGTGAGATTGCCGCAATTTAGATTTATGACGAAGTCATTATTACACAACCATATGCTTCTACCTTTCTTCCATCCAATCAATAGCACAGTCCTCTTTACAAGATTAATTTACTTTTAGGATAATAATATGCAAGAACTTACTAATATATTTAGTTCGATTATTCAATGCAAAAAATATATAGTAAGTTAAGAGTAAACACAGGAAAAATTAACACGTGAGGATTATGCATTTATATGCTATAAAATTTATATTCTGAAAATTTACTAAGAACAATTAAAAATACGAAATTATGGACAATACTGAATTTTTTGTTGATTGTTTTTTGGAACATTTTTTACAAATCCTTATGGTAACAAATAAATTGTTTATCTTCAGCTATGATTTCTCTGTTTCCCTAATGTTTCTAAAATTTGGTGATTATTCTTTTTAGAGATTTTTTTAAATCTCTTCGGCACTTTAGTATATATGTATTCTTTAAATGTTTTTTTTAATAATTTTAATTGTTTTTAAGAATTTGCAAATGTTTTGACAATTAACATTTGCTTTTATTATCTGCATTAATCACAGCTATTGTTCTTTCATTCATTTTCATATATCCCTTTACAAATCTCAATTGTTTTTAATTATTTACAGGATAGCAATTATTTATTTTTATTTATTAAAATTATTATTTTTCAATTAACCTTTTTAAATAATTTTCTGACAATTATTATGTTTTTACGAATGTCCAAATGTTCCTTAAATATATCAAATGTTTTCAATTATATTTAGGATAATATTTTTTCTTCCAATTATTTTCCAAAAAACAATTATCGAACATAAGCAAAAGTAATTCGAAATGAAGAAAGTAAAAACAATAATTTGTCAATTAAATTCATGATGGTTGTGACCGTTACTAGGTGGAAATCCATATTTAAACACATATTGAAACACTTACTATGTTTTTACCACAATTAATTGTGGTAAAAACATAGTAAGTGTAACAATTAATTGTGGTAAAAACATAGTAAGTGTTTCAATATGTGTTTAGATTTGTCAATTGTTTTTTTTAAATCTTTTAAATGATTTTTTTAATCTCTACGTGTTTGACGAATACTAACGTCCAATCAACTTAATAATAATAATGTTAAATGGTTTGACAAGAACTTAAGTAATATGAGAGAAATTATAACTTTAATCTGGGAAATATATAACAAAAACCAAGATCCAGAACTGAGAGAACTAAGGAATACATACAGAGCCCAATACAGACGTGCTATTGAGTCACGTAAGCTACAAGCAAACAATAATTACATTAAAAACGAGAACTTTAGGGCAAAAGCTATGTGGTCTATCATCAACGCAAAAAGGACATCGAATGCTAACAAAAAACAAAAAGATCACAAGCATTACTGCAAATGAATTTAACATATACTTCTCTGACGTGTCAAATAAAATCTTAAATTCATTACCTAAATCTGACACCGACCCAGTATTATTAATTTGTAGAAACCCACTAAATCCTGAAAAATGCTTTAAATTCACTGAAGTCTCCACAAGCATCGTAACTCAAGCTATACGTACTTTAAACACTAGTAAAAGCAGAGACATCTATGGCCTTCGTCCTGACATTATGAAAGCGATACTAAACACTATTATTATACCTTTAACGAAACTATTCAATATGTGCATCCGAAATAACATCTTTCCAGCGGCATTGAAGAGAGCTTTAGTTATTCCTATATTTAAGAAAGGCGAATGTGATGATCCGGACAATTATCGCCCTATATCTCTTTTGCCCATAAAAAGTAAAATAATAGAAAAAATTCTTCAGATGCAGTTAATTAAATATTTCGAAGAGTCTAAGTTCCTAAGTAACAAACAGTTCGGTTTCAGGAAAGGACGCTCCACAACAGATGCAATATTATCGCTCAAATTAATTACAGACTCTTTTGAAGAAGGCTCAGTATCAAAATCTAGTTTTCTTGACCTGTCAAAAGTATTTGACTGCATCTCCCATGAAATTCTTTTAAGAAAGCTATATTTCTATATCTTACACCCTGGCCGCTGCGGTCTACTAATGTCATACCTTTCTGGGAGAACTCAACGCGTACTGACAGATGAAAGTATTTCCGAGTCATTGCCTCTAAAATATGGTATCCCCAGGGCTCTATTCTGGGCCCTCTATTATTTTTATCTATATAAACAATCTACCGCTCTCGGTTCCAAATACGGACGTTATTTTATATGCTGAAGATACCACCTTAACTAGCCAATCGAAGAACTTGGCTGAAGTGAAAACATTACATACAGATTCACTTAAATTGGCCTCTAGCTTGTTCGTTAGCAACCGATTAAAGTTAAACTCCTGCAAAACTGTTTCCCTCATATTTTCTCTTGGGAATGGAGCGAGCCAAAGAGAATCCACGCAATTTTTAGGAATCCACATCGACTCGCACCTGACATGGGCAAACCACAGCGACGATCCTTCCAGTAAATTGTGCTCAAATATCTTCCTAATTCGAAACCTCTCAAAGTTAGTCTCAAAAGAGGTGCTAAGAACAGCTTATTTCTCGCTATGCCAGAGCCACATTTCATACGGTTTAATGGTATGGGGATACTCTGCAATGAGACATCGTATTTTTAGACTTTAGCGTAAAGTCGTTAGAATTATGTCTGGTTTAGGGTATACCGAGGATTGTCGCCAGGCATTCAAAGATTTACAGATACTGACGCTACCGTGCCTTTATATCCTGGACTATCTTTCATATTAAAAAAAAACATATAGGTTATTATCAAAGTGTCTGCGACAAACACAACCATTTCACTAGACAGTAGTATAATATTTATCCGAAATCAGTGAGATTGACCAAATCGAAGACGGGGGTCAAATTCCTGGGAAGAGTACTTCCAACACAATTTTAAAGTGTATTATTTGTGACTTAATCAGATGATATGTATGTTTGTGATGTTTTTTAATTTTCTTTTTAATATATATATATTACACCAATAAACTGTCTGTATTAGTATTTTATGTTATTAAGTGCATGTACTTATAAGTCATATGAAATGTTTTAGATTAATTTTAATTTTAAATGTAAGTGTAGTTTTAATTCAATTTTTAATCTGGATTATCCTTATCTTATGTGACGTGTGTAAAACATTTTATGTTAACGCATTAATAAAGAATTATTATTAATTTTCAATTATTTTCTCTAGCATTCATATCTATTTTGCGAAGGTTTTCAACAGTAGGAGATTGTTCTTTTTCGAGATAATTCCATTATCTTTTCAATAATCGCTTTTGTTCTTAAATACATATTTTTCAATAATATTTTTAAGATGATTTTTCTAATTTAAATTGCCTTCTTCGGAAATTTGAAAATGACAATTGACAAATATTTTTACACCAATCTAAAATTAATTTTTAAATGTTCCTCAATAAATCTAAATTATCTTTAATATTAATTATTTGTTTTTATTTGTACAATACTTATTTTTCCAATAACAATTTTGAATAGTAATCTTTTAGATAATTGTTGAAAATAATTCGAAATGGGCAGAAAGACCGCAGGTCTATAGCCCAGACGGACTAATACCATTTATTTGTTTTCATATTTATTGTTATTATGTATCATGTTTTGTCCAAATAAAGATTATTGTATATATAATTCGAAATGAAGTTAAAGAAGTTCGGGATTTTTCAGTATTTTTTTTACAAATCTCTACGTTTTTAACAATTAATTTTCATGAACATATATATATTCTGTCTTTTAATAACTGCTAAAATATGGAAATTTCAGAAAAACAATGAAAGTAATTTTGACATACCAGAATACTGCAACATACTACATATCATAAAAAATGATTTTTCTTAAAATAGTTCCTCGTAAATTGGAATAAAAGTAAGTGTGAACAAGGGCAAAAATATCACTGCTGATTATTATCGTCAGGTAGGTATAGGAAATAATAAACTGAGTAGAAAAACACTGCACTGTAAACTCTGCCTCCAAGTCTTGTCACGGAAATTTTAAAGTTATTGTAAATGTATTTTATATTGTATCTTTTTTTAGTAAGACTTGTAAAGAAAATAAACTAAACTAATGTAAACTTTATTGTTTTTGAGAATTGCCAATTGTTTTTGGAAATTTTGTCCACTCTTTTGTTTTTCAATAATCTCTTATGTTAAATATATTTATTATTTTAATGTTTTTATGTTTTTTTAGTGTCTTAGTTTCTGATAATTTCCCAATTGTGATATCTCTTTAATTCTCTATTGTTTTTGACAATTGTTTGTTATTTTTTTAGATTTTTTCATGTTGTTAAATAATATTTTCTCAAAACTTTTTTCGATAATTGTAAATTGCAACTATCATCATAATTGAATTATATTTTTAAGGAAATTTCAAATGTGTTTTTCATATTGTTTTCACTAATTTTGACAATTAGTATACAAAAATTAAATTATTTTTAGGAAATACAGTTTTTTTTTTCTAAAATTTAATTCTATTAATAAAAAATATTAAAACAGATCATTCAAAAATTATTTTTAACAATAAAGATAAAAAGCAAATTTTTATTTAAATTTATATTACGAATAAAATAGTGATTTGTTTTTATTTGGAAACTCAGAAACATTTTTTTCCGACAAATCTACGTTTTTTTATTATTATAAATTGTTTTTTCATGAACTTTCATATATATGTATGTGAAAAGTACGCCCGAAGAAAGAGTAATTTATTGGAATAGGTCAATAGTACGCTAGGATAAGATTAGTAAATTAGCAATACATTATTTATTGGGATAGGTCATGCATACTCTAGAATGAAAAAATATGTATTGGCTTAGGTTTACAGTACGATAGGAAAATAAATTATTTATCGAATTAGTTGAAGAGTAAGATCGAACGTGTGATTTGTTTTTATTTGGAAACTCGGAAACATTTTTTTTTTTTTGACAAATCTACGTTTTTTATTTTTATTTATTGTTTTTTCATGACATATTCTTTAGGCTGGAATGGTAAATAAATTATTTGCGTAGGTGAAAAGTACGTCAGGACGATGACTAATTCATTGTAGTAGGTGAATAGTACGCTAAGACAAGATTCGTAAATTAGTAATAAATTATTTATTGGGATAGGTAAAACATATGCTAGGGTAATAAATGATGTATTGGCTTAGGTCAACAGCATGGTAGGAAAATGAATTATTAATCGGATTAGTTGAAGAATAAGATCGAATGTTTAAACATTTATTGGGGTTATAAATTTACTAAAAACCATTAAAAACAGAAATTTACTGTTGAAAACAAAACAATTTTTTTGGCAATTATCAATTGTTTTCTTCAGCTTTAATATCTTTTTATAATATTTTTAATAGTTGTCGATTGTTCTTTTATAATTTAAATAGTATTTTTCAGGAATTAGAGAATGTTTTTTGACAATTGCCACTTGTCTAATCTCTGCGTTATTGATATCCATTGTTTTTTCAATTCAAATTCCACAAATTTTAACTATTTTAATTGTTCACAGGATACAAATTATTTATTTTTATTTCTAACATAATATAAATATATTTAATTTTTGATAATATTTTTAAGTCTGAATTCGTTCATAAATTCTTTTTTTACCGTTGTCAATTGTTTTGGAAATTTTTTCTATTGTTTCTTTTTTGCAATAATTTCTGCTATATGAATATATTTATTTTTTCACATTTTTTCTTCTGAGATTTTGCATAGGTTTTTTGCTAATCGTCATTTATTTTTGAGCAAATTTCTGCGTTTTTATAATTATTTTAAATTATTTTTTGGATGATAATTATGTTTTTTAATTGTAAAATAATTATTAAAACAATGAGATAAGTCTTTTTTAAATAATTGTTAGAAATAACCAAAAACAATTTCAAATTAAAACAGAAGCGATGACTTCTGTGTCATTTTTTGAAGGATATTTTAAATGTTTTTTGTTTATGAAACTCTACATTTGTAAAATTGTCAGTTGTTGTTTTTTTTAATTTCAAATGCTTTCTAAAATTATTAATACTTCTGTTTTATAATTTTGTAAATATTTGTAAATTTTCTTATTTTCATTTTTTACTTTTTTTTTAAATTAATTTTAACAATTACAAATTATTTTCAGCACGAACCATGTTTTTAATTATTTTCTAAAAATAAACAGTTTTTTTTTAACTAAAAACTAAATAATAAAGTATTTTAAATAAATGGTTTCAATCTTTCTCTTCAAAAGAATGATTTGTTTGTTACAAATCTTCGTTCTTGATAATTATCAATTATTTTTATGAACTTTCATGTTCTTTAGACTACATCAATGAATAAGTTCAACAACAATTATTTATTAACTTAGTTAAGAATACGCTAGGGCAATGACAAATTCATTGAAAAACGTCCAGAATACGCCAGGATAATGAACAATATATTGGCCTAGGACAGGAGTACGCTAGAGCAATGATTAATTTATTTGGATATATTTAGAATAAGCTGGGGCAATTAATAATTTATTTATTATTAATCTGCCTGATGAAGCCACTGTGTGGCGAAACATGTTGCAGTGTTCAACAATAAATGTGAAACCCTCCCAACTGTGTTGTTTTATTTCAATTTGTTATGGAGTTTCATCATGTATCCGCCTCGTCAATTCAATAAATTAATAATATATTGGGATAAGTCAAGAGTACGCTACGACAATAAATTATTTATCGGAATTGGTGAAGAATAAGATAGGATGTTAAAACATTTTTTAGGATAGTTGCAGTGTATGTTAGAACAAAACAATATTGTGGTAGGTCAAAACTACTTTCAAATGTTTTCTTCAAATTTGTACTTTTTTGACAGTTATTTATTGCTTTTAGAAAATTTAAAATGTTCTCTTATAAATCTTTATTGTTTTATTCTATTATGTTGAAAGATATGCTATGTAATTTTTTTAATTTTTTTCCAAATAATAAAATAAAAACAAGTAAGTTACGAAACCAAAAGAAGCACCTCGTATATCGGAGAAAGGGATGGAAGAGAATAGAGGCAAAACTCCTATTAGGGACGTAAAGGCCAATGAAAGAAAGAAAAATAAGTTTTAATTTCTGAAATTATTACATTATTCAGAAAGGAACTTGTTTGTCAATTGTTTATTTTAACTTAATTTTAGAAAAGTATGGGTTTTACAGTTTAATTTCATCAACACAGACTATTAAACAACAAACGTAACAATATATGAGTTTATTTTATTAAAGACTTTGTAGTTGACGGTTATTTTGGAATTTTAATCTTTAAATTTTGTTTAATTTAACAAGAATGTCGCTTTTTTCCCACATTTCTCTGGCGTTATTGTGTCCCGACAGGTTTCGAGCTTTTTCCAACTCTAGTAACACTTTCCTCTATTTAATAATATAAACCAAGTCAACAATACGTTTACTAATTATATAAACACGAAAAACTTTTAGAAAAATTAGTTCTGGCCGAGCGCAATGACTTAATTATTTTATTTATGAATAACGTAAGAGCGTATATCATATATTTTAGAGTTTATAGTTATCGCTCCTTTGCCGAGCAATAAAAAATACTAACTTGTTGAGTTTTTTTAATAATTTAAATAAATAAACCGTAAAATATTTCGGTTAAACTAACAATTTAACATATTTATTACAATATGACATTATAAATTAAATTATTTCTTGCACATGCGCTAATACCAAATATGTTTTTTTTAAATTGAAAACGTATTACTGATTAAACATTCAATATAATTATATAACAAAACATTGACTTATTTAAAGGTCAATATCAATAACAATCCGAGTGTTTTAATTAAGTGTTTAAAAATTGTTTAACTGTGTAATTTCTTGATTGCTTCATATCAGTGGTCGATAAAAATTAAATCGCAACAAACGAAATATAAGCACAAATAAAATAATTAGTAGTTTTGTCTCTTTGGTGTTTATTGTATTTAACTAGTTGCTAAATGAAAATATTAATTTGCAACTAAATTTCGCATTCTAAACAAATATTCACCATTTTACAGATATTTGCAAACAAAAAAAGGCATGTTAATTATTTACCTTGGGTAACTCGATTTTGGCGGCACGCACGGTCCCATCGTTACCAATATAATCGGGCACATCCTTCCTATCGGTGAACTTAAACACGACACAGTTCTGTTCCTCGTGTTTCACCCTACCGGAAGTCCTTTTCTTGATCGGCACTACACCACTTTCCGCGACAATCGGTTTCGCGCCCTGCTGATGCAGCTCTTTGTTGATGAGGTTTTTCTCGATCTCGCGCGGCGATAAGGGCACGGTTGAAGGTGGTGGTGGTGGTTTCACGATCGTAACGCTGACCGGTGGACACTGTTTTGAATTTGTAATTGGGTCGTGTTTCACGATTAGGACTGAGGGTGGATTTGGTGGGCTCTGTTTCGGCGCGGTTAAAATCGGCGGACTGGGTGCCGGCTGTTTCGGTTGCTTCACGGGTGGAGGAGGGTGTTTCGGGGCTGAAGACTGTTTCGCGAATAAAATTTGATTCAGTTCGGTGTTTGCAATTAAAACCGGTGGATTAATGATACCGATTGGTACATTTTTGGTGGTGCCGTTAATTTCTAGTTTTAAGGGTTGCGTCTTGGAATTAATTTTAGGTTCGTGGTGTGTTATCGTGGAATGGTTAATTTCTGCTGTGATGAAATCCGTGGTGGTGGTGATCAGGGGTTTATGTGCGGGACTAGAATGTAGGATGAGGTCGGGCGTTTCCGAGAGGGTGTTTTTCCTGTTGGATTCTGGATCCGAGGAGATGTCTGGAATCGGGGATTGCAGGGGTGCAACATCTGGTGATGTTATCCTTTTAGACTCGCCACTAAGGGGACTAGTAAGGTCCGGAGAGATGGAATCACGCCATGCGGATTTCACGGGGAGCTTCGCCGGCTTGCGAATTTTTTCCGGTTTTTGCTTAACGGGCGGTTTGTTGCTGACCTTCGTCTGGATGATGATGCTCTTGAACGAGGCCACTTTCGCAGCTACCTCGCCCGTTATCTGAGGCGGCCTGGTGCGCATCTCCGGGCGGGACTCGAAGATCTTCTTCGTCTGTTTTACTACGTCCGCTGGGGGTTTCTCCTTTTCGTTCATCACCGGGGCGATTTTCTTCGGCCTGTTAATTCTGGCGTGTACCACGTTATTAGTACTGAACACATTATTTTCCGCTACGTTATCAACATTCGTTTTCCTGTGCGGTTTATCACTTCCTTCCTTGATAATGAAAACATCCTCATGCATGGATTCTCTTTTTGGGCGGCATTCAGCGTGTACATCTGTCCGCGATATCGTCTCCACCGAGCGGGCCCTTTTCATATCCGACCCCCTAGTGGAGTTTCTGTAACGATTAGGCACATTCTTTGCATTTCCGTTGCTACCGTTTTTCATTCTCGACTCGAACATCCTATTGTCCCCTTCAACCTGGTGATCATCTCCGTCGTCATCCAGTAAATTCTCCAGCGAAGTAGCTTTCCGCATGGGGAGTATAGACGGCCGAGTGCGCGCATTTTGTTCCCGGAGCGTTAAGCTCAAATACCTGTTTTTCAACTTGGAAACAATTCCCGGTCCGTATTGTAATTCCTCGGAGGATGAGGAATCCGAGTCGTTTTTCTCGTTCCCACTAACCATATCCACGCTGATCTGCTTGTTCTCCACCCAGGCACGCTCTTGGACCATTTTTAAACCGGAGGAACGGCACAAACACGTGTTACATGGCAAGAACGTGGCCGAACCGGAGTTAACGAACGCGTTCGCGAGACTACCACCGGCACAAGAAGTACTGCTAGGTTGATGGCCTGCTGCACACCCGAGCGCCTCCGAACAACCACACTCACCAGACAGCTGTTTCGTGCCGTTGCTAAAGTTCGCTCTCCTCCGCAATATTAGCTCCCTTTTCCACTGGGGCACGCTGTCCGTGTTTTTATCGTGATCACCGACATCAGCCATTATTATCAATCGATATCTCGCACCGCAACTGATAACACACACTCACTTATTATTATTATCAGTAATCCATTTAGCCGGCATTTTCACTACATCCGAGATCTGGCCGTGTGTGTTGTGTGCGCGCAAATGGAAAAGAAGGTAAATATCGGGGTGACGTAAGGTGTGCGCGCGTGCATTGTTCGGGTGCGCGCCCGAGCGTCATCTGTTTCGTGCGCGCCGTCGTCCGTTGTTTTGGAAAGGGCCGAAACGCGTTTGGGTCGATGGGCCCTGCGAGGACGACGTCGCTTATTTTTCCGCCAATGCCACACCGAGGGCCGCCGGCAAGAGATCTGTTAATATACTTCGTTCAAAGTAACGCCAGATGGAAACACTTGCGGGATTAATAGTTTCGTACTCAGATGGCAGTACTTGACAGGGATGATTGTAATTTTTTAATGTATTGAAGCACCGCTAGATGGCGAAATAGTGATTGAAATGCTAGTTTATGCGAATATATATACATTACTCTTTAGGGACTTAATTATTAAAATTATCAGATTGCATTTAATTTTTTAAAAATTGGTATTTATTTAATTTAGTCACAGGTATATTAATATTTAATAAACGAAATTTCAGTAAAATATATTGTTTCAACCCAATAGACTGTTAGTTCAATTACAGAGCAATTATATTTATGATACCTAGCTGAGTTAAATTGTACAAATTTGTATTTGAATAGATATATTATTACATACAATACAGTAGATAGATTTACTTATCATTACTTTTTTGAAAAACAACACAAAATGAATGTGGGTTGATGACACAAGGGCGTTTCCAGTCAACTGGCTTAGGGGGGGTAATTTGAAAAAATGAAAATATTTTTTTATTCCATAAATAAATAAAATATAATTCTATTATTTTTAAATATAAACAAAATAATATCACACCCGAAATAAATATAGCACATATAAAATCATAATAATATATTTTGTAAAATTTGAAACAAATTTGAACTAAATTTATTAAAAAAAACGATTTTCTTTGCTTTTTAATAATATTGTCAATATTAATATCCATATATCAATGAATATGTAATACAGCTAACTCGGTTAGACTTTTTTGAGACATAGTGGCTCGCAGCCACCATTTGAATCTTTTCAGTGCAGAAAAACTTTTTCTGCAGAAGCAACGCTAACAGGAAGAGTACATAATATTTGTAAAATATGAGCAATGGAGAATAGAAACAGATAGAAAAACGAAGCAGTGAAACAAAACGTTGTCATAACAACAGGATACAAAAATAAAACAAAGGAAGATGAAAACAGAAAAAAAAACTCACGGAGAAGGAAAATCTAAATATATCTAAGAACGATGTGATAATGGAGGAATTAAAGAGCAGGTTTAAAGACTCCATGAGAGAAATGACAAAGAACTAAAAGAAGAGAGAGAGCAAAAAATATACAGGGGAAAGTATGGAGGTGAGAACAGAAACGAAAATGGAAAAACAATTATAGAAATATGTATAGCAAACAACCTCATTGTGACAAACACAAAATTCAAATACATACATAAACACACTAGAGAAGTTAGACCAAGAAAAGAGAAATAAAAGACTACTCCTTAATAGACGCAGAAGAATGGAAAAGGTGAAAGATGTTAAAGTAATAAAACAAGCTGAAATAGGGAGCGACCACTACTTGGTAAAAATATAAATTAACACAGAAGCTGAAAACTTGAAGTATACGAAGTCGAAAACAATAATAAAAAAACACATAAAGCCAAAAATTGAAAAGAAAGAAACTAGGAATGAATACCAATCAAAAATAGAGAAAAAGACAAAATAGAAGGAGAAAAGAAAAAGATCAAAGAAATCATAAGTGAAGCAGCCCAAGAAAGATGTGAAACAATCACTATATCAAACAAACAGAGGAAGAAAAACAGGTGATAGTCAGAAGAGGTAAAACAATTTGTAAAAACAAAAGAAGAGAATTGGAAAACTTAAACAAGGAAACAAGGAAAGAATAAGATTATAGAAGATATATAATAGCAAATAACAAAAATTCAAGATAGCAAAAAAGCAATCCTGGGAGCAGTTCGTTAAGAAACTGAAAGAAACGTTCACAGAATGAGCAATTAAAATACATTAACCCAGCCAAGTATAAAAGATAAAAACGTAAATATAATAACAGAAGAAAAGAAGATATTAGAAAGATGGAAATAATTCTTTGATGAAATAACCAAAACAGACCAGCACGGAGATATAGAAGGTGAAACAAATGGAGGAATCAACGAAATAAGAATCGCAGAACTGGAGGCAGCAATCAAAAAAATAAAACTAGGAAAATCTCCAGGTATAGATGACATCACAGTCGAAATAATGAAATATATGGGGAAAGGGGAAGGAAGAATTCTTGGAAATAGTAAATGACATTATCAAAAATCACAAGATACCCGAGGAATGGAACAAGGGAATTATAATATCCATACACAAAAAGGAGACACAAAAATATATGATAACTACAGAGGTATTACACTCACAATCAAACCAGCGAAAATTTTTACTAGGTTAATAGAAGCAAGAATAAGAGGAAAATTAGATCAACAGCTGGGAGAAGAACAACACGGATTAAGAAAAATAGAAGCAAACAAGATTTAATATACATAATGAGACAATTAACAGAAAAGATGATTAAAAAGGGAAAAGATTTACACATATGCTTCATCAACCTAAAAAAGCGTATTACAGGGTAAGAAGAGAGGACATATGGCATATACTCGAGACAAGAAGGATAAAAAAAGCATTATAAATATAATAAAGAAATAACAAAAATAAAGTAAGAATAGAAAATAAATAATCAGAGGAGTTCAAGACCAAAACAGGACTGAGACAAGGATGTATATTAACCCCGTTACTATTTGCATCACTTAATGACGAAGCAATAAGAAATAGCAAACAAAGAGCCGAAAGCACAAAGATAAGAGAGATATTAAAAACTATTAAAAATGTAAATATGTATTAATGTTTGCCGACGACATAACATTAATAGCAGATTCAGAAGAAAACCTGGAAATATTCAAAAAAGAGCTGGAAAAGATAAATATAATATCATCAAAAGAGAGCAATCACAAAATAGGGTTAAATACCTGGGATCAACAATAGAGGAAACAGGGAATATAGAATCAGAAAAAGATGAAAAACTAGGCAAAGCAGGAATGATCTACAACACAATAAAGAAAACATTCTTAGAGAAAAAAGAGATTGCAAAAACAATAAAAACAGAAGTATGTATATAAAAGACATTAACTGCTATATATAGTCCATCCGTTGGATGTTCCGTCCTACGTCACAAAATATCGCTTCGAGAAACGACACAAAAACATTCAGTCTGATAAAGTAAACCAAATGCGTTAGAAAAAGAACGCACTGTAAAACTTTCGTTTTTTGAAGCGATAGTTTGTGACGTAGGACGGAAGATCCAACGGATGGACTATAGTAGTGAATCGAGAGTAACCACAGAGAGTAATAACAAAAAAACCAATGCAATGGAAATGAGATACCTAAGAAAGATAGAGGGAATTAGGAAGACCAAGGGTTGGAACGAGCAAGTACATCAAGCAGCGGAAAGAAAAGGAATAGAATGGAAAGAAATAAGAAAATAGCACAAGCTACGCAACAGTGGTAAAGAAGTGTAAAAGAAATTAACTGAGACATATTGTAGAAAATAAGTGTGACACCCATAATGGATAAAAGGGAAAAAGATAAATAAAAATAATCTGCTATAATAGGTTTATCCAGGTTTGGTCTATTCCTCTGGCATTTGGTAATTCGCGGTTTTGTCATTTAAATTTGTAATTCGTTTAAAATATTGACTGCATCATTATAAATTGTTTAAAAGATGTGGCAGTATTTTCCCCTTGTTGGATAAAATATCAATAGTGTTATTTATAAAGTTATTAGAGCAAGATTCATTTTATTTATTCTATTTACTCAAAGTCACTGTATTTCAAGAGACATTTGTGAAATATGTTTAATGGTTTTCCAAATGATTTTTTAAAGTTGTCACCAGATGTAATTCGAAATGTAGAATTTCACAAAAATTGCCCTCGTTTGTAATAGATTTTGTATTTAAGAGAGAACCAGCAGCACGATGATCTCGTAAGGGAATATTTTGTTTCCCCTAAATATGATACTTTTGATTATTGGTTTTAATCTATGTCTATTTTCTTCAATTTGTCGAAGTCTTTCCATATTTAATTTATTTCTTATATCTCGTGATTTTATAAAACAATTTCGCATAAACAATTGAATTTTTAAGGTAATATTTTTATAATACAACATTTTTGCCTGATAACTTAGAATATTGAGATACTGTCTGAGATACTTATTTTTGCAATGGCACTTGTTGGTGCAATCCACCAAATTTTGTAAAAAAGAAGCAATACTTGCAAAAGAATCTGTTTAAATGATTAGAAAAGATTAACCAATTAAATTGTCTAAAATGTTTTCCAGACAAGTAATATTTAATATCCTTCCTCCTTTTTACTTTCCCTATATACGAAGTATATATAGGGGAAGTATTGTGATCGTGATTTTTTTTTGAAATTTTTTTTTTTGCGGAAATATCCGTTTTGAGGTCCCCTGAGTCCATTAAACTAATTTCTGGAAAAAAAAAATTGTGTCTGTGTGTGTGTCTGTCTGTCTGTCTGTCTGTCTGTCCGTGGGTGTTGTATCTCAAAAACGACTCATCCGATTGAGATGAAACTTTAAACGTAAGGTTTTATCGTTAAAAACTGGAACTGAAAAGCTTTTGGTAAACATTCATAAACCGGAAGTGGGTGTTTACTCGAGGCGTTTTTTGTTTTTTTCCGATTTTTTTTTTAATATGAAAAATATTACAAGACTTTTCAAACAAAAGTTAAAGTAAATGAGAAACTGAACAAATTTTGTTAAAATATATTTTTCATAAAATTCTTAACTTTCGAGAAAAAAAAAATAAAAATTGAAATTTTTGACATTTTTTGCCAATTGCTAATAAACTATTGAAGCAACATAAAAGTTATATAACAAATAATTGTAGGGAATTCAAAATTGAATAAATTATTAAGAATAACCTTTTTGCATAAACCGCATAGTTTTCGAGTAAAATATAGGGAAAGTACTATGATGGCCACATCACCATTTTTATGTACAAAATAGGGTAAAACAAAAGTATCTTTTACAATTTAAAATTCGAAATTTCTCAATTTTATTAACATTACTAAATTTAACTATATGAATGTAAATTTCAATATTACTATATGTACATGTTGTATGCTTCTTTTTCTCATGATGGGAACAACCTAGTGAAGATGTCTACTGCTAAATGTCAATGAAGATGTAGATGGATGATTTAAATTGACTGTTGACATAGATCGATCTTTATTTGTTGAAAAATCGTGTTTTTTTAATTTTCTGAACAAATGAATCCAACGTAGATTATCAATTTTTATTTACTAATTTAATTACAACAAAAATCAGGAATAAATTAATTTAAAAGAATGCATATATTATTCCTAAAATCAAAAAAATACCTTATGTATAATTGATCGAATTATAATAAATTGGTAATTTATCAGCAATCACTAAAAATTTAGGATTTACATGCGACGTGTAAACAGTTTCGGTTTCTTTTACATTTAAACCAAGTAAGACAAGAAATATTATAAATTAAACTAAGAAATGTGAATCGCGCTCTTTTAATGTAAAACAATGTAACGATTTACGATACCAAAGAGGCGAATAGTATCAATATATGTCGGGTATTATTAGAAAGGGGAACCCCCCGTGCAAAGGAAGTCATCACTTTTCTAACGGTGCTTGCGCAGATAATTTTAATTTGTGTACATGGCCTGCCTGTTTTGGAAAAATGCACTGTCATAGATCGCTGACTAGAATTACCAACAGTTAACTTGTTTGTTTGAAATATTAGTAATTTTTAAGAATAAACAAAATAAGCGAATAAATAATTCTTAGGGGGGGGTAATTACCCAATTACCCCCCCCTGAATACGCCACTGTCAGATGACAAGACAAATAGGAACATCTTTCAACATATTTACTTAATTGCTAACTTAACCCGTGATGAAACATTTTGAAATATCTTTATTAGAAATTAATCATTACTCCTTGATAATTATATATTGTCGAAACTAGTCGGAGAAGAAATAATAATTTTTCTGTGAAACAAACCAAGTGTTTTTAATTTCTAATCAAGATCTTTCAAAATAAGAATGTGGTTGATGTATACCCTAGAGATTTAGATAGCAGTCACTTGCAATAATTTCTTTAGGAGCAAATCAGGATTCTACATAAATTATATTTCATACGCCGTGCCTGTGAAGATAATGCAAAAATACAATTTTTGCAATATTTTCACAGTTCTTCATATCTTAATTTATATTTTGGCAATTGATCAAAATCAAATTAGCTTTAAGCGATGGAGATTTGCCATTACACACAAAAATATTGAAAAGCACTGTGATAAGTTAATGATGGTAACTCTCAATCTGTCAACGACAGTTTTCGAGGATCTGATGACGTTAGCTCCACAGAAATTAAATATACTGAATTCTATAAAGAAGATATTGGGAACGATAATAGTTAAACTTCTCCAATTAACGATAGAGAGAGCTAGAATCGGAAGAGAGCTCTATAAAAATATATCGAATACATTTACAACGAGACATATACATTTCTTGCAAACGATTTGACAATGACATCCTTCACGAGAGTAATAACTCGGATCTTTAGAACATGTATGAAGAAAAATTGGTGAATCAAGATAATCTCCGATTAAGAACCGAGATAAAGTTTCTTCCCGAATGGCAATTTATTAACAACACGAAGGTCTCAAAGCTTCCCCCGTTCAAACATGGATATATTTGTCCGCCTGTAAAAATAGGAAAGTATCGGCCCCAAAACTTGTGCATTTGATTCGTTATTTGGCCTCGAAAAGCATCTATTAGGAAAATCTCGAGAAACCTAGTAATCAAACTAGACTATTGGCTTTTAAAAGAAAGATAAAAATCTTATGGTAGCTAATCTGAGCTCTCAGAAATTGGCCACCATCTTATAGAAGTACGTGTATATTTAACACGCGCGGCGATATAATCGATGCTGGGCAGAACTGTTTTGATTATGCTTTAATGCAATCAGAAATACCAACAAAATATTTTAGTTTGAACGTAACTTAGAAATCGGTCAGCATCTCAGTATTATACAATATACCCACTAGCAGTTTTATGACAATGAATTTTTTTCGTCAGAACTACTGAGAAAATTCGAAATTCGGTGATATACTAAAAAGTGTTTTTAGAAGTTAGCATCTTATTTTTTTATATTCTTTGACAATTAATTTGACAAAACTATTATTAAAACCTATCAAGAACTGTATAATTATGCTAGATGCAAATAATATGAAATTGTTTTACAGGGTGCTGATAGTTGATTTGCTTACTTAACACACTTAACACTTGAATGTTATGATGATAACTATTTTAGTTAACGTCTTTCATTCGCTTGATCGGTTGTTGTCTCATGCTTAGGATGCTGTACTCTTTGAAATATTACTTCCGTACTTTTAAAGATTCGAAATTTAATGAGATGCTGTCAAGCCATTTGAGAGGTTCTCATTTCTCATTTTTTTAAAATATGATTATAAGTGCACATTACTATGTTGGATGCAAGCAAATTTAAAAACATTTTGTGAGAATTCAAGAATTCAGATGCTAGGTTTACACTGGTGAGTCGAAATAAGGGAGATTTCTTTGTTTGGTGTGAATTTACTTATATGATTGCATTATTCTAAATTTATATTTTCAGTAAAAATGTTTATGATAGATACAATGTTATGAAAGTCCTGTTGAAATTTTATTATTTTTTTCTACAAGTTTGTCCTATGTGTATGTTATCACAATAATAAAATAAAAATAAAGTGATTGTCAACATTTTTATTCTAATTGTTTGTAGTATTTATTTATGTTACAATGACAGATTAATAATAATAATAATAATAAACTTTATTTAGCACTGTTGCTATATAAATATAATGTCAAATACATCTCCCAAAAAGGGACAAAAATAGCATATTTGCTCCAATATATTCAAAATGAAGAAGTCCGAAGCTGTCAGCATGTCTTACTGGTCAATGGATGGATGTGGGTCTGAGTGGAAGAACACTGGAAACCAGTGAACTCCGTCCGTGATTCTTGCTGTCTAAATTTGTGTACGTGTTTCATTCATTTATGTATTCTTTTGTAAATGTGTTATAAGCAAGAACAGCAAAGTTATAAAGAATAATGAATATTATGTAAAATGAAATATTAAAATTGATTTAATGTATTCAGTTTAATCAATTGTATTTTATTATGTATTGTTATTGTTTTTATCATTTTATTAATACATGATTTTTGAATATATTTACAATTTAGCTTAGCCCTAAGGAGAATAACAATAAAGACCCCTTGTATGTTTTAATCAATTACAGTTTATAATGATGCTCAATAGCCTGAATCGTAAAATGTAGCAGCTTACTCAATTAAGGAAATGTTTGAGAAAGAAATCTAGAAATCATTATATTACATGCGTTTCGATGATCAACTTTAGTTAGTCTATGGTTATTACATTCTTACTAATAGTGTTTATTAATATTTGTAAACTCAATGACTGGAAACATAGCAATAAGTTATTTTAATAGTTAATAGCAGTTTGTATTAATTATTTGTATAACTAGGATGAAATTAAACGTACTTCTTTATTAATTTAAATATATTTTATATATTTGCCTTATGCAACACAATTAACATCACAGCGCTTCTTAAGTGGACTATATTAGATGTGTATATTAATTATAAATCCAGAATAAAACTACAAACAATTTGACGAATAATAAGCACTAATAACCTTTCTTTACACTTTTATTTGAATTATCAAATGCACATTTTGTACACAAAGTGACCATTCGCGATGGATTAGCACTAAATACAAAACAGAAATTTTAAACTATATATAGACTAGCGGATTATAAAACAAGAGATGAAGATTAAGAGGTGAGCCGAAGGAATGAGGGTGGCGGTATAAACCAGGTACAGGGGATTAGGAGGAAAACACAGAATTATGGCGTTGCAATTAAATCTAACAATGTATTATGAAGTGGACTTAAATCAAAATTCAATAATTTATTTTTCTGATTTTTCATTTCAATGGGTTCTAGCATGTTTAACTGATAATTTGATGATTGTTTGAATAATTTTATGTTCTTTATTGGTTTTTAATAAATGGTTGGTTACTGCAGATTTTTAATAATGTAGGTGTTTGGCGTGTTTTTATTATGAAGTTTATTTTTCAACTTGTGATTTTTAATTAATTTGTAAATGGTCTGAGGGTAATATTTGAGATTTCTCGGGATACTATTCCTTATCCCTATTTTTGTGGATAATGGTATGCTGAGAGCTCTGTGGATGAGGTAATTGAAATACGCTAGTTTATATTTTGTCGGGGCACATGAATCGGCATGCAGGTAATTAAAGGGGGGTGTAGGTTTTTCAAATATTTGAAATTCTAATTTTTTATTGTTTCTAGTAATGAGATGATCTGAAAAGGGTAAGGATTTATTTTGTTCAATTTCATGTGTAAATGTAATACTAGTGTGAAAATTATTAAGGGATGTAATGAAGAAATCAATGTTGAAATCGGTTCTAATAATGGCAAAAACGTCACCAACGTAACGAAACCACTAATGTGTTTTTAGCATTATTTTCAAAATGATTTAAAAATATTAGCTAGAAACGGTGATCATGGGTTTCCCATAGCAGTGCCAAAGGTCTGTTTATAGAACTTGTGATTAAAGTCAAATACATTACAGTTCATCACTAGTTCTGTAAGTTGAAGATATATATAATTGAATGTGTTCAGCTGCTATTTCATTTTAAACTAATACATTTAAGGATTGATAATCTATCGCTGATAGGAATACTAGAGAACAGCGATTCAACATCAAATAAAATTAATCTTACGTTATCTAGGATATCAATGCTTTTTAGTTTATCGGCAAGTTTCAGAGAATTTTTAACGGCCATATTATTTTCAAGTTGTAAACATTGAAATTACTAACCAAATGGTTAGTAACTCAATCTATTTTGCAAGTTAGGGAATTAATGTTTGTAACAATAGGTCTGAATTTGTTACCTTCTTTATGAGTTTTTGGGAGATAATATAACTGCGGTATTTTAGGATTTTTGTTTTAATTTCAAACTGACATTTTTGTCGAGTTCGATATCTCTCAAACGGTCAAGTTTAGCTTTATGATGTGCTATACGAATTTCGAGATGAATTAAAATATGGAATAATATACTGGGTCTTCCATTAAAGAAAAAGCAAGTTTTTTTCATCCTGACTTTTTGGCTGATCCTGTATTCTTAATTTATATTAATTCTATCTTATCTTTAGGAGTTATCCGACCGTTTCCATACCAATCAGCGACCCTATATATGCAAATTTATATAGATCAGTCTGGCCGCAACTTTAAAATCACTTAAAAGCTAACATTACTGAAGATGTAGCCGAAAAGAAAAGTTTGATATCAGTGAATACAAAAACAGAATGGTTCCGACCTTTACTACTTGGTAATCCATTCTTCCACTAAATTGAAAAGTAAAAAAAAGGAATCAAACCGTACAGTTGTAATATACAGGGTGACCCATTTTAATAAATCCACTGGAATATCTCGACACATATGCGTCCTACAAAAAAATGTTCCAAATAAAAGTTTGATGGTTTCGAAAGGGCCATCTAATCCTATACAAATTTTTTCACCCCCACCCTCCAGGGGGCGGGGCAGGGGGTCAACTTTTATATCTTAAATGGGAACCCTTATTTTTTATTGCAGGTTCGGATTCTACATAAAAAAATATTAAGATTTCATTTGAACTTTTTTTTCGAATTCGTGATAGATGGCGCTGCAATCGCAAAAATAACATTAATCAAGTCAAAAAACGATAAAATGACGATAAAATCGTCACTTTTAATTGTTCGCCATTGAAATGGAGTGCGTCATCTTATCGCGTAGGGTCAATGCACCAGTGAATGGCTGGTTATTCTAGCAAAATTGTTGACAAAAAGATGCTAAACCGCGCCCCGTTTACTTCCTGGAAAATGAAACAAACTGTCTGACGAAAATCATAACAAACATTCTGACGAAAATCAAAACAAGCAATTTGCCAAAAATGTTGTTTAGTTGCAATTAGTTTTCCGGGCGGTTCGCGCCAAAAATGCGGCGGCTCGTGATAATTGCATTATCTGACAATCAACCGAAATGGCCGATTATTCACCGAATGAGAAGGTGGATTGCAGCGCCATCTACCACGAATTCGAAAAAAAAGTTCAAATAAAATCTTCATATTTTTTTATGTAGAATCTGAACCTGCAATAAAAAATAAGTGTTCCCATTTAAGATATAAAAGTTGACCCCCTGTTCGCCCCCCTGGAGGGTGGGGGTGAAAAAATTTGTATAGGATCAGATAGCCCTTTCGAAACCATCAAACTTTTATTTGAAACATTTTATTGTAGGACGCATATGTGTCGAGATATTCCAGTGGATTTATTAAAATGGGTCACCCGGTATCCGAGAATTTTAGAAAATCTAACGAACAGATAGTAAATATTTTTAAAATATAGAATTATCAAATAGCCTGGAAAAATGATCAAACATATTATTATTCAATGTAAAAAATACAATGGAATAGCGTGCATGTATTTCAAACATTACGAAGTGCATCAACTCGATTTTCAGTATATTTTCGTGCATTTCATCAAGTTTCCAGTTCTTTTTCAAATCATTGTTTAGAATGTAATCATCAATTTATGGACATAAATAATCTCAAAATCTTGAATAATTATAACAATGTCACTAATCTTAATCTCCTAGAGTAGTAACATATATTTATTGACAAATTTTGTACATATTTACATTGGAATAATGAATAATTAATGAGGTGTTAATGTATTAATTTGTCAAAAGGCTATCGACCAGAGGTCTTTCTGCCTTGTTTTGTCCAGTCATATGGCGTCATTTGTTAATGCGTAAAAGGATGGAATGATAAAATTAAATCAAATATGGTTGAATTGGGATTTTTAAATTTAGGGTTTATACTAGGGTTTCTAGGAAGACAATATTGGGATAATATATGGAAGCTGAAAGGATTTTTGGAGAATTTTTCTGATAGGAATCGAAGGCGTTCTAGTATAGGGATAACTAAAGTGGTATCATAGAGGAGCTGATTAATTGGATTGTGTAAATGATTAAGAGGATGTCGGAGTTTGGTTAGGGTACGGAGGGATGCTCGCTCGCTAACTTCAATATTACGGGAGGTTGGATTGCTGGGATTGGTATAGAGGGCACAACCATAGTCAAGTAGTGGGCGGCAAATCATTTTATAAATTCTAGCAGCTGTGCTAGTATTAATCCCATTGTTCTTGTAGGTTAAGCTTCTAAAGCATTTTGCCCTAGAAGTTATTTTATTTTTTATTACAGCAGTGTGTTTTTTGAAATTGATTTTTTAATCTATGGTTATGCCCAGGTATTTAACGGAAACTGAAGGAGGGATCATAGTTTGGGAAATAAAGACTTTATGGGGTGAATTATTGGTGTGATGATAAGGAATTAGGAGTTGTGATTTGTGGGGATTGATTTTAATGCGCCATTTTGCAAACCATCGTTGAAGGGAGTCAATAAGCTCTTGAAGGAATTGAAGGGCTTTTGGTAGTGTGAGGGCATGTGTAATCAAGGCCGTATCATCTGCAAATTGCAGGAGGTATTTGGATGGGTTAAAGTAGAAAGGATCGGGGTTGTAGACATCCACGAAAAAAATGTTATATAAGAGAGGTGAGAGTGGAGAGCCTTGAGGGAGTACTTGTTCGGGGGTAAAGGAAGAAAAAAAGAGTTGTGGATTTTTTTTTAAATTAATATTTTTTTAAATTGCAATCAATAATTTGGTTACGGATTTTTTCAACATTTACAGAGTAGTAGTAACATATATTTATTGACAAATCTATCTCCTAGATTTCAATGGAAATTTTCAAACAGAGCCATAATCTGTCAGTAAATATCCTTAACGAGCAAACCGAATTAACCTTAACGCCACTTTTGGATCTAGTACAGTCCTTCAGAGATAATCCGGAAACAATTAGCGACAGGTATATTTACTCACCAGAAAATGGTACAAATTCAAAACTTTATCAATTTAAATGTTTAATTGTCGATTTTGTGGTATATCTTCAATATAATGAAGCAGGAGACACGATAACTTTGTATTGAATGCATATTTCCCTTCACAATAAAACGTCGAAAGTCGTGTTGTTTAGATTTATATAATTGTGTCCACATGTTACACGTTATAATTTGATGGGCAAGATCGATCATCTGAAGGATCGATCAATCAATGATCGATCATTTGAAGTATCGAGCCGCTCGATCGAAAAGATCGAGCCGCTCGAAAAGATCGAGTCGCTCGAAAAGATCGATCCGATTGAAAAGATCGAGCGGATCGAAGAGATCGAGCCGATCAGAAAGATCGAGCCGATCAAACAGATCGAGGGAATTCAGTTGATCAGAAAATCACTAAAAAAATAAGAAAATAAAACTACGTCATGAAACGTATCTGAAAAATTACAACCCCTCTCAAAAATCACCCCTCCGAAAAACCATCCCTTGAAAATCAAATCAAACAAAAATCACCCTGGGGGGAAAATTAAAAACAAAAATCCGTCATGGAAAATCATTCCCTTAGAAAACTAGGTTGTGAAACGTATCTGTAAAATCACAACCCCTCTCAAAAATCACCCCTCCGAAAAACCATCCCTTGAAAATCAACCCCCCCCCCAACAAAAAATCATCCCCCAAAAAAATGACGCTCTTTTTTGGGGGGTAAAAATCTGTAAAAACATTATTGGAAAACCACCCTCTAATGACAATTTACCTGTTATTGATATTAAAACATTGGTATTTGTAAAATCACAACCCCTCTTAAAAATAACCCCTTCGAAAAACCACCCCTGTAAAATTATTCTTTGAAAATCATACCTCCCCCCTAAAACAAAACACCCCCGCACTCTACAAAAAATACCCCCCAAAAAATAACCCCTATAATACATATTTCATCCCCGAAAAAAAATCATCCCCTTCGAATATATGATACAAATTCTGTGGCCTGTTATTTTTTACTAGATTAAATCGTTCATTATTGGCATTACTTAAAAATAATTATTTCGTAATAATGAAACACGTTTTAAAAATGTATATTAAATTAAATTAAAAATTAGAAACAGTAAAATTAACCATAATGATGGTTGCGACCGTTACTATGTGGTAATTCATAATGAACAATGAATAAAACACTTACTATGTTTTTAACCACTATAATTTATTATAATATATAAATATATTACAATTTGTACGACTTAAGTTTCGACTTTTGACGGTCATTATCAAGTGAACAAATTAACGAAAAAATTACATTTAAATAGATTTTGACAATTGAGTGAGGGGAGCAAAACGATTTTCCGATGTTCCGAGTGCAATAGTGTGTATGTAAGACAAACGGGCCGCAGTTTTGAAAAACGATACGCTGAACATTTCCGCGCATTCCGGCTAAATCAAAATTCCAGTTCTTTTTCTAATCACGCGTTAGAATGTAAACATTCATTCCCCGAAATTCATAATCTAAAAATTTTACATAAAGTTCAAAAGGTACAAAGCTTAATCTCCTGGAATCCGCGGAAATTTTCAAACGTAACATAATCGTAATCCCCTCATTAACCTGTTAAACGAGCAAACCGATTTAGTACACACACCGCTTTTCAAAATTTTATAATCTTAATCTTAATCTTTTGCACCTGTTCGCCGTAAATCGTTTTGCTCCCCTCACTCAATTGTCAAAATCTATTTAAATGTAATTTTCTTGTTAATTTGTTCACTTGATAATGACCGTCAAAAGTCGAAACTTAAGTCGTACAAATTGTAATATATTTATACATTATAATAAATTATAGTGGTTAAAAACATAGTAAGTGTTTTATTCATTGTTCATTATGAATTACCACATAGTAACGGTCGCAACCATCATTATGTTTTGTTTAATTAATTATACTATATACGAATTTTAACATGTTTACATGTATGTCCATTTATTTTATACTTTAAATAATTGTTTATATTAATTGCTTCTACCAGTATGCGCTTATTTTTTTGACTTGTGTAAAACTTTTTTGTAGTTTCTGACACCAATAAATTATTATTATTATTATTAATAATATCATAAATGATATTCTTCACGAGGAACCTCGTAGGGATGGGATGTTTTAAACCTTTTTTCGAAAACAGAGATTTAATCAAGCTGGCTTATTGCCATTCTTGATAATAACAATAAGCCGAAACTAGTTAAAAATAAAAACAATATTTGTGAAACAAACCAATTGATTTTAATTATAAAACCTATATATTTACATAATGTTTCACCAAGTGATTAATGAGAAACAAGTATATGATATAAAAAAAAAATTATGTCTATTTCATAATACATTGTTAGATTTAATTGCCACCATAATTCTGTGTTTCTCCCTTTTACCTGGTTTGTACCGTCACCCTCATCCATATTGCCTTGTTTTATAATACGCGGATCCATATATTGTTTTGTAAAATATATATTTTGTATTTAGTGTTAATCCATTGATAATGGGCACTTTGTGCTCGAAATGTACATTTGGTAATTCAAATAAAATTGTGAAGAAAGGTTATTAGTGCTTTATTCTTCAATCAATTTACAAGCAACAATTTATGACAACTTTTTAAATAATAGAAAAAACATTTTAATTTAAATTGACATTAGAAAATAAAAATAACTGAAATAATTGTTCACACTTGCACTTGATAAAATAATGTACTATAGTATTAAATTATTGTTTACCCAATGACGTAGTTAATACTACAGAATTTATGACAAATTTCAACATTACCTAATTTAATTTAGGACCACTGCTATTTCTAGAAATTGTCTATAAGAACAAAATTTACAATAAATTATTTGCATATTTGCAAAGAGTAATGGTTATACAAACAAATATTGTATACAAATTTATATAGATCAAACTTGCCACATCTTTAAAATCACTTAAAAGTTGACGTTACTGAAGATGTAGCCGAAAAGAAAAGTTTGATATCAGTGAATGCTAAAACAGAATGGTTACGACCTTAACTACTTGGTAATACATACTTTCATTAAATTGAAAAGTAAATAAAAACATCATCAAACCACAAAAGTTGTAATATATCCGAGAGTACTCAATTTAAATATTGTTTTCATTTTAGTTACATATTTTAGAAAAACGTGTGAACAGATAGGAAATATTTTTCGAAAATAGAATCATCAAATAGTCTGGAAAAATGATCAAATATATTATTCAATGTAAAAGATACAATCTATCTTCTGGTGAGTATGAGGTCCGTTATTCAGAATGCAATTAGCGTGCATGTATATCAAACATTACGAAGTGTATTACCTCGATTTTCAGAATATTTTCGTGCATTTCGTCAGCTCTCTTTCAAATCATTGTTTAGAATACAAACATCTATTTGAGAGACATAAATAATCTTAAAACTTTTCACAATTACAACAAGGCCACCAATCTTAATCTCCTAGATTCATTGGAAATTTTTAAACAGAGCGGTAATCTATCAGTAAATCTCCTTAACGAGCAAACCGAATTAAACTTATTCGCCACTTTTGAATCTAGTAATTGAGATAATCCGGAAACAACTAGCGATAGGTATATTTCCTCACCAGAAAATGGCATAAATTTATAACTTTATCAATTTAAATATTTAATTGTAGAGGCGTTTACTTTGTGCTACAACCTCAATATAATGAAAAAGGAGACATAATGACTTTGTTATTAATTTATATTTCACTTCATGATAAAACGTCTAAATTAGTATATGTCGTTTTGTTTAGATTTATATAATTGTGTCCACATATTATATAACATTTTTAGAATAATTATTTTTGATTAAAATGAATTGACATTGGGCTTTTGTATACATTATATGTTTTAGATATATAACGAAACTATCACCTTAAATATTATTCAATTTGAAATGATATTTGTTTTATTCATTTACTCGACATTAACCTATATTTAGTTACATCCCTATAGGTACACTAAGATGCATCAATAAATCCTGGAAACCGACATTGTGCTTGTTTTCTTCTCGACTCCCATCGTTAATTCTCTCTCAATTCAGCGGCCTCTCCAATGCCCCCCCTTCGCCCGTATCGCACACAATGAGCACTCGACTCGACTTTTCCCTTATCTTCTTAAACAAGTACGTACAGACACCTTAAACTTTCTACAAATAGATTATAATGGAACAATCATACTCGCTAACCAGGCCGCCACTAACTTCATTGCATACCTTCCTCAGCTCATTCTGGAACAAAAGACGCAAGAAATTCACCGAGCCCTTCTCCTTAATATACTATTATTTTTTTAGTAACGAGAAAGTGATACAGCAAATAAAACAAAACTTATAACTAAACTTAACATTCATTTCTTAAATCCCACAACTTAATTGTGCTTTATTCGTTGTTGAGATTGAATGTAGTTCTTTAAAGGTTATGGCAAGTGGCCAATGACATTTGATAGAATAATTAAATAGTTTTATAAATATTTTTTTTGTACTCTTACAGTGATTCAATTTTCATCATGGTTTGTAATTTTAACAAGTAAATTAATACGGACTAGAAATATATCTCTTATATTGTACTACGTACTTTTATAGAGATTAATTTTCAATTTATTTTTTGTTTTTACCCATTTTAGGTTAGTGTATTCAACCAAAATTTTTCAGTAAAAAATGTATACAAATCTTCTTGGTGGTCTATTTCTTATAAGAGTTAGTGAGTACAGTGAGAATGTCGTTCTTGAAATAAAATGCAGTAAACACTTAGGACGAATGATACTAAGAGATAGAAACTTTGTAACACCCTTTTAAAGTATTTTTAAAATGTTCAGCGAAATTTAGAATAGTTACTACTACTATATATCATTATTTACAGATAAAAAATGTAATACATGTAACAGATAAAATAAATTCTGATGTAAGACGCGGGCTGCTAGTTTTCTGTCCATCGGCCATCGAGCCACGGTCTTTCAGCCTTAAAAGCCGTCATACATATCAAAATTTCGGGGGATGTTTAATTGGAGGTGTTGTAAGGGGATTGCGGGGGATACACGTATGTTTGAGGTTATATGGGTTGGTAGCAAATTTTTGGACGAGAAATGTAAGGCGCTTATTAATGCGAATTATGTTAGTTTAGAATAGTTATTTTATTACATTTGCTGTAATTTTTCTCCATTAAATCGAATAATTTGTACCATGTTAAAAAGATATGTCCTGAAGGTATCATGTATTGTCTAAAGCGTTGACAGAGGTGCAAAAATTTAATTAGGCTGATATCTCTTTCTATTGTATTCTATGTTAACCCACCCATGCAGAAAATTCATTGAGAGTCCGTGAAAAGTGTTGAAACAACGCAGAAGACAGTTGATATGCCTGTTACTTAGTTTGTTTGCTGTCTTTAGTAGCCAAATAAATTGAGAAGTAGTAAGCCCAATGTCGTTTATAGAAGATAATATCTGGATGGATAAAATTTAAGAAGAGCAATTTAAGATGGCGTCCGATACAGAAGATGATTCTTTAGTGTACGGAACCAATAGTAGTGATAGATGTGCAGGAAAGTGTGGAAAGCCAGTGGGGAAAGGCACAGGGTGCAAATCTTGTAAAAAATTGTGTCATCCTAAGTGTTTAGCCTACCATAAGTGCGCTTTAATAAGTGGAAGTGAAAGTGAGGTTAATGGCGAAGAAGCCGCCGGTAAAAATAATTAAATAAAGGATCAACTATTAGCGTAAAGTAGAAGATGATTCTTTAGTGTACGGAACCAATAGTAGTGATAGATGTGCAGGAAAGTGTGGAAAGCCAGTGGGGAAAGGCACAGGGTGCAAATCTTGTAAAAAATTGTGTCATCCTAAGTGTTTAGCCTACCATAAGTGCGCTTTAATAAGTGGAAGTGAAAGTGAGGTTAATGGCGAAGAAGCCGCCGGTAAAAATAATTAAATAAAGGATCAACTATTAGCGTAAAGTAGAAGATGATTCTTTAGTGTACGGAACCAATAGTAGTGATAGATGTGCAGGAAAGTGTGGAAAGCCAGTGGGGAAAGGCACAGGGTGCAAATCTTGTAAAAAATTGTGTCATCCTAAGTGTTTAGCCTACCATAAGTGCGCTTTAATAAGTGGAAGTGAAAGTGAGGTTAATGGCGAAGAAGCCGCCGGTAAAAATAATTAAATAAAGGATCAACTATTAGCGTAAAGTAAAGGATCAACTATTAGCGACAAAAGATGAGCTGATTTATGAATTAAGAAAAAATATAGAACACTTAGAAAATAATATAAGCAAAAATTCTAATATTGTTATAGGCAACTTGACTAACAACAAAGACATTAGCCTAAAGGATGATACGAAAAAATAAAAATAAATCATCGAACAGTGCAAACAGCCAATATGCAGATAAATTGAAAGGTGAACGAGATAGCTCTGATAAGATTGTCCGTGAAAAACAAATCAACGATAAAGTTAAAGAAATAAATTTAACCAATGAAGCGGGAAATAAAAAGGTTACTGAATGGAAAACAGTAGAATATAAGCAAAAAAAAATCCAGGAAATCCCTCATTGGGACAGCAAAAGAAAACAACGAGTTCAAAGCTAGTGCAAGAAATGCGTGGGTGTATATCGGCAAGTGTGCAGATACTGTAACAGTAGAGTCAATCACTGAATTTTTAAAAAACAGAAAAGATGCAATTGTGCCAATAAAAGTTGAAGAACTTGTCACAAAGGGCAGAAATAAGGCTTTTAAATTAGGTGTTGACTTTAAATACTTGGATATACTAATGGATTCAGCAACATGGCCTCACGGAGTAGAAATAAGAAGGTTCAATTTTTCAAGATAAGATGGAATATTTTCAATCATGCAACATCTTATGTATTACCCAGCACTGGAAATCAAGCGAAGAATTAAGTACTTATCAAATTAACGACTTCAATCTAGTATCAGCCTTCTGCAGGAGCAGCGGAGAACACGGCACGGAAAAAACTTAAACAATTTCTCGATAAGTAATGAGTTCGAGTGTGCGGCAGGCGAATTCAATATCGGTTCACATAGTGCGATTGTGGTATCAATATATCGTCCACCTAACAGAAGTAAGAACATTTTTTTATCAGCAACTGGAAGGTTTACTTGAGTGCGTGCGCTAGGAACAAAAACTATTATTGCTGTGCGGGGACTTTAATATTGAATTTATGGACAACAATGAAGATAAAAAACATGTCTTATCCGTCTTAGAATCTTTTGGTTTAAAAATAACAATTAATAATTATACTAGGATTGTTAGGGACTGCAAAAGCTGTTTGGATAATATTATTATGAACTATATGGGTGAGTAGGCATCAGAAGTAATAATTTGTCATGTATCTGATCATCTAGGCCAGAAATATACCTTCATATTGCCTACGGTATATCCACGCCGCGAGCGCCAGTTTCGACGTATTTTCAGTGAGCATAATAAAGAAAATTTCAAAAGACAATTAAGAATGAGGAAATGGGAATGTGTATATAATGTAAAATCAAACGACGTGAACGAACAATGGAACCGATTAATGAATGAGTTTAAAATGATATTTAATAGCAGTTTTCCAACAGTTGGTAAAAATAACAGTAGAAAAATCATTAAGACATTATATACAGGTTCTCCTGAGCGCGAACAATGTAAAAAAGATTTAGATGTTTTGTTTGTTTGTCTCAGTATGATGATAATTGCAATAAATTATATAAAATATAAAAAAAAACAAGAATATGATCGATTACTAGGGTCTTTAAGACGAACTAAATATGATAATAAAATAAAAAATTCAGACAATAAATCAAAGTCTATGTAGGGGATTTATAAACAAATTACAAGTAATGTTGATAATAAAAAGACTATTGGCGGCAATCCGGTCAATATTGCACAAGATTATAATATATTTTTATTAAATAATGCGAGACAAATGAAAGCAAATCATGATAATACTGTGCATAATTTAAGGGATACCATTACATATAATGATAAAACAATGCTACTACATCCTACAACTAGAGATGAAATAATAAATACAGCAAAAAGGCTAAAAAATAAGGAGAGCAGTGGTGACGATGAAATATCGAACCACTTGATAAAATCTAACATTGATGCAATTGCAGATGTATTAATGTTAATAATTAATAATTCATTTAAATATGGAATTTTTCCCAACAATCTGAAATTAGCTCTCATATTAACTTTACATAAAAAAGGATACATTAATATGATGGATAATTACAGACCAATGAATCTCTTATCATCGTTTTCAAAATTATTTGAATTAATAATGTGTCCGACTTATGGTATTTCTAAACAGTTGTAGCATTTTTAGTGAATCTCAACATGCGTACATTAAAGGAAAAACTATTAATAGCGCTGTTTTTGAGTTCACTAACTAAATTAATGAGGCAATTGAGAATAAAGATCTTGCGCTTGGGGTATTTCTAGACCTCTCAAAAGCATATAACACAATTGATCATCTTCTATTATTACAAAAATTAGAATGGTATGGTATAAGAGGACACGTATTATCATGGTTTAAGTCATATCTATCAAATAGACAGCAGAGAGTTGGAATACGGAAAAATGGCAAATTGTTTAAATCAGAAATACAATGCTGTGAGAGTGTGGGTGTACACCAGGGCAGCATTATAGGACCAATTATGTTCATAATTTACATAAATGACATGCACGCTTTAAATATCAATAACAAATATTGCATAACAAACTATGCTGATGACACAAACTTTTTAATAACAGCAAAAACATATTCTGAATTGTTGGAAAGGTGTGATCAGACATATGGTAATATAAGTGACTGATTTTCTACAAATATGCTCAGATTGAACAAAGAAAAAACACAAGCAATGATATTTAAAACAAAACAAAGTCAGAATACCTGAAAAAATTGTTTTACAAAATGAAACAATCGAATTAAAATTTCTAGGGATTAAGATTGATGAATATTTGGATTGGCGCTCGCACGTGGATTGCTTGGTAACGAAACTGGCGAGAATATGCTATATTATGTATAATATCAAGTTTTTATTTAACTAGTCAACAAAAGTCATATATTATGCGTGCTTCGAATCAAATCTACGATTTGGAGTTATCTTTTAGGGAAATAGCACATCATAGGGAAATTATTTGTACTTCAGAAAAGATGCATACGAACCATATTCGGGCTAAAATATAGAGCGTCATGCCGAGGACTGTTTAAGTTAATAAAATCCAAACAGTTTTTTCACTATTTATATACGAGTGTCTAATATTTGTCTTCAAAAATAAACAGATTTTATTTAGTAATGATGACCGACAATTTCCTACTCGTAATAAAGAAATTGTATATCCATTAAATTCTATAACGCTCTACCAATGTGTATAAAGAGACTAAATTCGCTTAAAAAGTATAAAACAGCAATTTATGATTTTCTGCTGGAAGCAGAATTATATAATATAAACGAATACTTTAATATTTAAAGTAAATAAAAGAATTTTTCGATTTTTAGTTAATTTTTTTGTTACGTGACACAATTTCATTTATGTTCCAGAATTTTTGTATATATTTTGTGACCATTTATCTGAAATAAAGTTTGTTTATTATTATTATTATTATTATTATTATTAAGATGGAATATGGGTTAATTGTTAATAATTAAAATACAATTCTTCAGACGACAGTTTTGGTACCGATAAAATAGTTCGGCCATTTGTTTGAATTTGCTTTGAATTCCGACTAATACAATACTTTCTCTCAATTGATAATAAATCTTCTCTTGTTTGGTTTTTGAAGTAAAACACTTTATTATTGCTTTTTTTTGAAAACGCAACAATTGTTTCGCCACAATGTGGCTTCTTCAGGCGAAGAAATGGTAACAATACAAGTTTGTGGCAGGTTTATATAGTAATTGCTGTGGGGGGTAAGTGGGGTTGGGGTATTCTTTTTTAAGATATTGATGTTTAGTAATGGTGACCGATTTATGTCTGTTTGATCGTTTAGCAGTAGGCCTGTGTTTTTTCTTTTATTAATTTCTAAGTTCTAACTAGTAAGTCTAGTTTCTTGCCTTTTCTTTCTTGGTGTAAAATCTTAAATTCTTCATTGAAAGAATGTCCTTCGTCCAGCAGGTGGTTGGCATATGTGGATGTCCTTTTATTGTTGATATATATATATATATATATATATACATATATATATATATGTATATATATATAATATTTGATATATTGACGTGTATTGACATATGTATTAATTAATTTTTTGTGCTAATGGCGTTGAAAAATGTTTCAAACAATGTACCGATGTACAAGATCGGGAAAATCCGCGGACAGCTGTTTCGCCATTATTGTGGCTCGTCAGCACGGCGTATTTCTCAATCTCGCACATCAGTACAATTTTTGAAACTTATATTTATTGTTAATTCTTCCGCCTTAACGTTGGAATGAAACTGCGGAAGATTTACCTTATTAGCCACTTATTAGGTCGCACACATCCAAATTGCTCTACCAAGTCATGTCACGCCATTAGCACAAAAAATTAATTAATATATATATATATATATATATATATGTTTAGTTTGAGGTTTTCGCGGGTGTGGTATGTGGTGTGTGGTTTTCGGGTATTTGTCCGCGTGGATTGTATTTTGGGAATACGACGTTTCGATGGTCTCGCTGCCATCATCTTCTGGTATATTCGCAAGGAATTACAGTAATTCCTTGCGAATATACCAGAAGATGATGGCAGCGAGACCATCGAAACGTCGTATTCCCAAAATACAATCCACGCGGACAAATACCCGAAAACCACACACCATATATATATATATATATATACATTCTTTCAATGAAGAAGCTGTTTTTTTAATTTTCCCCGTAAAACTATTTTATTATTGATTGTTTATTTCCCTAAATTATTTCTATTAACTTGTGCTGCCCTTATATTGCATCGTTTCAGGTTTCTAGCTATCTTCTGACTCGCAGGAAACTGATAAAGTAATTATGAAACCAAACAAGTCTCTTATTTGCAAATCCACCCTTGTGATGTATATATTTCATCAAAGTGTAGCAGTGAAACTATTAATTTTATTATTGTACCGCCCATCTACAGTTGTACTAGGCTTTAAATACGTACAATTTCCTCAACATTCAAAAAACAAATAATAGCCTACGTTGCATATAACTTTCCGTAGGAATACAAGGAAAACATAGATTAAGGTTTAAGATTTATTATCTAAATCTAATTACTCTATTAGCAATCTTATGATTAATTTTCGCCGACATACGACATACATAAATTACTGATTTCAGTGTATCTTCATCGGCTTCACTAACCTTACAGAGTTTTTTTATCTTCTTCATATACCTTTTATTTTATTAAAACAGCATGCATATTTTTTATAGTAAAAAATACCAAAGTCAAATTAATCAATTTATTAAATTATTTATAAAAAAATCATATTTGTTATATACGAACGGTATTAATTTGTGTATTTACTCAGAATTATATAAATTGTAGAATAATATAGTTTGTTCTTAATTATTTTCCTTAAATAATTAGAATCAGTTAAATAATTTTTCAGTTAAGAAACATTTACAGAATTTCCATATTTGAACATATGGTGAATGCGCCGGGCATTTGAACAATCTTTCTCTCTGAATACACATTTAATAAACACATCAATTAATATATAATGCCTGAATTTTCATTAAAAAAATATATCACTACATCCAATTAACATATATAACGAACACAGTTGATATTCTAAAATAGATAAGAATGGGAAACTGAAATAAGACAAGCTGAAAGAGAAACACAGAAGAGCAAAAAGAAAATAATGAAAGCGAATATTTATAGAAGATGACATGACTGCAAACTGGAGTGAAATACTCGTACAAAGAAATATCAGAAGTATTGCGAGAGAGGAAAGAATGAAAAGAAAGTGAGTCAAAGCAGGATATCAATTCAAATGGAAGATTAGAGGCAGTTTCAATAAACTAGATACACAAGTAGATCATAATATGAGGACGACAACCGCACAGAAGAAGGATGAGAATAAAAAGTAAATAGCAAGAAACAGAAGCAAAACAGAAACGTTCAAGGTAAGTACAGCAATAAATAATAAAAATAACAAAAAGGAGAGAAAATGAAGAATAGCAAGTTGGAATCTAATGAGTATACACAGTAAAGAAGAAGAACTGAAAAAAAAATCCTGGCAATATATTTTGTTGTTGTCTGAGCGAGTGATTGTTCAGTGCATCAGTTGCAATTTTGCATAAAACTAGTTAAGTATTGTTGATACACAGAATTAAGAGAAGAACTTGCAATTCAAACTTGTTTACATCCTTCAATTTAAATTATATATTTAATGAACCACCAAGAGTTACATTGCGGAGCTTTTCATGCATTGATAATATATTATTTAATTTTATAATACTGAAGAAGCATTAAAAATACTTTAGACTTGCTGGATATTATTTACAAAGCAAGATAAGATAAAGAGTCACTAAAAGCTCATAAACATTGCAAAGAACACTACAAAACAGTAATACAGAGAACGTGGAAATCTAAAAATACAGATATAGTAAAATCTTTAGAAAATAAAACAAGAACCATCTGGAAAATTATTAATCAATAAAACACAGAAACTGGCAATTATGGAAACAAAGAGAAAAGGAGAAGGTATAGAAATGACTAATTCTGCCTGTGGCGGAAAGCGGGTGGAGTGAGTAGCCCGTCAACCAAAGCAGCCGGTCCCAATCCTGGATAAAAGAGAAGGGTTGGGCAGTGGCGTAGTAACCTGTTCCTGTAAAATCACCCTTACTACTGTGATTTTGGCACATGTAACGTACATACGATGAACAAACCAGGAGGGCAGAGGGATCTCATAGAAAAACTTACATAAGTTTAAATTAGACATCACAGCGATATAATAGACTAGATAGCGGAATTCAAGACACGAAGACGCATACTATCTGCTACAATAAAATTATCCACTTCCAACCCATCAGTGCACTAATATGTATCTTAAGAATACACATAAAGTTTACTAACACCAAAATTATAAACAATCACTGCTTCATGGAGGAACAAGAATAAGAAATTAAAATATGTTTTACCAACAATTAGAACACTCATATGATAATATACCCTCTAAGGGATAAGAAACAAAGATAAGGATAGCACGAAAATGATTAAAGAAGAGGAATTATTTGAAATTATGAGGAAACTAAACATGCACTAGGACGAGATGAAATCAATTCAAAATGATGAAGAAATGTTTGGTATCCAAAGGAAATAAAAAGTTACTAAAGATTCTGAACAAAGTATGGGAGACCTATAAAATACTAAAAGGCTTCGAAATAGCATTATTCTTACCGATTTATAAAAGAAGGAGATAGAACGAATTGCTCTAATTACAAAGGTATATTATTTATAAGCATTGAAATCAAAATACTAAAGAAGATAATTAATAAAAGAATCACATCTTTAATAGACACCAGACATTAGATGAAGCACAGACGGTTTTAGAAGAGGGAGATTTACACAGGACAGCATATTCACAATAAAATAAATCACAAAGAAAACGATTAAAAGAAATGAAAATGCATACCTAAGATTCATAGAACTAGAAAAGGCGTTTGACATGATACCAAAAATGAAATTATGTACAATACAATAAAAAGAGAGAGAAATAGAAGACAAGTTGATCAAACTAATAGAGACCATGTGCAATAACAACAGTAATGCAATATTAAATCAGAGACAAATCTCAAGTACATTTAAAACAAATAATGGATTAATAAAGAGGTGGACGTAGCCAAATGTTATTCAATTTATATATTGATGTTATAATTAAGATCATAAAAACAGGATTTATTAAGACAAAAAATAGGATACAAAACCATGCAAAGAATTCATGTATCAGAAGGAGTATATTTGGACGATGTAGTAGTGATAGCAGAAAACGAAAAAAAAAAACCTAAAATATAACTTGAATATATGGAACATTAATCTGAAAAAGTACAGTTATATGAACTATAAAAAACGAAAATGATGGTGAAGGAGAGAGCCGACAGGTTAGAGTGGAAGAACATTCTTCAAGAGTGAATTGCGCCTTTCAGCTTGCTGACGAAATTATTTGTATGGTTTTGTTTACTGTTTTATGTATTTAGAATTATTTTTATAAAGCAAGTCTGATAAAGTATCAATAAATAAATTTAAATTAAATCCTATTACACCATTATATAAATTATAATATAATAAATGTTTTATTTTTGTAACTTTCAAATACCTTTATGTAAAAATATGTATATGCATTTTTGATATTATGATCATTATAATACTACGTATGTATATTTATGAAAATTTTATAAATGTTTATATTTACTACCATAATAAATTAAATTAAAAAGATTTAAAGTTTATTCATAAGTATAAGTATATAATAAAAATAAATTTTTACAGTACTAAATTTCTACAAGTTGATACAAAGTAACTTTATATATAACTATATCAAATATACGTCTCTGTACATTAATTTATTAAAAATATCTTTTCAAAATATTTCGTATTAAAAGTCATTAATATCACTATTGACCAATACTCAAATTATTTGCCTTGTGAAAAGTTTCAATAAAGTTTGATTTATAACTGTACGCAGACACTGCATCAGTTATCTCTGATAAAAGAATAAATCGAGGTAATGTTTTTAGGGTTTGAGTAGGGAAAAAGTTACTCGACGCGAACGATATGCGACCGGTTCCATTTATGAAATCGATTTGAAACGATATTTTCATTTTAAACTCAGACCGTCTCTCTCAATATTGTCTTTTCGAAAACGGTCCTGCCACAAGCCAATGGCAAAAATGTTTCCAATTATTGTCACCGCTGTTTAATATTATGACAGATGAAGTAAATTGTCGAGGTTGTAGGTGATGTAAAAGGATATTTTATTTTATTATAGCACACCTGCGATATTTAATAAAATTATGTTTTTTAAAGGAATGCATTTATATTTAATGCCTCATTACTCTATAGAATATCGGTTTATAAAGACTAATTTTTTAGTTATATTTTAAAGTCAATATTTTAATTGGAAAACGCACTAAAAATAATTGCAATTGTTAATAAAAAGGAAGTTTTACTATCCAAAACATTAGTTCTTACATATTTTTTATTTTGTCGTTAATTTTTGTTAATATATACCACTTTTAAAAAAATACAAAATATTTCCGAATGTATTGTACTGATATTATTTATTAATTACGTCAATTAATTTGATAATTATGCAAGGGTAATCTATAAAGACGTGTTAAATTGGTTTAGTTTTAACCCTTTGAGTAGGAAGAACCTCACGGAATTATCGACATACGAGTAGCTTCACTAATAAGGTATTATGCAACGTAACACGTTTATGTATTTTGCCATTACATAATTATTAAATACGGCGATCGCGTTTAAAAATCAATAAACAGACATGGAGTATAAATTTTTCAGATATATAATTTAAAGCTCGGAGGTGGCTCAGTTTTATTTATTTTAACTATTACTTTAGAGTAAATGAGATAATATGCAGTAAACAGAAATAAATACCTCAATATGTTGTGATTACATCAAATAACAATAGCAATTGAATAAAATTACAAAATTAATTTATTGGAGTTTAAATTGTTCTTACAAAATAAATTGCAATGCTTTTGATAATTACATTTTTATTTAAATTACAAACATTTTATTGGAGAATTTTTATACAATGCTTTATCTAATTGGGCAGAGATTGAAAGGTGGATATTTAGTAGGTACAATATACTGAAGAAAATTACATCTATCTGTTTTATTCGTTTTTAGTCAGTAAATTCAGAATCGTTTAAATGTTTGCATTTTTTCAGTATATCTTAAGGATATAAAATTTCACTTTGAAAAGTACCAAAACATTTTTTAACAAAAGACCATTATTTTCCTGGTTAACTCCATGAAGATAGTTATTTAAAGAAAAGTAATTAATGTATTAAATGGTACAATTGTTTATATATATTTATTTCTATCGGCATCACTAATACTGGATAAAAAATAAAAAAATTAAATGTGAATTTTCTACTTAATAAATTACTGGTTTCAATTGTATTGTATTTTATTATGTGATATGGAGTGCCAAAAAGTAACAGCCTCATCAATCCAGTATATATTTTCTATTAGAAGATTTTAGTACAACATCAATTAAACGTTGCGATTATATTCTTAACAAACATGTTATTCTGTTTTGACTGTAAATTTATAAACACTTTCGATTTGGAGAAAGTGTTGTTTGAGCGAGTTCCGAAACTCTGAATAAACAGACGCACGATTCGTGTAAATGGTGTAAATTTGCGAGAGAGATTTGAATGGAATCCCTAATTCACCGGCTAGAGTGCCTGTTGATCGGATTTTATTTATATGGGTTCATCAGCTATTTAATCCAAATCAATTCCATCGTATTTAATTTGAATTTATATCTGTACCGATAAAGGTTAAATAATTGAGAACGATAATTTCATAATTAATAATGAATTTTAATTTTTAGTTAATTAATTTGAATAACATATTAATAAACAATGGCAAATTGTTGTCATTTTGGTAGAAATTACATCTTTCCAAATATTTACTTTTTTGTGCCAGAGAAATCATCTGGCACAAAAAAATAAACGTAGCGACGTAGCACTTAAAAGATGTTCAAGAAAAAATAAAAAAACAATTTCATTTAAAAGGAAATGATGGACGAACATATTATGGATAAGTCGACTTCATAGAATATTTTTGAACAGTTAGAAGTGATTATAGAAGATGGTTATATTGATAATTTCTCTAAAAATTCCGACCTTAAAATATACATTCTTGATATGATTAAAATATAGAAAAAGAACTATAAAACATCTTTTAATATAGTAACTATGCAAATCTACATTCAAACATTCTAATGTTTTTAATTTGATAGGAACACATTTTCCATAATTTGTAACTTATATAAATAAACTATAAATATTGTTTTAATAGAATCTTATTGTGTAGGATTTAATAAAAATGTATTATATGTATTGAACGTATTTCACGAATTTGAATAATATATACTTTTGTGAATTTATCTTAAATACTAGTGGTTTTTAAGGAGAACAAAATATACCACTGTTTGCCTATTTTATTGTAAGAATATAGCTATCTGTCATCATAACTATTAGACAAAATCTATGTTTAATACCAAGTATTAGTAAACATTGTACAGAATAATATTTACTAGGCTATGTATTTATTAAATTTTATATAAGACTAAGACCTAAATATATACAATTACATGCCAAAAGGAAAAGGGAATTAATGATATCGCCTGTATTATGGTAAACCTCAATATATTATTTTATGAAATTTAGCAGGATGTCGAAGTGTCTCGTTTTTAGCCTTCAGAAGTATTGAAAAAATATAAATATTTAATATTTATGGCCGGGAGATTTTGAATTTAATTTACATATCGAATAATTTCATTCGGTCGTTAATAACGACGGATGAAACTCATAGTAATGATTAGAGAGCGGATTTCTAGCATTATGCTTATCCATACTATTAATAGCATCGAAAAAATTTCTAAATATCTATACGAATCTTGAAGAATGTAATTACTTAGCGCAAGTATTTTTGCTTTTTTTGCTTATTTTGACTTTTTGTGCTTATTTTGACTTTCTGTGCTTATTTTCATGCCTTTTTTCGATTCTGACGCTTATTTAGAGAATTTTCTTAAACATTTAAAAACCATTTAATAAAAATTTCACGCTGATATTAAATTAATGTGCTAATATATAATATATAATATATATAATATAATTTTCGTAAAAATCCGTATCCCATCATTTATAGATTATATTTGTATTACATATTTTCTTCGTGCCTTTTGACAACATAATTGTTTAAAATCTTCATAATATGATACAATAATCATAATGAATTTTATTATCAATAAATATTATAAATTACTAAACAGGTATTAAATGTAAACAAATTAAAGAGGTAGCTAATAATCAGGTGTTCTGCAACCGTATCAATTTTCTACTCTCGGCAAAAATACGGATGGGACGACTTTATCGTTTTCGTTAATTTTCATATTCAAACTCGCATTCATAAACTATTGAATTGACATTCCAAAAACTTTGCTTATATATCGAAAATTACTATATGCGAGAATCGAATTAACCTGGGGAATCACAGATAAATTATATTATATAATTCACATGTATATTTAACCCATAATGCAAAAGGTGAAAACCACAATACAAGAATTAATTAGAGACTATCCAGAATTAACAAGTGAAAATAATACATTATTGGCATGTTTAAAAATAGTAAGTTTTATTTTATTTCCCAACTGCATCCTAACTAGTCAAGACTTGTATGTAAAACATGTTATAACAACACTACATCAAGAACGTTTGAAAAAGTTCAAAGCTGAACTAAAAAACAGCACAATTTCACAATCCTTAGCATCATCTTCAACAAACGATAGGCAATTTAAATTAAATTCACATTTGTGCAAAATACTTTTACATTCGAATATCCCTTTAAGAAAATTACAAAATAATGCATTTAAATCTTTCTTTTCAAAATATTGTAAAATGCGCATTCCTGAGGAAAAAATTATGAAACCTTGCGTACTATGAAATCATACAAATAATTAAAGATATTATTAACAATAATTATATGTGGTTTGGTGTGGATGAAACCACAGACGCTTGTTTAATTTAATAATTGGAGTTTAACATGAAGACATCCGACCAATAGTATTTTGATATATACAAAAGAATTGAAGAAAACTGATAATAACATTATAGCAAAATTCATAAATGATGGACTGACAAGCTTATTTTTGCCATTGATAATACCAAGTTACAAAATTTTACTAATAATGCATTTTGTTCATTGTAAAAGTTTAGCATATGGATAGAAACGAATTTCAGAAACTATAAGAATGAAATTTCCATTTGTAGATTTAATTAAATATGGAAAAATAGTTCTTATATTCTTCTGTGAGTGCAATTATTCAAGGAGTCATTACCTGATATCTCACTGCCCCATAAACCAGTGCTAACCAAATGGGGAACTTGACTATATGCTACGATGTACTATGCGAACAATTTTGAAGAATTTAATAAGGTTATATACAACTTTCCCGAATCGACAAGCAAATCAGTTAATGGCTGTCAAACAGTTCTTAAGAAACAAGAGCTTCCTTCGAAACAATTTAGTTACATAAAATCGCGTTTAAATTTTGTGAGCAACACAATCAAATATTTATAAAAGCAGATTCAATTTAGAAAATACCTGGACGCATTGGCCAAGAAATCAACGTAATATCGAAAGAAGTATTCGGCGAAAATGAAGGATTTTTAATATTAAATAAATTAAACTTGATTTGGAATGGCAATTTTTAAATGGATACAGCTATAATTTAAAATAAAGAGAAGCTTTTCCACTTTCAAAAATTTATTGAGCGTCAGAAGTAATAATTTTTACAATTAAACCCCTAGAATAACATTTAATGATCTACTGTTTTCATGAATAGATTTTAGTTATTTCAAATGTATACAAAATTACAATTTAATTTTTAAATACTTACATAATATTATATATTGTGTAAAGAAAGTATGTTTATTTTAGTTTTAAGCAGAATTTCTATGTAAAATATGTTGATAAACGTGTAACATATTGAGAAAATATAGTTTTCTTTAGTGCTTTTTTCGTGTTTTTATGCTTTTTTCCTGTTTTTATGCTTTTTTAATGCTTTTTTTCTCTAAATTTGGTGCCTTTTTAAGTGCTTTTTTTCACATTTTTTAAAGCTTTTTTATCAGTTCTCTAGTAATGATAAATACATCATATCCGCCCTTCGAACCCTTACCGAAATTAAGCATGCAAATAATTCTCTTTATAACACATCCAATAAACTATTATTTAACCAAAGTGCATTAGCCCTAAAAAATGGATACTAAACACTTTCTTATTAAATATTGTGATACCCGTAATCCCAATATTCCCTCAAAATAAAAATATTCCACAAGTATTCTTCACCAAACCATAAGGTCGCATTATCCGAACAGTTCCAATAACTAGTAAATGTGCATGTGGAAAAAATGAGTTAAATGTGTTACGGTTTTTCTAGAAATGGTGCGCTTAATGTCTACTTATTGCGCGCCATCTTTGTTCTGTGACGTTTAGCTCAGTTTCGCTTTAACCATTGTGTTGTGTAGACGTCCAAATTTTATTATGGATAAATATACGCCACAAGAACGAGCAGAAATAGTGACAATATTTATTGAAAATATTCGTTCCATTATTGCCACTCAGCGGAAATTGCGTCAAAAATATCGTTCAGTGTCTCACAAAACCACAATTTATCGTTTACATGCGAATTTTCAGTACGGTACGACAGCAGACAGGCCTCGTTCTGGAAGACAACGAACGTCTCGCAACGCTGAAAATGTGGCTCTGGTGCGCGATAGTGTTACAGAGTCTCCAGAAACATCAATTCGGAGACGTGGTTCCCAGTTACACATTTCTGCACGCAGTTTAAGGCGAATTTTGAAAACTGATTGATAATGTTCCCGTACAAAATAAAATTAACCCAAAAATTCCTACCGAGAGATCATGATCAACGAGTTGAGTACAGTAATGCAATCCTAAGGCTGTCTGGTGAAATTGAAGATTTTTAGTCTAAATTGATAATGAGCGATGAAGCCCATTTTCTTCTCAGTGGCCACGTCAATAGACAGAATAGTCGGTTTTGGGGAAAACACAATCCTCAATTAATTCCTGAAAAATCATTGCATCCACTAAAAACAACTGTATGGTGTAGTATTCATACTGGGAACATCATTGGTCCCTATTTTTTTTTTTAAATTGACGAAGGTGTTGGAGTTACTGTTAATGCTGAACGGTACCAAGACATGATTCGAAATTTTCTTGTGCCTGAAATGGAAGAGTAAGGACTAGAGGACATGTGGTTTCAGCAAGATGGGGCCACAGCACATACAGCTCGTTCAACAATTCAATTATTGAATGACGTTTTTCCAAGAAGACTTATTTCGCGAGGTGGCGATTTAGCATGGCCAGCCAGATCTCCAGATTTAACAGCAGCAGACTTTTCTTATGGGTTTTTTTTTAAATTAAAAGTTTATGTGAATAAACCCCAAATGATTCAACATCTTAAAGACAATATCCGTCACGAAATTGGACGGATATTAAAAGGATGTCATGAAAAATGCCCTAAAAAGAGCCGAAAGTAGTATAGCAAATCAAGGTCACCATTTAGCCGATATAATTTTCCAATCATAACGAAAAAAAATGAAAAGACCAAATAAACTTTTAAATCAAAGTTATAGGTAATCAAAATGGTAGCGGGACTTTTTCCCCACCTTGTAGATAGTACTTGTTGTAATGCCACGGCTGACTCTCACATATTTGTAACTCTTTATATGCCATAAAATTAAATTAACTTGTGCGGATCTCACTGTCTGAGGCAAGAAAGATAAATGCTAAAGGTGTATCTTGGATCTGCGATTGTTGCCTTACTGAATGAATTAAAACTATATCAATTTTAATTCATTATCAGTTTCACCCATAACTTATGGAGTCGTACCATTGCTGAAGAGATCGTACATGAGATTGCTGAAAGAGATAAACAAAAAATTAATGTATTTTTTTATAGAGTTGTGATTGAATTAGACAAAAACGAATCTCTGACATTCTGCTAATACTTAGTGTTTATGTTCCTGACTCAAATCCTATTCATCTTGGGAAATTTGAACCCAAGCGTTTCAATGGATGTCGTCCTATCAAGCTGCAGCTTTGTAATGAAGAGTCTGCCAAAACTGCTATTCGTAACTCTCATGTTTTAAGTTGAATCCAAATTTGAGAAGATAATATTTCACTTTACTAAATCTTTGTTTTTATTATCAAAATATCCGCGGGCTTCGTATCAAAACACATCATGCCTACAATTTATCGCTCCATCCTCACTTTAACAGCATTACACTGAGTGAAACTTGGCTAACCAACTCTATATTGGATAGTGAACTACTGACCTACAGCTATAAAATCTTCAGATGCGGTCATCGTTCTCGTGTTACTGGTTGTTCTTCTGGTGGTGGGGTCCTTACTGGTGTCTCAGATGTAATTTGATTTAACAGCTGTTATCAATCTTGTTTCACTTGTGGACTTCGTTGCATGCAAATGTATATTTAACCAAATACTGTTCTATATTATTGTAATTTATCTTCTGATTCATTGTCATGTCTATTGGGATCGTTAAAACTGTTAATGTTTGACAAATAAGTTTTGATTATTGGTGACATTAATGTACGATAATTCTATTCTTCTAATAGTGTGCAACCTTCTTCGGCAAAATTAAATTATCTACTTAATTTTATCAACACGTTAAACTTAACTCAAAGTAATTATGCGATTAACATTAATTATAGATTACTTGACTTGATTCTAACTAATATGGGTACTGGTCTCTGTTGAACGCGAGGTACTGCCTTCTGGAAGATAATCATCACCCAGCACTTATTAATTCGGAATCTTTTCCACAAATAATAATACAAATTATAATTTTCGTAAGGACAATTATCCCAAACTCACTTCTGTCGGTGAACTGGTTTTTCTTTAATGGTTACACTTATGTCAATAAAGCGCTAACTGCATTCTACTAATCGTTTTACAGTATACTCGATGATACGGTTGTCTTATATGTTAGTGGCAAATCGTCTTTTCTGCTGTGGTTCAAACGGCAATTAATTTCAAGGATTATTATCGCCATAAGTGAAATTGATTGATTTCGATTACTATTAACAGGAGTTCAATCGACTCAAAGGTGAATAAAAGTGATGACAAGAGTGTCGTATATGACTTACTTGGACAAAACATGACAATTGGCCTAAAAATCTGTAAAGTGTTACCAAAAAAATTGCCTCCAACTGCAAAATGGTGATCCGATGTTTGGCAATCCTGATAAAATTTTTAACTCCTTTGCTGTTGCCTTTTCTGATGTTTATATACAATCATCATCAAATGTTCCTTTTGCTAAACATTTGAACTATACCATTCCTTATGATATTCCGCAATTTAATTAAGCCGATATTATTAACAGTATTAATAAATTTAAAATATCTAGTGACGATCAACTACCTAGTTTCTATATTAAAGATTGGAAATACTTATTTGTTGGCCGTCTACTGACGATTATAAAACTGGCTAATCATACTCATACATTTTCGTATTTATGGAAACTTGCCCATTGAATCCCAGTATATGAAAAAAGGTGACAAAACCTATGCTGATAATTATGTACCTATTGCCATTCTATCAAAGTTTGCTAAAGTTTTCGAGCAAGTATTATACGCTTTCTTGTAGAGGCACATAATAACTTTAATCTCTTAATCTCGACGCATCAACATGGTTTTATGTCGGATAAGTCTACAATTACCAATTTTCATCCCTCATGTAGGTTTTATACAGATTTTTCACGAGCTTCCGATATTTATTTTATTGAATAAACTTGCCACATTTGGATTCACCTCCTGTTGTCACCAAACTATTTGCACTACAATGGTCATAGGTCTTACGATTTGTTTCTAGATTCGGGGTGCTGCAGGGCTTTAATCTTTGTCCACTTTTTTATCATATTTTTTAGCGATCTTATTTCATCTTTGTCCTGTCACGTATTTACATATGCAGTTGATTTGATTTTTTTTTCAAATATTTGCTATGTGCATGATTTACTAGTTAGTTACAAGATAATCTTGACTTAATTTCTTGGTGGTGTGATAAAAATAATTTCAGACTAAATGTCAATAAATGTGTTTCCTTTTCAAATACCTACGGAAATTAGATATTTGAGTGTAACCTTTGATAATCACATAAGCTTTGTGAAACATATCAATAGGTTATGTATCTCAACCTCCAAAATGATAACATTAATTTTGCGAACGTTCAAATTTTTTGACAATAGTAATCTAGTTAAGTGTCTGTATTAGGCTTTTATACGCAGCGAATATAGAATAGAATTGGTTTCTTCAATATATGTATTTAATGCTACCAATTGAATGGCTTCAGCACCGATTATTCAAATATTTAATAATTAGAAAAAACACGAATATATTTCGTAAAACTACAACAAATGAGTCTTATTAAGACTACAAGAAACAAATCAGTTTTGAAACAACTACTTCTTTGGCTAATACCTCGATAGGCATAGTTAATAAGACTCATATGTTGTAGATTTACGAAATGTTTTCGTGTTTTTTCGAATTATTAATTAATTTTCTACAACGTAAAGGACTAATATATTTTTATTATTAAATATTTAAGTTTTTAAGAACTTTCCCCGAGAGGGATATCGATTACTAATTGCATAATTTTTGCGCAAATTAATTCACTGCCAATAGATTGTCCTTATCTCCTTTGTAGAGGTTTTTTTCTCACGCGTCATACAAGAATATTTTTCACTCCGACTACTAGGTCCGTTAATCTTTTTAAGTCGCCGATTCACCATATGCGTAGAAATGTTGACAACTCGTTTACAGATATTTTTATCTAGAGTCATGTTTTTAATTTTAATTTCATTTTCTCGCATTATTGGGTTTACGTAGGTCTACAAAATTGGTGCGAATTTATATATTTTTATGTATGTGTTTTCCTTTCTTAAACTTAGTTTTAGTTTAGGTTTAGTTCATTTTTGTTTAAGTTATATGTAAGAGTTTTAGATTAATTATTTATATTTATTATCAGTTTGTCATGTAATTGGTTTTCTGTTGGGCAAAAAAGATCATTATTATTACCATTATTCTTATGAAAGGTAATAAATATACTGGAGCTCAAAAGTAATGCAACACTCAGAGAGAAAAATGTTTTAAACGTTTTTGTATTAAATTTACGTTTTCGTGTCAGAACAAACGATTACAATTTGGTGCAGGTTGAATAAAAAATACTGACAAAGATTCATTAATGTGTTGGTCCGATTGTTGTAGCACTCTCTAACTCGGTGAGGCATAGACCGATTCAAGTGGTCGATGTCTTCTTGTGGCAAGCGCTTCAACGCCTGTTGAACACAGATGCCCAATTGGTCCAAAGTCCTTGGTGGCTGTGGCAATCGCGGAAGTGTTGTTTCAATGCTATCCCATACATATTCTATTAGTGAATCTTGCAGGCCAATCCAAAAAGCTCTTCGCCAGATTTTTGTATAGAGTCCATTATTTGACCGTATGCGACCTGGCGTTGTCTTGCTGAATAATGACGTTTGGGATAGTCTCAATGCATGGAATTGCAACAGGTTGTATAACTTCAGCGATGTACCGTTGGGCTGTTAGATTACCCCTAATGAACATCATGGGGACCTACTTCCAAGACATATAGCACCCCATACCATGATGCCAAGGGTATTGGCTGTGTGGCTTCTAAGGCAAACTCTACATTTTGCCTTTCACCGCGAAATCAACGGTCACGTCTACGTCCATCATGGGCCACTAAGTAAAATCTGAACTCTTCACTAAAGCAAATGAAGTTTCACTCTACATCTCAGTCGAATCTGACTTGTCACTATTCCAAGCGACGAACTTTGTGCAACGGAGTCATCAGTAGCACCCAAAACGGACGGAACGCATAAAGGCCCATGTCAAGAAATCTTCGATTAATTGTTTTCCTAGAAACCACACGTCCTGTTGCTGCAACGAAGACATCTCGAACTTGCCGCACAGTGTGGTGACTATTACTTATCGCAAGCAATTTTAGATACCGTTCTTGACCACCCTGTATAATCCTAGGCCTACCAGAACGTCTCTGTCACTGATAGTCATTTTCTTCAGACCATTTTCTTCATAATTACATTACAGTTGAGGGTGTAATTTCGGGTCTTCGGGCTATTTCCCTCAAACTAAAGCCCGCCTCTGTCATACCAACAATGCGACCTCTTTGAAAATCACTTAATTAATGAAATCATCGGGGTGCCCGAATTCTAGTCATTTTAGAAAGGTTTTCAATATACTGAAGAGCTCAGAAAAGATCAGGGTTGGACAGGTGTCTGGTTATTAACATTATTACATTTGCTTCATACCAACATCTTTATTTACAGAAAAAGGGAAATAAATTTACATGTACATGATTAACAATATGACAATGATACAATATACATTTTTTCCTGTCAAACGGCTATCGACTCGCGGTCTTTCAGCTTTATTTTTCGGATAAATGTAAAACACGTGCGTATTTGTTGCTGGATTGAACCACATCTAAGGGGTGTTGCATTACTTTTGAACTTAAATCTGTCATGGCAATTAACAAAAGTCTGTATCCCACGATATGTATAATATTTAAATTTATGCAGAATGCTATATCAGTATTATTTTAAAGTATTAAAACTAAGTAACAAAGAAATTAAGAAATTAATGATATATTATTTACCCTGACGCATAAGACCGCTAATAAATTATGGCTTATTAAGAAATATCATTTGCTTGTTATCAAAATCTACTTACTTATACATGTAGCAATTTAATTTACAAAAAGGGAATATTAGAATAAAACTAATTTTTGTGTATTAAATTTTAAGAAAAAAAATCCAGATTGTTGGCGTTTTAACGCTTATAATATTCACTTATTTAAACATGCATGCCACCTGTACAAATATTCAAATTTCGCTCGAAAATATTACATTTCAATGATATAGGTAATTCCCACGCCGGACATAAATCAACAAGTGCTCGTTTATATGCGCCGCTTCCGGGGCCGAACGGGTTAGTGTAAACCGACCGCTTTTCGTCCCTTGTTTATGACTATGTGTATTCGATGCACGCCTCTGTCGGGCCGCAAGTCAGGTCGAATGGTCGGGGGTAGTTCCGCGTAGGGTGTTTATGGTGTCCGGGTCGTCCGCCCTCGGGGCCGCTCCTCGCGTAGAAAATTCATCCTCGATTGCATTTTTATCCGACCAGACAGACGAAACCGCCGCTTCGGGCAGCTCGGTATCATATTTCTTGTGTGCGGATGAAATTGATATATATTGGGATCTAAATTCAACTGAACAGGCAAATAATCGTGGATATCCAAGTGTAAAGACTTGTGGGGGTAGAGTTACGTTTGATCCTATCCCACAAATTTGTAAAATTAGAGTATACTGTTACGGCTATATTTACGTCCACCTTGAGGGATAACTATTCTGTATTACTAATTAATAAAAGTAATTGATATAGATGTATGTATGTAGAAATACTTGTTGAGATTGCGATTTTTGTGTTGCCAAGATAAAATATTTCAGTAATGCTGATAAGAGACATATTTGAAACGTATTTCTGCAAAATATGCTATCGATCACAATTATGAAACTCATTTATATATTGAATTGAAATATGTTCCAAAGACACATTTTGGTACCACAGGGATAGTATAAACTAATCACTTTGAATGTTTTTAAAAGACATATGCATAAATATGAGGAAAATGACTAAATAATTGCGTCAAGTATGAATTTTAAGAACATAAAAGTGTACTCTTAAAATACCTAATTATAACTATATTAGCAAAAATGAGGCCACGATCCAAAACAAATTTAACATATGTTTAATGGCCTAAATATATTTGTGGCAAAATTTTTATGACACAGTTCTTCTCAGTTATAGCCTGAATAATTATTTAATATTACAAATATATTTTCTTTTATCTAGAAGCAAAAAATGAATCATGAAGCAGTTTTATTTAGCTAATGCAAATGATAATGTATTCTATAAACATATTAGTTAATCAGTTCCATTATGTATTAAACAAAATAAGTTTATTTTATTTTAATATTTATATATCAATATTAGTGAATAAAACTATTGTATTATAACTTTTCATAATAATTTAATTACATGAAATATTAAAACATTTTTACTGAAATATTAACAATAAAATTTATATTATGAAAAGCACGGTTAATTAGTGTCAGATTATTTACTTATCGTGTGACAATACCAAACATGTACGATACTATGGTAATGTAATGGTAATTATATAATCAAACAAAATTCGTAATGTCTAAGTTATCAAATTTCTGGGTAATGTTAATCCAGTGAAGTAATATTATAATGCCCTAATTCTGAATAAAGATATCTCCTTATTTTAAACTTTTGAAAAATTTAAATACAATTATACATTTAAGACTTCTGTCGATGACCGCTTGTAGCTCTTTTTAAGGAATAAATTTTATTATAATTACAGGATTAAACATCATTTTTAAGGTGTTGAACAAAGTTTAAACATTTTTTGATACAATAAATATGTTAAAAAAAAACAAGACAGTTAAGCAACTTGATGAAGAAAAATGCTGCGTAAAAATGGTGTCGGTAGTAGTGTTTTTCGCTCTACTAAGAGGCAGAAACATATTCTGTTAACCACTCCGGCGCCTTCACCAAAATGCAACTCAGTCAACCCACATGGCATTCATTGTGTTAGTAGAGATGTATTTATCACTAAATCTTCTATTAAATTTTTATATATTTCTAAAAATTTAATTGCTATTCTAAAACATCATTCTATATGTATGAGTGAGATAAATTCAACCAGTTATACTAATAGTAAATAATAAATCAGAATATATGTTATAATCAACTGATTATCAATTTAATCGTTTGTATATTTACAGAACAAAATGTAAGTCATCAAAATGCATTAATTTTTAAATAATGGGTCTTTTTTAAGGACATGATAGCCGTGAAATACTAACAGTGGCCCTATGAATACGGGGACAAAACGGTGGAACTATAGTAATAGTTCACCGATACCCCTACTGTCCTGCTTTCATCCACTTTGTACTCCTTAACCTACTTATTAACAATTTTAACAATTAGTAATCAATTACTACAAACAAAAACAAATAGTAATATTAAGAAAAAGAAAATCAACAGTGGAAAACACATTACAAATAAGTAATTAATGTCCGACTCACCGTTTCCTCTGTTTTCTCTAGGAACGTCTCCTCCCTTCTTAGAATGGCGGGGCAGGCCATGGTGACACTCTTCAAGATAGATCACCACACCGGGTTCCTCGGCTCTAAACGGTGTCCCAGACTCTCATCCACCTCTATTATTTTCTTCAGCCATTTAGGGCATTCGAATAGGTAGTGGAATGCCACGTTATCTGCCTGCTGATCGCAGGTAGCGCGTTCTTCGCTGTACCAATACGACACAGGTAACTCAGGAAGGATCCGTATCCGCATAGGAACTGGTTGATGTGGTAGTTTAGTTCCCCGTGCCTCATTTTTATCCACGTTTCCACATCCGGGAAAAGGGAGCGGGTCCACTCTCCGCTTCACATTCTCTACCACTTGATCGGCAGACATTGCCTGGCATCGAGCTTGGCCTCCCTGTGCGGCACTTCTCTCAGCACTACGTCGTGGTCTTCGCCTCCAGATACGGTGGAGGAGAGGACGACAGCAATTCAGTATCCTCGTGTGAAACGCATAGCCTAGATCTCGTCGTATCGGTCCATATTCTGCTGCGTTCTGCTGCAGCCACCAGAAGACGCCTCCGATGGCCATCCTGTGTTAGTCATCAGACAGGAAAGTGTTGTTGCCATACGCGCTTCTCCTAGCGTCGCCTCCTGTACCTGGCTACTGAAGTTGGGGTTCGCTTCGATCTGTATCCCCAGGTACATCGTTCTGGGGCTACTGCTACGTTCTCGCCTAGTAGCAGGATGCTTCCCCCCTGTGTTTTCCCTGCACACTGCCTGGAAAGCCATGTGGTACCAGTCTTATGAGCGGCTACATCCAGGAACACGGATCGCATCCAGTAAGCTACCCTGAAGGTCGTTTCCTTGACGGCAGCTTCCACGTCCTCCATCTCCTTTCATCGGATTATGATGAAGGTGCCGACCGCGAAGCCACAACGTCTACGCACTCAGACATCTTGAGGTTTGGCGCGTCGCCATAGACGATGCCCTGCATGTAGTAGCTAATCCAGCGGTCGCGCAGATAATCCCTGATGAAGGGGACGAGGTATGAGGGGCCCTTCTTTTACCAATCCTTCCATCATTGATGGCCTTGGGATGAAGTTGAATTCATTCTTAACGTTCAGCGTTCTGCCCATGCAGTGCCCTTTCACCTCAGCGGTCGCTGGTTCGCCTTAGCTGCCAGCTTTTTGACACTTTTAGAGCGTCCACTGTGGATTTTACCCTCATAAATCCGTATTGAAGTGGCGAGAGGTCGCTAAACGACAAAGCCAATAGAGTAAAATTAAAAATAGATATTATGTACAATCATTTAAGTAAAGCGAAATAACTCAACATTCGCAAATCATTTATTAGAAACACACCATTAATTTGACAAGGACAGTTAGAAAATGATTAACGTGTAATTGAAACTAGTCACAGAAAATAAAATATAAGTGGTATAATAAAGTTAAGTTATTTAAAAAATGCCTCGTTTGGTATTCTCAAACTTTCAGGTCGGTGCTGGCAAACTCGGTGGCTGCCACAAAGGCCTGCCAATCGCCATAGTCTACTTCCCACCGGGGTCCCGGTTTGAGAAAGAAGGAATTCATCAGCTGATCACGCTCCTAGACGGTGAATTCGATGTGGCCGTTGACGCTCATTTTGAGATAGTGGGGACGTATTCCACGTTCGTCCCTCTACTGTTTAACATGGTTTCGCCCTTCTTCTGTTCAACCTGGTTTCGCCACATTGGGGGGCTTTGGCATTGAAATTTCACCTCTCCCACCTCTATGGGTTGTCCGCAACACATACCACTGACGTGTCCTTCCAATCCTTCAGAGTGACATTTGGGGAGCGATAGCCGTTTACAACAACGGCATATCCAGATGCCGTTCATGTTGATATTGTTGGGTTCGCTGAAGATAATCACATCCGGCTGGAACTCTGTAATGCAGACGGCCATCACGTCGTGAGCAGCATGGCATCTGTTAGCGTTGGCCTGAAAGAAGTAGATTGTGGTTTTGGCCGGTGCAACAGACGATGCCCTTCCTGGGGCTCTCTGGTGATGTTCAATTCAATTCAATTAAATTCAATTCATTTATTGGTTTATGAACATTCGTTTACACAAGTCAGTAGTATATAATAATTAACATTGGGTATAGAAATATAAAGATAAAATTATGTAAAATGATGCGCTTAATATGTTAAAATAAATAAATAAGCTAAAATAACAACAAATAAGCTAGTTACTACTATATTACAAAATAAAATATAGAGTAACATGAAAACATATATAAAATATACATATAGGTATAATAACGTTAATCATATAATAAAACTAAAGTGATAGAATAAGTAATAAATGGAAAGCATAAATTTACTGTAAATTTGATCCGGTGAATTGAACAAACTCAACTGCCTGAGAATATATGTACAAACTAGACTAGTATACACGAGGTAAATATGTAAGTTAAGTCTATAACAGACCAATTAATTTAAATGTCTTGTCCCTGTGCAATTTCACCATGTGTCAAGAAATCATCGATTTTATAAGGTGACAATTTAAGCAGTAATTCCTTAATAGCACTTTTAAATTTATTAAATGATAGATTACGTACCTTAGGGGGTTATTTGTGGGATACTCATGGTGTTCGTGCGTCTTATACGTGTGCAAGTATCGTTTGACGTAGCAGAGACATTCTAATATAAATACAGCTGGTAATGTAAGAATACGCAGTTTTTTGAACATTTCTCTACAGTCGTCTTGGTAGCCAAGTCCATTAATAATGCGAATGGCTTTACGCTACAAGCTGAAAAGTCTGTGGCGGGAAGCCGAGTGGCCCCACACCAGAATTCCGTATTGAAGATAAAAGTGGCAGCCCTCATAATATACCGTTCTGAGTATCCACCCAGATACAGAATTTCTAAGGCTTAGCCGATAAATCCCCCAAGACATTCGCTATTTCAGCACCATGCTGGTCCCACTTTAAAGTGTTGTCCAGTTGAATGCCCAAAAATTTTGTGCTCGTAGATTCTGCCGTATCTGTTTTGTTTAAAGTAAAAACCATGTTTTGGATGGATTAACTGTAAGCATGTTATTATTGTACCATTGTTCTGTCTGGAGAATCAATGTTTTGTTTTTATTTTGAACATCAAGTGTAGAAGTTCCCACATTGACAATTGTTGTATCGTCAGCAAACAGATAGGTGTCGCAATTGCCCAGGTGTAAGGGAAAGTCATTAATGTAAAGAAGAAATAGTAATGGACCCAGAACAGATCTTTGTGGTACACCATGCTTAATTAGCTGTAAGTTTCTCAACTAATATAGAATGTTGAGTCAAAAGCCTTGCTAGAGTCCAAGAACGATGCTAATGCATATTGACCACTTTCAAAACAGTCCAGAATATTATTAACCAAAGCTTGATAAAGATATTAATTATATGCCACTCTGTAAAATTAGAAAAAAACAACACAAGTTTAGTTTAGTTTTAGATTCTAAACTGCGGATAAATATTTCAAAGCCAAATTATAAATAACAAAAATAGAAAAATAGTGATGTGATGCATAACAATTTAACCATCTAAAATGTATCTTATTATATTCACATATTGTAATAATGCTTTAAGTGAAAGGAATAACAGTGTTCCCGCTATTATTTTAGTCAACTGTAGTTTTTATTACTTGTACCAAGTAAACCAAATTCCGAATGAATAGTAGAGTGTATTTATATGTTTAACATGTTTGTTTCTATTATTATAAAATTGGTGCGATGATAAGGAATTAGGAGCTGTGGTTTGTGGGAATTGATTTTTTTGTGCCATTTTGCAAACCATCGTTGAAAGGAGTCAATAAGCTCTTGAAGGAACATGTGTAATTAGGGCAGTATCATCTGCAAATTACAGGAGTTATTTGGATGGATGGAAGTACAGAGAATCAGGGTTATAGACATCAACGCTAAAAATATTGTATAACAGAGGCGAGAGAGGGGGCCTTGGGAGAGTTCTTATTCTGCAGTAAAGGAAGAAGAGAATGTGTTGTGGATTTTGACTTATAGGGATCTATTATTGGGAAATTGTTTAAATAATAAAAATGATATGAGGAGGGATATTTAGGAGATGGCACTTGTATAATAGGCCTTTATGCCAAACAGAGTCAAACTCTTTCTGGACATCGAAAAATAGAGCTGTAGAAGCTCTGCTTTCAAGATGGGAGCTTTGAATATTTGAGACTAGGATAGTTAGTGGAAGGGAAGTTGATCGATGGGGAAAAAACCAAATTGATATTTAGGTATGTGGTTGAAAATGAAGGAAAGGATTTTGTTTGCACGCTAATTATATCGATTCATACCATTTTTCTAAATTTATTAGCTGATAGCTGTTTTAAATTATAGAGGGTATTAAATCCCAAAAATATTGGACTTACTCGCCACTAAAAATTTATCTAGTCATGTTACACCACATATATTAGTCGGCAACATAGTTTTGTAACAGGAATATCGAATATAATAAATGTACTATATATAAAGACTACTCTAAAGTATTCGATAGAGTACAAAATAACATGCTGTAGAAAAAATTAATGGGTGTTGAAGTAAAATTTATAAGTTAACTGGAGAGTTATTTACAAAAGAGAACTCAGCATGTATGTATAGGTATGTACCAAACTGATACAATTCAGGTATATTTATGGATGCCGCTGAGGTCACATTGGGGACCCACTTTATTTTTATTTTTTATTAATCACATCGGCTCGGAAGCAACAATTTTCTCCTATATGCTGACTACTTAAAAATATTTCAGACATTTGTGATTGTCGACGTTTAAATATAACTCAAAGAAGATCTAAATGAAGTACCAAACGGATGCTTGAAGAAACATCTTAAATTAATTTAGGGAAAATGTTTTTATATTTCATTTGGCCTCTTTACTTATAAATTATATGAACAGATTTTAAATCACGCCAATGAGATTGACAAAACACATTTCGGGTATATGTAACAAGTATCTAACAATATTAGGTTTCATTAAAATGTTTTCTAAAGATTTAAAAATTTGAAATATATAAAATACTTTAATTATTAGATTGTCCTCACCTAGAATACGCTTTAATAGTATTGCAGTAAACGGTGGCCGATATACAAATTTCTGTCACAGTCAAATGTTAAATTTATTAAATATTAGTAGATAGAATAATATACTTAGATATTCTAGTTAAGTTGAAAAATAGTGGTTTGGTTTTATATGTTAAGAAAGTCTACAATAATTTTACAAAGAGCAGGAATTCACTGCAGTGAGCTAGTTGAAAACCTAAAAATAATATAATTAGAAGCTTGAAATCTAGGCGTAAACGTTTATTTTGCTTAGATTTTTACAGATATGGAATGTATAACCAAAATAATCGATTGATGTGATATGTAAATATTTTGCAAAATGGGTACAGCAATCCGATAACTTGCCTAATAATCTGCCCTAAAACCCTGGCCAACCTCCTGCAAGTCTATTCCTCATAAATAAATGAAGCTTTATACTAGCTTAATTCTTAAATTAGAAAGGATGCCATTTTTTAACTTGAGCTATTGAATTCAGGTTTATTAAAGGTTGTTCATAGAAAAGAACTTTGGTTGGTTTCACATTTTTTTTCAAATTCAACAGAATTCAGGACATGTCAGAAAAATCACAGATCTATAGCCCAGACAAATACCAGGTATTTATTTTTTTCAATTTATAATTATGTCTATTATTTTTATGTAATCTCTGAAAATGTATTAATCTAATTGTCTGAATAGCTACATCAATTGTAATTAATTAGTTATTATAATACGTATTTATCGAAAACATTAAAAAATGTATCGATAAATGTTATTGATTCAAAGGAATCAGATTAATCTTCTTATTATATTCCTTTCATGCTTATTGCAACATCAAACAAAATCCTTTAATAAACAATTAACAATTTAGAACACGTGTAATGTCTATTTAGACGGAAATTAATCATTCGGTAAATTGTTACACAGGCGGAAGAACGGAACTGTGCCCGAAACAACTAATTAACTGGTAATTAGTGAAGCCCCATTAATTAACTACCCCGCATCATGATGCTGGACCGTCCATGCCTTTTATGTGGACACACCTAACGATTCGTGACATTATTTAACAGAATGCATGGTGCATTTACTTTTTTATTATCTGAAATTAATCTAGCACGGAAATTGATTGATTTAGCAATTAACGCCACGAGAACAAAACATTGCATCAATCAAACTTTTTTTAAACTTCTTCCCTGCAGAAATTCAATTTTACGCGTGCGAAATTTTGCCGGGTGGAAAAAAAAGTGTCCATAATCCATTCACCCTTTGTTGTCGAAAAGTTTCCGAGTAGAAATTGACAAGCGCGTTATAAACAATTTGCTTGCGCTGTACTTTAACTTTGATTACAATCAGGGGTGGTAAACAGTAATCGAGCTTGAAGTGGGTGGAACTGAGCAAGACACCGGGTTTGGGGGGATTGCTGTAACTTCGTGGGAGTTGTGTGTAATTGTGTTGTGCCGCTGGAACAGCGATTAAAGTTACATTCTTGGCGAAACACTAATGCAAACGTTATTAACAACTTGCTTCAAATGTACCTAGAGACAATAGGGTATAATAAAAATTATATAAAGTTACATTTAATAAATTATTAGTTACTTTTTGTTTTTATTAACATAAAACAATATTGTGCAACCAGTCTACTTCGTATTTTTACTTTTTATATTTGTTTCCTTTTAAAGCTATAAATTTTAGGGATAGTTTTGCCTCTGCGGTGGCATTGTAAGGAAGATAAAGGACGCCTATGTGCGATTTTTCAAGGTTCAATTCTGCGTATAGACGACCACTGTTTGACGTCATTTGCAATGCCGACGCCACCGAATAAGCGTCGTGCCGGGGGCGCCGATCATAACTCACATCGGCTTTAACGCCCATTTTTTATTTCAGAAACCCTACATATCTGTAGTATTAGACGAATTTAAAAATATCTATAACTTGTGAAGTAAAAATTACCTTGAAATCTATAATATAATTTTAAATTATCCATGTTAATTTCGTCTGTAAAAATAGTTCTTAAATGAATAGTGATAATATGATTGAATTTTATGTTAATTAAATATAGTGATAGAACAAAGTTATCATGCTTTAATTACTCATTCAAGATCACTAAGTAAACGCCGTTCATTCCATTAAAACTTGAATTGATTATTATATTTTCAATCTGCAAACTATTTACACTACAGGTTTTTATCATAATTAATTGATATGTAATTCGATAATAGAGAACAAAGATATTAACCAGCGTACTTGGGTTTATTGTTTTGCGAAATATTCTCCGTGAAAATCAATACCTTATTTTTTTTTTAATTTTATTTTTAATGTCAATGTCAAAATGACAAAGCTGTATTAAATTGCCCAAATAAAGGGAAAATAAGCATTTAAAAGCTAATATATGTATCCAAAGCTGATGAACTGCGAATTAGCGGAGGAGAGGTTATGGGTTTGAGTGGAAGATCATCTACAAGTGTGAACTCCGCCCTTCGGCATGCTGTTAAAATTATATGTATGTTTTTCCTTCAATTTTGTGTATTTCAGTTTATTTGTATTTTATATAATCATGATCGATAAAGCTTAAATGAATAAATGAATAAATAAAATGCGATTGGGGCACTTTTTCCACTTCGATTGATGCAACCTTGACCTCGTAATTTATTTTTGATTTTAGGAAACAAAAAGTAATCATCACAGCAAATGAAATACTAATTAGACATTTTCAGTTCTCAAAATATCTCTGGTTTCCTTTTTTCGAAGACTTCTGATAAATAAATGGTTGTGTATCATTAAAAATTGACAGTTCGAAATTGCACTAATAGTAACGTTGCAACGTGCCTGTCAAAAAACAGGCGAGAATTTGCTTTGTAGTGCTTTGTGCACAAACAACCTTTATTGGATTTGGCTTATTTTGAAAGATCCAAACAGTCAGTAAACTCACACGCATATATTTATGATTCGTCATCTGTCACGATATCATAAACGTATATTTATTGAAAATTTCTTTCAATTAATCCACTAGAGTCTATTTTTGAGCAATTGGTAAGTTATGCAGAATCCAATGGTAACATATTTTTTTGACAGCCAAATGTTCATGCAATATTGCTGGTTCCATGATGCCTTAACTTTTTCAGTCATATGATGATTTTGCAATATCATTTCACGCATAGCATCAATATGTGCAATTGATTTATAAGAGATTAAAGATACGTTAAAAGTTGTAAAAAATAATTTTACAGAAATGTTCGGGACTTTCATTTCTGGGCCGATATCTATTTTTCATTTCACTACAAACAACATAAATTGAACATGAATAGGATATGAAAACCTTCTGAGTAACTCTACTGATAAAAAGTCAAACATTACTTTAGGGAAGTCGTCTGTCACCTGAATCGTCCATTTCCGAAATATCAAGGAGTCCCTCGTATAATAAGGTTCTTTGACAATAATCTTTTGATACTATATTTTATCATAAAACATAAAAAATAAAATGATCTGAAAACCTCCAACTGGAAGGTACTAAGGAGAAATTCGAAGGGATCTAAGTTGTAGGTCACACTGTCGGTGGACTCACAGTCCGCTGACAGGGTGGAGAAGCTAGACCGTTTTGGCCAGATTGTACTGAAATCCAAGGGCAGACTTAAGAAAAGCGACATGGAGCTACTAAAAGAGCCTCGTTTAGGTCCAATTGCCCAAGGAATCCCGAGGATTTATCAATGTTAACAAGGAACCTAAAATGCCCTACTTGATCGATGGGCAAAAAGCCTCTAAATGCAAAAATATTGTATCCAATTGAATCTCTAAATTTGACATAGGATTCTTGCAGGAGCCTTGCGTCAATAAGAGAAAGGTAAGTTGCTAACCCTAAGACAATTGTATTTTAGTTTGCATTACTCTAATGGCAGTTATAATGCTTAGGAAAAACACTAATTATACATTTATTCCAGAATTCACCATGAAGAAAGATAAGAGGCAAGTTGTCACGGCCTTGGCCTACTTTTGGGAGAACAGAGCAAACCACCGTCAGAAGAGGTAATAAACACTTCCTCCTGGGATGTGATGCCTTCACATCAAGCATAATTAAAAACTGGAATGTTGCGGAAGAACCCTCTTTGTCGGATTATTTGCAAATTGAGTTCGACTTAGAGCCACCCGATGAGGCCAATCCTACCGCCCAATTAGCCTTACCTCATTTTACCTAGAAGTCATGAAGAAAATTATAGACAACGATTTAAACACACACACATACACTAATCACACAGCGGAAGGATCACGTGGTCGATAGCCAAACACTACTATGTACTATTAAATTTATAGAAATTATTACATCTTTGGAAATGAATAAAAGTATAAGACAATAAGACAATACCTCTAGATAAAGATTTGGCGAAAAGCGTGGGGATACGTACTTTCAAAAATTGCAAAAAATTTAAAGAAATACTAGAAAAAAATATTATTCTCAAACTGGAAACATTATACCTGCAAAAGCTTTTAAAAGCAAACATTGTATTTGTCGAAAAATTTGTATAAAAATTATGAAGAAAAAGAACGAAACAATTATTTTGAGATGTTTTGAAATTTGGGAGATAATAATAAGCAAACTGTATTGTTATACGAAGTTACCGAACGCCACGCTTTCTAAAAAATGGATTATAGTCTTAGGTAATTGTTAAATTCTAAAAACTGGAAAGTTTCCGTCTGTAAAAAATGTAAAATCGTGTATTACTGTACTGTGCAAATGTGGGAAATAATTTACGTGGACTTATGTTTAGATCATCGTGAAAATCCGACGAAGAGAAAGTTTTCCCTAATTTGTATCCAATTATACCAGATCTCATAACCCTAATAGAAAATATTTACATCCTGATCTAACTCTAAAAAACGCAGGATGGACAAAAAACATTTAAAAAATAATTTAATTTACATTTCTATCAACCTCGCAAAGATATATGCCAAACCTATTAAATATTAAAATTAAAGTATCGAATGATGATGAAGAAAAGAAAAAAACTTATAGAACATGGGGCATCATGCCATTCAAGACTAGCAGAATCAGTAAGGAAGTCTAAAACAAGATCGAGAACTATCATTACGTAATTCAGATAATTATTTCGCATTTTCTTTCAACTCGGAAAAGCATTACATTACCCAAAGTTGTCAATTTCAGATTCAGAAGCTGATTATAAATGAAGTATGCAGGTTTTAAATTTGGAATTCACAAATTTCATGACGATTATGTTCACATGGACGTTTTGGATGCAACTGCTGCACCTAGAAGTTCACAAGAAATAGGTTCATGCATCTTGAAACAGCTTCAAAATCTAAGAAGTTAAAAACATATTACAGCTTATAGTGACATGTGTGCAAGACAATATAGGAACATTATAGTAATTAAGGTACCAAGGGCATTTTTTCTTACAACGCCCGTGGTGCCTTCAACACTTTATGTCCCCGGTAATATGATGTAATATTATATTCTATTCTATTTTCATATTATGTAAACAATTAATAAAAATATAATGTCAATAAATCAATGAAGTCGTGCCCTAATTGTCATATTTCAATTTCATTTCGTTAAGTTCACGTTAATTAACGAAGTAAAAGAAGTTTGAGAAACGGAACTGTTGGCATACTTTTAAGAGATATCACAGACATTTGCGCCGAACTCTATGTGGACCAAAGTTAGTATTGAACTAGTTTTGTTATTTGAATGAATTTTGAAAAATAACGCCATAGGGCGTATTATAAAAATTCTAACGCCCTAGGGCGTTATAGTGTTACTAAAGTACCCAAAATCAGGGCAATTATTTTCAATTAATACCATAGGGGACATAAAAGTAGCTTTAACATGGCTAAACATTATCCAAACTGTTGAAGATAATGTGGAAATAATTGATTATACAGGGTGACTGACGAAAAACCTTTGGTGCTGTATCTCGCTTATATTTTATCCGATTTTAATAAATAAAACATCAAATTAAATCATTTTTAAAAACTTTAATATGAACTGAACTGATATTTTTTCTTGAATCCAGTTTTTGACAAACGACGATCAACTTTTTTTTTTCAAATTGCACCGTATATATATTTTGTATTGATCCGCAAGGAGATTCTTTTCTGAATATAAAATTGTAAACGATTTTATCTATTCATCAAACCAAAGTCGAGAAATTAAGGATTTTTGGAAAAAAATTAAAAATCAAGTACCCATAGTAAACAATATAAAGAGCCTATTCCAAATGTCAAAAGTGACAGTGTCAGTCATTGATACAATACTGCAATGATTTTCAATAATTGCATTAATAAAATGAATAACGAAGTATTCTATTATTATTTATAATAGAGATTTTTCTTTCGAATACGTGATCATAAAGAACAACAAAAAATGTATTCTAAAAGGGAAGAAGTAACTAAAACAAATATTAAAAACATCTAAATATATGTGGTGTAGCACCATTCTAATGCAACCTGATTGTATTCAACATTGATATTGGAAATTTATCCAGAAAATTATTTATTTCGTTTGTTATGTAACAATAACATTTTTGTTAAGACCGCCTTTAGTAAAAAGGGTCCCACTTCTCTGCCTTCTAATATACCGCACTACTCGTTAACACTAAATAGTTTTTGGAAAATATTTTCCACAACAACAATCATTGCGCACCAGTCTTCGAAATTTGTCGGCACATGGAATTACTCTATCAGAAAAAACGATTTCTGTAGAAGCACAAAATTCTAGTACAGTAGTAGTACTTTGTTTGAAATCTTGCAACATTTTAATTATTAAAAATCGTTGCAGTATTGTATCAATGGCTGACAATATTACTTTTGACATTTAAAATGGGCTCTGCACATTGTTTACTATGGATACTTGATTTTTTAATTTATTTTTTAAATATTCAATTTGTCAACTTTAAACGAAACCAGTAAAAATATTAAATTATTATATAATAAAATAATTGTATGTTCTTAATCAAACAATTAATTTTCATTAAAATAATAAATGTTATTAAAATATATTTAAAATTAAAATATCCATAGAAATTATGAAGTTCTACACGCCGGTGGTGATTTTAATAAATATTTACATTAACAATATCAATAAAATCATAACCCCACAGTTGCTTCATCTGGCATTTTTATATAACAAATTATCATTATTTCTACAATATAATGTTAATTTTAGTATGATTACATATTACGCAGTTATTTATATAATGATATAGTTTATCCCTTTAATGTACAATGCTTTGGTACAACTAATTAACAATGTAGTTATTCTTTGGCATTAGTTAATATTTGATTAATAATGCGCTCTATTGTATTCAATAGTATTTATGATTATGTAGTACACGAGTTCCATAATTAAACGTTACGCTTGTATTATATTATTCTAATTAATTAATAATGATTATGTTATACTGACCCAGTTTACATAAAAATTCCCGTTCTGCATAAAACACAGATGCATTATTAAATGTTAAAATATTTTTCTAACTTGTTAAATAAGTGCGGTTATATGATACCAATATCATTTTTAATCAGTCAGTTATTTACGGAATTAATATTAATACTTTAATCCAGTTTTCATTTATATGTAGTTGATCCCATTTCAGTATTTACTCTAAACTTGTTTATTTTAGAAATGAAAAACAAGTTTTTAATTTTATTAACACACTAGAGTTTTTAAAGTTTACATATTAATAATGTGAAGAAATTTTAAAATTGTTGGTACATAAAAAGTAGTATAAAGGTCACCACAATACATTTGTTTTAAATATACAATGAAGATTTTGATTTATTTATATATTTTTTTAATGTTTCATGTAACATTCTTGCAAAGTATATTAAAATATTAAGTTTTAGAACTTTATATCAAACCAATCTATCGTTCAGTTCACCATGCTATTTATGTTTATTAAGAGAGATTAGAGTTAAAAAAGAAGGACACAGGATTACTTTGTTTTGCCACTTCATTTAAAATTAGAGGTGACTATAGTTTCTACTAACAGCTAGACATTATCAAATATGATTATCATCATAAAAAATAAATAGTCTGATAATGACTAGCTGTTAGTCGAAACTATAGTAACGTGTAATTTTAAATAAAGTAATAAAACAAAGTAATCGTACCTCCTTGTTCATTGTACCATAAAAAAACGCCTCCATAATTAAACTTTTAGAAATTATAAGTTTTTATTGAAAAAGTAAAGAGCACCGTATTAAAAATCTTATCTAAACTCTCTATTTCGATTGCAATAAGTCAGGAACAATTATACATATAAAATGAGCAAAGAAAGAAAAACACGCTTGAACAAAGACTATACAATATTAATAATTTAAAATAAGAAAACATTTTGTAAATCTACAACAATCAGTCTTACTAAGACTACAAAACAAATTACTTGTTGAAACAACTACTTCTCTGGCTAATACCTCGACAGACATTGATACAAAAGTAATTTGCGTGTTACGAATAGTACAACTATCAAAGCAAAACTAATTTGAATGAAATTATTTCTATTGAATAAACTAATAAATACAATAAGAATGTATTTTAGATTGTTTGAAAGTGAATATTACATGAAAAGTTATTAACAAAATTGAATTTAGACTGACTTCATTAAATTAAACTAGCAAAGCAATTAAATAATCTAGCATTCAAGGTTATAATCATCTGCAGACACGTGTTTAGATCTCTTCAGAACAGCTATATTCTATACAATATTGTTGGGAAATTAAAATTAATTTTTGAATAATCTGAAATAAATAAATTACAAATTTAAACTACGTTGTTTCGCTGTAGTTTTTTTACTAGTGCGATGACAAAACCACTACCCCTTAGATAATTTGTTTAAAAATTTCTCTGTAGTATACGGTTCTATATCGACAAGTAAATTGAGCAATACAACTTTAAATGTGTTTTTATTGTAGGTTTTAATGGTAGCTGGCAATATATTATAAATATTTACCTGTATTACGCACCTAGAAACTAGGGCTTGATTAGTTCTATATGATAGCAAATGATCACCATGCCTAGTGGGATATGAGTCAGTACTGTTTACATTTGAGAATTTGTTCCTATTGTTATGTATATGGACACATGTTCTAAATATAAACAATGTGAGTACTGTCATGATACCTAATGTATTAAAGTGAGTTCTACATGATTTAGCTATTTGTAATTTGCAAATAATTCGGCCTTTTCTGCAGTATAAAAATACGGATTGTGCACTTGCGTTACCTTATGGTACTGGGTCATATAAAATATCGCTGCCAATTAACGCATCCTAGGCATGCAGCCTTCTAAATTAGAATAGCAAGTCTTCTAAGAACAAAGAGAGACTTTTTGTTTGCTAGCTGACTTATCTACATGGTCATACCATTTTAATCTGTTGTCAAGCCAAATGCCTAATACATTAACATTATTGCCTAAATCATCCGGTGTTTCAGAGTTAAATATTATTCATTGTGTTTCGCTTTCATTAAATTGTAGATTTTGAGCATTAAACCATGTTGTGTTAACGGTGGAGCGGAAGACGTCCTGGTGACGGACTGGCAAGGAAGTAGCACCGACGGTACTTTCTGGAACCAACACGCACTGGAGGCGGCCCAGGGGTCCCTGGCGAGGCTCACCATCGATTAGCAGCCGCAGGCTTCGATTAAACAGTTTCCCGTTGGTGATACTTGCTTGGGCTTCCATGCCACGTCAACGTAGGGGCACCGGCTAGCTGTGAAACAGAGTAAAGAACAAGAGAAAGTGTGTGTAAATTAAAACATGGGGCCGGAGAAGAAGAAAATATATTACAAAAGACAGAGACAGAAAATAGACATAGAAAAATGTACAATATATACAAGAAAGGCAAGAGGCTTGAATCGGCGAAGCCGACCAGGCTGACCGCCGCTGCTGATGGCAGACGACTGGTAAAGAGCGATGGCCGGGCCTGGTTTTATATGGTGATCTCAGGCACCGCTGCTTTGTTCTTGTCACGTAGGCACGGTAATTCTTGGAACAGGTAATTATCCTCGTTCGCCGAAAAAGGGTCCGATTTATTGTTCGGCACTGGCAGCTGCACATTTTGGAAAATTATCTCGTTTGGATTATTTCAATAATGCGGAATTTATGCAAATTATTATTAGGAGCAATGGGTAGCTCGTAAAATGGATTAAAATATAATTACGCATTTGTTACCCCGTTCAGGTAAACTGAACGCCGGTAACAGTTGATGCGGCTTCTGAAGTCATTATTATATTGATGTTCATATTCACGTGAGAGGTGATCAGGGCTGTATCAGCAAATAAAATAACTTGATTCAGTATCGAACCCTGTGGCACACTATGATGTAACTTTTCACTAAAAGACACACGATGTTCTCTACCTTCTAGATACGACCTAAAAACTGTAAAGGTGTACCTCGTATGTCGATAGTTTCAAGCTTTTGTAGTAAAAGGATGGAATGGCCGACACAGTAAATTGCACAATATGATTGATGTATGAATACGATGATTTCGCTTAGAAAGGAGGATTTTAAGCAGTCTATCAAATGCCAACTGAGTATTTTTGTTTCTGCTATATCCAAATTGACAATTAGAAAGTATTTTATTATTTATTTAAGAACGACACTAACCTGGCTTTTGTTAACAGTTCCATTATTTTACCAATTGTGTGAATAATTAAAATAGGCCTGTAACTGTTACGATTTTTTTTGTTACCCATTTTAAATAGTAGAGTAATTCTTGTGATAAATTGATTAGATTGGAAAGGCACGTGGACACAAGAGGTGATAGATTGTTTAAAATAATTGAATCCAGACCAAAAGCATCTTTAGTGCAATTCTTTTTTATTCTTCTGATTGCATTTTGGACCTCGGAAGGGTCAGTTGGTCGTAGGACCAAAAGTATAGGGGTTTAGAGTTGCCTTCAATGGGAACTCTAAACCCCGATCCTAATCGATATGTTGCGAATTATATCGTCAGCAATGTTAACAGAACATTCTTAATCGTTAAATGGCGATATTGTCATTGTTTCACCAGTTTTTAACGCACCTCTTTCCGAATTTATTAGAAGCCAGGCTGCTTTAGCCTTATTATCAGCTCTATCAATTAAATTAGTATTAATAGATTAGGTCCAAGGTGTTTCTCATTTATCTGAGGTCAGTAATGAAGCATTTATGTTATGTTATGTGTGTCTGAGTCTTCCAAAATTACCTCGACCTAAGAGAACTTATGTAATTATCCTTAACCTACTTGAGTCCCTTAATGTCTAGATCATTCAGACCAATTTATACAGAAGCCTTTCATCTTTTTATATATCACGTTTGTTTTTAAAGAGATTAAACTTACTAAACGTAAGTTATATCACCGGTAGTATCAGATATTACGATTTGGTGGTTCCTTAGATGGTCGAGAACAAGATCGTAATTAGTTTTAACAACTTAAATATTACTATGGTCATCGCTGTTTGTATTAGTTAAAACACTGGGCCGTGTGATTAGATATATGAGGATTTATCACCTTAGTGGAGAAATTATTTGTGTTAGTTAATATCTCATCTATATTGCAATTGTTCTCACTTGAGTAATTGAATTTTCATCAAAGTGAGTAAGTCGCCAACTATTAAAAGCAATGCGCCGTTAAAGAATGGTTTAGACATTATAAAGTTAGGAGTTCACAAAACTTGTTAAAAACGAAAGAACATTATATGAAATCCGGAATCCTTCCAATCTTCTACATGGAGGTCCCTCTCCAGGATGTTCTTCCACTTCAGACCAATGATGTTTTTAAGATCTTCAGTTGATCATATTTGCAGACTAATAATTGCCATTTTGACTTCTTTTTGACTCGAAAAGCATTATTTAGCGACTGAATTGCGTTCATTATATTTTTGCTCTGATGTCAAACTCACACTTGAATATAAGTAAATACATTCCACTAAGAAAGCCTCGTCGACGATTCTGCATTGCACGCCGAAGCGTCTTCAAATACTGCTTAGTAATCATTGTTTCTTCCCGAGTCTTAAACTTAAACGAGGAATGTGCCATTTTTGTCCAAAAAATTGCTGCTATCACTTTTAAAGTCGGCTTGATTATTTTGGTTTTCTTTGTCTGTAAGCATGGTGTCATTTAAGAGACTGTCAAGATCCGTTTCGTTCTTCATTATAGTGGTCCGATCCAAATAAACACTCTAGAAAGGAGGTTGCGTTTCATTTTGTGTTTCAGTATTAGCATGACCTGGTATACTTCATTGCATAATGCAAGTGGTTGGTAATAATATTAAAAGAACAGATCAGGAAACAGGTAGAAAATTGTTGCAGTTCGTCGAGTCATAAACTTTACGAGAAATATGCCTTTTCTGTAAAAGATGATTGTTTATATCACGAATTTGAAAGTGAAAAGTGGAAACTGTCTATTGATTTTTTGGTTTTGCTAAGCATAATACCATTAAAGAGTCCGTAAAAGTATGTTTTACACATTTATCTTCGTTATATTGCACCAGAAAAAACAGGGAAGGGGGCATGTGTTGTATTTTGAGTTTCCACCTGGTATACTTTTTTGCGTAATGCAAGTAATGAAAGGGACGGGCCAACCTTCACGGAGGCCGTAACATCGGTCAAGGTTGCCATAGCGTGCCAGGGGTTCCCAGAAACCCAGCTCGACAAGGACAAGCTGAAGGCAGTCCAAGAAGCCATCATGACGGCATACGAGCACATACCGGAGCAAGGGCCACAAGTCCGCTTCGCGAAGTGCACACAGAGACCGGGATATTTAATGATAACCTGCGCCGAGGAGGCCAGCGCACAATGGCTAAGGGAGACAGTCCCAATCCACCATGGGAGGGAGCATCTCTCAGGGTGTTGAAGGGGGACGAGATTCCCAAGCCATGGGTGTGCACGGCATACGTCCCGGATGAGGGGAAGGATAGACTGGAGGCCGACAGGATCCTGAACGATTGAGAATCGGAAACCGGGGCCTAAACACACACCTGTGGACTGTATGGGGAAAAAACCCGGAGGCTAAAGGTGTGATATGGACATTCTCTATTGATAAAGAGTCCAAAGAGGAGCTATCTAAATTGGACCACTACCCATTCTTTGGATACGGGAGGCTTCGGCTGCGTATTAAGGAGAATACTAGGACAACGGAAGGGAGTAAACCAAGGCAGAGTCCGGAGGCTACTACCCTTGAGAAACCAGCGGAGACCCAAGGCACCAGCGAGGCCGGGGAGAACGTGGAACTAGGGCAAGACTCTCCAAAAGAAGCTCAACCCTCCGCCAGCGGGATCAGTCCCCTCTTAAAGCCATCGGCCAAGGGGGGCGCGTTTCCAATGGAGGAGGACAAGACCATGGAGGAAGAGCCTGAAGATGTCCCTCCTCTATAGCGGAAGAGGAATAAAAATCCTGTAGGTGCACCTTCAACACGCAAAAGCCGCATCGGCAACGCTGTGTAGGAGGTTCAACAAAGAAGGCATAGACATAGCCCTCCTGTAAGAACCTTGGTTACTCCGAGGGAAAATAGCACGCCTAGCGCCACAACACTCTCAGGTAATATACAGCCCAAACGCCGAAAGGCCAAGCGCATGCATAATTCACAGTGATAGATTCAAGTGTACACTAATACCGCGTATACTAAGCGACATAGTTGCATACTGCGCGGAGAAGGCATACTAACTCATAATTGGGTGCGACGCCAATGCGCATCACACGCTCTGGGGTAGCTCGGACATCAACCAACGAGGTGAGTCTTTACTTAACTTTATCACCGCAGATGGACTTATAGTGACCAATATCGGCAATAAGCCCACGTTCATCACGAAAAACCGTAAAGAAGTACTAGACCTAACGATCTGTACCGGGAAAGTGAGTACCATCGTGCTCCGACCACAGGCAAATCCGCTTCGATTTAGTCACATCTCTCATGCCGAACAAGTACAGAAACCCAAGAGAGACGAACTGGGTAGGATATAAAGAGTCCCTCAGAGAAGCTCTCAAGGGAGGTACAGCATCGACAAGAGAGATTGATGGGCTGGAGCTGGCAGTGGAACAAATCAATGACGCCATCAGGACGGCTTATTTGGAAAACTGCCCGGAAAAAAACAGCCAAGCAGAGGGGCTGCGGAACAGTCTGGTGGAACCAAAAACTGGAAAAGATGAGGGTCGAGGTTCGAAGGCTATTCAATAGGGCCAAAAACAACCAGGACTGGGACACCTACAGAGGAAAGCTCACTCAATATAACAAAGAAATCCGAAAAGTCAAAAGGGACTCGTGGAGGAAGTTCTGCGAGGAGATTAACGACACTCCAGCATGCTCTAGAATTCACAAAGTCCTGGCTAAGGACGGCAGTGCTGCCAAAGAGGTAGGCTTCCTCAAGAAACCGGAAGGAACCTACACAGAAACAATAGAGGAAAGTCTCAAGGAACTATTAGAAGTCCACTTTCCAGCCTCAACAATTCTGGCAGAACATAACAAGCCAGACAATCCTAGCCAAAGACCTAAAAGGCCCGACTGAAAGGATTGGAGATTAGCCACGGAGGTCACAAGACCCACTAAAATTAAATGGGCCATCAGCAGGTTCCAACCTTACAAGTCCGCGGGACCGGATGGGATTTATCCCATTCTGTTACAAATGGGCATAGAGGAATTGGTGCAGCACCTGTCAAAAATCTTTAAAGCCTGCCTGGCATGGGGATATATACCAAAATCATGGCAAAGCGTAAGGATAATCTACCTGCCGAAGGTAAGCAGAATAGCTGACCTAACGCCAAAGTCATACAGACCTATCTGCCTATCTTCATTCTTACTAAAAACAATGGAAAGACTGATTGATAGGTAGATAAGGGACGAGATACTGTTAAAAGATCCCCTCAACAACAGGCAATATGTATATCATCCGGGTAAGTCAATGGACTCGGCGCTGGACGACCTAAACAGGCTCATCACAAAGTCAATGGAAGACAAAGATATAGCCATGGCCACATTTCTGGATATAGAAGGGGCGTTTAACAACGTAATAACGTGGAGGCACAAGCAAGGAAAGAAGAAGCCTTTGCCAATGGATCAAGGCCAGCCTAGAGAAAAGGACAATCAAATCCATTTTGGGGGGCCATACCATTAAGGCTAAGGCAGGGGGAGGCTGCCCACAAGGAGGAGTGCTATCTCCACTGTTATGGGCTACACTAGTAGATGACCTTCTAGGAAAACTGTCCAAAGAGGACATCAACTACCTAGGGTACGCGGATGACTTAGCCATTGTCATCAGGGGCCGGTTTGCGGGAGTTGTTTCGGAGCGAGCACAAAGAGCCCTAAACATAGTAGACAATTGGTACAAATAGGAGCGATTGACAATCAATCCACAAAAAACACATATTGTCGTATTCACAAAAAGACGAGTATTGCAAGGCCTAAAGCCACTGAAGCTCGGGGATACGGAAATCCCCTTCGTAGGCAAAGTACCTGGGAGTAACCTTTGACGCCAAAATGACGTGGAGACCACACATCACAAAAGCCACCAAAAAAGCAACAATATCATTGGGCAGGTGTCGCAGAATGTGCGGGAAAAATTGGGGACTAAACCCTAAAATGACTATATGGCTCTACACCAGGGTGATAAGACCCAAGATAGTCTATGGAGCAGTGGTGTGGTGGACTAGGACAAAGCAAAAGGGGGCGATAGGACTCCTGAGCAGTACACAAAGACTAGCATGTCTCAGTACTACAGGAGCCCTACGCAGCACCTTAACAGCAGCCCTAGAAGCCATCTTGAACATACCACCATTACACATCTTCATTCAACGAGAAGCCAGGTCCGTATCATACAGACTGATGCAAGGACAGGCGCCCATAATCCGATCACACGGAAAAACACACCAATGGCTAGAAGACGAGCTGAAGGCTAACGCGATTACAGCAATGCCTAGCGATGCCATGGTGAAAAAATACAATTTCGAAAAGAAATACAAGGTACTAATCTCACAAAGAGAAGACTGGGTTGAAGGCCAACCTACCAAAGCAGAATCATGCTGGTTTACGGACGGCTCAAAGACCGACAAAGGGGTAGGAGCAGGTATATACGGCACAAAACCCGAGACAAAGATTTCTGTCAGTCTCACCAAGGACACCACGGTGTTCCAAGCAGAGGCGATAGCTCTTCACCACTGCACAAGAGAAATAGCAAGACAAGAAACCAAAAGTAGATCAATTGCTATATTCTCCGACAGCCAGGCGCTACTAAGAGCACTAAGCTCCATACAGGTCGAATCTAAGCTAGTGTGGGACTGTATACGCGCTCTTAACCAACTTGGCTGTCATAAAAAAGTAACAATCACATGGGTCCCTGAACACGGAGAACATCCGGGAAATGACATAGCAGATGAACTGGCCAAACAAGGCTTGTCAAAAGCAGTAATTGGCCCGGAACCCTCTTGCGGAATCTCCAAAACCGCAGTCAAACGATCCATAAAAAAATGGGTGGAGACAAAGGCCCATACCTGGTGGACGAACTCATCAGGACAGAGACAGGTGAAACAGTTCCTTAAGAAACAATCGCCAAAATTCACGACCGAACTCCTGAACCAAGACAGGAAAATGGTCAAAACAATAGTAGGCCTGATAACAGGAAACTGCAAGCTCAACAAACATATGAGCAAAATAGGCCTGGTTAGATGTAGTTAGATCCACTCAAGGATATTACATAGTCATTACATATAAAACATAAACATATAAAACATTATTAAGAACTTATGGTAAACTAAAATATGCGAAATTTTAAGTAAAATAAGAGTAAAAGCAATAATACAAATACAATGTCATAGTAAATAGTCATAAGTGCATTTTTAGGTTAAAAATTAATTTAAAGAATAGTAATAATTCGACAAAAGATAATTTTTAACAGTGTTTTAAATGAATTCTTATTGGTTGTTTAATGGATATTATTTTAGTTATTTTGTTATATAATTTTATCCCAATATAGTTTGCACTCTTCGTATAAAAAGCAGTACGATGTTTTGGAATGCTAAGAGAGGAGGCGTTTCTTTTTTCTTTGTTACTAATTGATATATTTGTTTTAAATTTATGCATATTATCAAACATATAAATTAAGACTGAAGACATATAGCGAAAAAACCGTCATAATTTTTAGGTTAATGAAATGAGGTTTGCAATGTTCCGTCCAATGCACATTTGACATTAGTCTTACTATTTTCTTTTGATTTATTAAGAGTCTATGAGTATGTATCGAGTTTCCCCATACTAATATTCCATAATCTAAATACGATTTGATATACGCATTGTAAAATGTTATGAGTGCGCTTAAATTGACAATCTTTTTTATAGTAAGAAGAGCAAAATGTCCTTTATTGAGTTTTTTTGTATATCATCTATGTGGAATTCCCAGCTGAGCTGGTTATCCATATGCACCCCTAAATATTTTGTATGATTTGCTACAGGAATTGATTTGTTAGAGCTTTTGACGAGTCGATTCTGATATATTATTAGTTGTGGAAAATGTTAATATTATGGATTTTGATGGATTTAAGACTAGGTTATTTTGTCGACACCAATCTTCTATTTTTTGTGTTACGGTATTGCATTGGTTTATAATTTCGTTTTGACTTTTGCCTCCAACTAATACTGTATCGTCAGCATACTGGTCTAATTTTATATGGTTATTAATTACACATTTTTTATTCATGTCGTTACTATAGATTAAAAATAATAATGGAGATAATATTCCTCCCTGTGGCAAACCTACATTTATTATTCGTGTTTCTGATTTATGGGGCAGTAATATTTCATTTGTGGTACTTTGTTTAATTTCTACATATTGCTTTCGATTTCCTAGGTAGCTTTCAAACCATGTTATTGATTTCTCGCTTAAGCCGTACATTCTTAATTTTTTTAGCATGGTTTTATGATCTACTGTATCTTATGTTTTTGTGACATCATAAAAAAATCCGATATTTTATTTTTGGCGTCTAGTTCGTCTAATACATGCTGCACCACTTCCTGTAATGCGGTGTTTGTCTTTTTTCCTGGTACAAATCCATGGTGACTGTTAGATAAGAGCCCATTCGATTGAAAATATTCTAATAGTTCTATATTCACGAATTTGTCGATTGCTTTAGCAAATATAGATAGGTTTGCAATGCCTCGAAAGTTTTTTGGGTCTTGTTTATCGCCCTTTTTATATACGGGAACTATTCTCCCCATGTTTAATTGTTCTGGATATTCACCACTACTAAAAGAAAAAAATATTATGTGCGTCAATGGGTATGCTAATAAATCAGCTTCATTATGCACAATATTACATGGAATGTTATCCGGACCCATTGATTTTTTATGTGTAACTGATTTTAGTATTTTAGTTAACTTCCATTCATATATTTTAGGGTTATTAAAAATATTTTTACGGTTAATATTGCCTTCTTTATTTTTTAATTAAATAATAAATAATTATTTAATACATCTGCTATTATTAATTTTTGATTATTAATTTTCATATTATTAATTTTTAGCGCCATCGGTTCTGATTCCCTGACATTTCTAGACATATTAATATTAGTTTTAATTAAATTCCAGGCTGATTTTGTAATATTGTGTGAATTTGCAATGATTTTACCATAATATTCTTTTTTAGTAGTTTGTATTAGGTCGTTATATTGTCTTTTTAAATTGTTATAGTTGATTTTAACTGAAGGGTCGTTTGATATTTTAAATAACCAACGTAGATTTTTTAATCTTTGTTTCATATGTAGAATTTGTGGTGTTATCCATTGTAATGTTGGTTTGGGGTCAATTAAATTTACTGTTTTTACGGGAAAAGCCAAATCGAAGTAATTTTTTAATATATTTATAAATGTGTCATATATACGTCACAAATTATCGCTTCGAGAAACGACGCAAAAACATTCAGTCTGATAAAGTAAACCAAATGCGTTAGAAAAAGAACGCACTGTAAAACTTTCGTCGTTTTTTGAAGCGATAGTTTGTGACGTACGACGGAAGATCCAACGAACAGACTATAGGTTTAAAGTTTCGGCGTACATAACTTCGGACCAATCTTGTTTAGTTGATATTGAAAAAATATTGATTGGTTTTCTATGGAATAGTGACGTTTTTTTTGTTTTCCTTTTATTTATTTGGGAGGTATTGTTTTCTATAATTGTTTCGAGATTTATTGCTTCGTGATCTGAAATTTCGGTCGGGATATTGCAGGACGACATATTTTTATTACAGTTAGTGAAAATGTTATCTAATAACGCTCTTTCTCGAGTTGCTTTATGAAACATTTGATTAAGTCCGTATGAAGATAATGTTCCTATGAAAGAAGTTACTTTTTCATTGGGCTTATCCCGTAAGTTAAAAGTCCCCACATAATTTGTCAATAAACAATTTATGATTACTAACCAGAGGGTGATATACGGATACTAGTGCGCTCTTCTTACCATCTAGCTTAAAGGAAACTGCAGTAAACTCATACACTCCCTCTACCGGTTCGACTGGAATATTTAGTGAATTAACTGCCATGTTATTTCGCGCATAAATACAAACACCGCCTCCCTTTTGTCGTGTTCTGCAAAAACAATTTATTAGATTATATTTTTTTATATTAATTATAGGCAATTCGAAATCATATAACCAGTGTTTGCAGATACTTATTAAGTTAGGATAATTTCGTTCCTTCACAAACACTTCAATATTAGACAGTTTGTTTCACATACTCCTAGCGTTTATTTGTAAAATATTGAAAACGTTCCTTCGATCCACCGTTTGTAGATCAGCGATATCCGTGTGCTCTCCGAAATCGAAAGGGCTGAATTTTGATCCCGGTCGGCCTTTAATAGACTATCAGATTTTTCTTTTGGGATTGTGATTTTAAATGCTCCAACTACACCATTTGATTTTAATTTTTCTATTTTAATATCTTTTACATCACATTTTTCTCATATGTAATTTTCAAGTTCCTCTTCAGTTGTTTTAGAATGTAGATTTGAAAGATGAAGTACTGTTACTGGTGTAGCAGCTGTAATTGATATATCATTGTCCTTATTTGTTCCTATAATTGTTAAGTTCGTTTGAATATTCTTTATAAGAATGTTGAATAAATCTAGTAAAAAATTCGTTAATACTAGAAAAACTTATCAAGGATATGAGAATCAAAAACTCAATTGTATATTCCAAAAGCCTAATAATTCTCAAAAACTAAAACTATAAGAAATTTAAAAATACATGGATTATATGTATTTACTACTTTTTAGGTACTGACCGTTTTATCATCGTTATTATGTAAATTTTAAAAACTTTAGTGTATAATAAAATTGAAAATTCGTTATTCATTTTTAAATGATTGCTTTATTTCGAATTCTTTACAATTACTTGTTGTATAAATTTTATTTAAGTTCTATAGTTTATTAGAAATAAACTATATCAAAATTATTAATTTTTATTTTTTTTCTCGCAAGTTAAGAACTTTATGAAAAACTTGTTTTTGTAAAACTTGTTCAGTTTCTCATACTCTTTAGCTTTTGTTTGAAAAGTTGTGTGATAGTTACCAAATTTAGAAAAATATCATACACTCAGACACATTTTTTTTTTCCAGAAATTAGTGAAATTGTTTCAGGGGACCTCAAAACGGATATTTCGGTTAAAATAAATCCCGAAAACTATACTTTCCCTATGGTCCACCCTTCAATCAGTAAAACATAAGCGAGGGTTTTAATTAAAAGCTGTAAAACGTAAATAAACATAACATTATTATGTAAATTTTTCAAATAATTTTTGATGATGTTTTACTGGGATAGAGACTAACCACCCACCCTATATACATATTAACTTTAATTACTTATCGTCTCGCTGTATCTAATGATATTAATTACAAAACTTTTTGAATAAAAAAAAATAAATAAAAAGGTAAAATTTTTGAGTGAGTAATTTAGTAAAAATTTGATGCATGGTGGGTGGGCAGACTCTAAATCTAAATTATATAAGAATAGCTATAGAAAGTCATTTATATTTAAACTTAAATTTTGATTTTGTTTTATATTTTATTACATAAAGGATTTAATTGTTTTTAGCAGAATAATCATCAACTATTAGAAATTAAAGTTATCATGTATATGTAGTGTCGGTGGGTGACCTCAATCCCACCCTCCAATCAGTAAAACATAATCGAGGGTTTTAATTAGATGGTGTAAAATGTAAACAAACACAAAATAATTGCATTTTTTAATTGATGTGTCACACAAATATTTCAATTAATTTTTGATGATGTTTTACTGACCGGAGGGTATAGAGACCACCCACCCACCATATAAAATTTCTTGAATAAAAGGAAATTCAAAAGGCCAAATTTTGAGCGAGGGAATTAAAAAAAAATATGCATGATGGGCGGGCAGACTTTAAATCCAAATTAGATAAGATTAGTTATATAAGGTCATTTATATTTAAACTTAACTTTGGGTTTTGCTTTATTTTTTATTGCATACCTTTTTTTATTGTTTTTTTGCAGCAAAATCATCATCGATTAGAATTTAAAGTTATATTATGTAGGGCGGGTCGGTTGCTTTTATCCCACCCTCCAATCAGTAAATCATAAACGCAAGGGGTTTTAATTAAAAGTTGTAAAATGTAAAGAAACAAAAAATGGTGATGTGGCCATCATAGTATTTTCCTTACATATTTAAATTTTGGATTCTTTACAATTACATGTTATATAAATTTCATGTAACTCCTATAGTTTATTAGCAGTAGGCAAAAATATCAATTTTTTAATTTTTCATTTTTTTCTCGAAAGTTAAGAACTTTTAATAAAACTTGTTCAGTTTCTTAGTCCCTTTAACTTTTGTTTGGAAAGTTATTTAGAAAAATATCGAGAAAAAACAAAAAATGCCTTGAGCAAACATTAACTTCCAGTTTATGAATGTTCATCAAATGCTTTTTAGTTCCAGTTTTTAACGATAAAACCTTATAAATAGAAAAAACACGAAAATATTTTCGTAAAATCTACAACAAATGAGTCTTATTAAGACTACAAGAACAAATCACTTTTGAAACAACTACTTCTCTAGCTAATACTTCGACAGACATTGAATAATACAAAAGTAATTTGCGTGTTACAAAATAGCAAGGCTATCAAAGCAACACTAGTTTGAACGTATTTCTTTCTGTAAAATGAACTAAAAATGATTGAGTGTACGTTAAAATAGTTTGTGAGTGACTATACTATGGTAATTTGGAAAAAGAAATGAATTTAGGTTGATGGAATTAAAAATAAATTAGCAAAAGCAATTAAATTATTCAATACTCAATTTTATAACCATCTGTAGACACGTGTTTCGATATTTCAATCTCTTCAGTACAGCTTTATTATAAAATTGATTTTAAACATAAAAAAAAACGTTTACTAAAATAATTCCATCAACCTAAATTCATTTCTTTTTCCAAATTACCATAGTATAGTCACTCACAAACTATTTTAACGTACATTCAATCATTGTTAGTTCATTTTACAGAAAGAAATACGTTCAAACTAGTGTTGCTTTGATAGCCTTGCTATTTTGTAACACGCAAATTACTTTTGTATTATTCAATGTCTGTCGAAGTATTAGCTAGAGAAGTAGTTGTTTCAAAAGTGATTTGTTCTTGTAGTCTTAATAAGACTCATTTGTTGTAGATTTTACGAATATATTTTCGTGTTTTTTCTATTTATTAGTGAATTATCTACAACGTAAAGGACTTATATATTTTATTGATAAAACCTTAAATTAAAAGTTTCACCTCAAATGAATCATTCATTTTTGAGATACAGCGCCCACAGCAATTCTCATTCACGAAAACAATACGTTTCTAATACATATATTCTATATAGGGAAACTAAAAATCAAAAGGTTTAGAGTAAACACTCAAATTTGGTCAAGTACATGTGAATTAAGGCTGAATAAAAGCATTAATATAACATTTTGTTTAAAAACAAAATTTACTTTTAGAGTTACATAACAAGATTATAAATGCTCATTATAATAATATCTTACATCTGGACCTAAAATGTAGAACAATCGCTGTATCACATTATCAAAAATCTTTTCAAAAATGAAAATGAAAGGAAAATGAAGTAATAATTATCGGCCATTCATTCCATAAATAACTAACAGTAGTTTTAAAATGATATTGGTATCATATTACTATAACTGCAGATATTTCGAAAGTTTGCAGAAAATTTGGCAGAAAAGAATAAATAAATAGAACATGACATATGCTCAGTAATATCAAACAAGTTACAAAAATATTTCAATATCCAATAATGCATATGCATTTATTACAGAGCAGGAATTTTTATGTAAACTGGGTCAGTATAACATCATAATTGTTAATTAATTAAAATTATATAATACAAGCACATCGTTTAATTATATAACTCGTGTAGTATATAATTATAAATAGTATTGAATACATTCAAGCACATTATTAAGCATGTATTAACTAATGGCAAAGAATCACTTCATTGTTAGGTAATTCTACCAAAGCATTGTATATTGGAACAAATTTTATCATTCCATAAATTATAGAAGAATTATATAATCATCTGCGTGAAATGTAGTTACACTAAAATTAACATTACATTGTAGCAACAATGATAAATTGTTATATAAAAATGTTTGATTATGTGCAGATGAATATTCATCTGCCACATGAAGCCAATAATAAATGTGAAATCCTCTCAAGTGTGTTGTTTTATTTTAATGTACTAAATATAAATGCTGTGACTTGATATTGTTAATGTAAATATTTATTTTCTGATGGAAGTACACAATTTGTGTCGCGTGTGCTTCGATTGGACTGGATTCCATTTCTACCACGCTGGATTTCGTTGGATTTGGCTTTTTTTTTTTTTTTTATTATTTTTTTTTTTTTCTAATAAGATTACCATGTAACATTTATTTATTTTTATTGTGTTATCGCCGGTAGTAAAACATTATATTAAAGTATTATTTTAGAAATTTAATTACTAAGTTTTAAGATAATGGATATTTATATTGATTTATATTTGACTTGTGAAAAACTCTTATGTAGTGATTATCACCAATAAATTCTATTCTATTCTATTCTATTCATTCAGGATCGTCCGGATAATACAGTAGTCTTACAAAAGATGAACGCCAAGACGCCAATGTAAGTCATTTTCTCGTTATCTTCATATCGATTCAGAGTTTTCATAACTGTACCATAGTTGTGATAAATAAAATATTTCTTCTTTATAAATTTACACTTGAAAGACAGTACCTCAAATCGAACAGTTGGTTACCAACTATTTGGTTAAGGTGATGTGGAAAGCTGTCTGAATTTCTTTAAATTTTATTTGGATTCAGAACTCTGCCTGTGCAAAATTATTACTTTAAGATTTGAAATAATACGCATACAGAAAAAAATGTTTTTGTTCTGTTTTAAAAATTGCGATAAAGCGATTAAATTTACTCTACTTTTATCGAAAACTGAATACTATTATTATTGTTTTTAATTTTTTATAATTATTTTTGCTTTCCTTGTATCGAGCATGATAAAATTTGATATATTTTTAGCAAAAAAACACTGGTAGAGTATTTAGCTCATATTTTGAATTTAAAGTAAGGAAAATAAGTTTATTTTTACAAAAAAACTTAGAACGGCATTTAAAGATTATTAGATGAAAACTTTGAAATTTATATGTTTTGTTCTAAAATTACAAAGGTAATATGTATAAAAAATAATTACATGAGTACGTTGCCATGATTTTTCTAAATAATAAATTTTTTAATATTTAAACAAAATTAAAACTTTCCAATGTTTTTTTTCTGTAATTCATGACCTGTTGTGATGGTGTGATTGGCTACTTCTGATTTTTCGGGGTTTTAATTTTTAATATGGTTAATGTTGTCCGATTCCTAGGTTTCGTTGTGTTGGTCCTATATAAAAATTTTGCAATTAATTGATTATATTCCCTATTTTTGTATATCTTCAGTTTTATTTAATGCATTCCATAGTAATGATTCTAATTTTGTATTTGTATAAAGAAGAAGAATTTATATATAATAATGTTTTGAATTTATTAAAAAAAAGGGTGTATAAATAAGTTTGATATATTTATTTTCTTTGGTTTCTGTGTTGGGTTGTAAGCAGGTTATGGACTGAATTTTAAATTTATTTACGTGATTATTTATTAATTTCTTAATGATGTTTTTATTTGTTTCCGCGATTTGTAATATTAAATTTAGTTCTTTTTTCCTGTTTATATCGGACAATGGAAGATTAACTGCCCTGTAAATTATGGAATTAAACGCTGCTAATTTATGCTTCCATAGGCTATGGGAATTTGCGTGACTTTTTCTGTAAATATCAAATTCTAAAATATTGTTGACACTATGAATAATTAAATCAAGAAAAGGGATTTTGTTATCGTTTTCTAATTCGTTGGTGAAATTAATAGACTCGCATTGTTTATTTAAATTTGATAATAGGCTGTCTAAATTCTCATTATTTTTTATAATGGTAAACACATCGTCTACATAACGAGATCAGATCAGGGCAAAATTACTTATAGAATTTTTGGCAGTATTTTCTAAATGTTTCAAGAAAATATTGGCTAGGAAAGGGGAAAAGGGGTGGCCTATAGCTGTACGGAATGAGTCCATGATGAGTCTAGTTAATTCAAAATATTGTTCTGTTTTAAAATGTTATGAATTATTTTGATAGTTTTTTCAACTGGTATACCGGGGAACGGAGATTCTACATCTGTTGATACTAGTATTTCGTCTGCTTTAATTTTAACATTTTTCAATAGTTATGTAAGGTGGACTGAGTTTTTTACGGATAAATCATTGTTAATTTTTAAAGAATTGATTTTTTCAACAAGCCATTTAGCCACTTTATATGTAGGTGAGTTGATATTCGAAACTATAGGTCTTAATTTGTTACCGGGTTTGTAAATTTTGGGTAAGCAATACAATCTTGGCAATTTAGAATTTTTCATTTTTAGTTTACAGCTAGTGTTCTTATCGATTAAAAATGTTGGAGTCTTTAAAAGGTTATCGAAATTTTTGACATATTTTTTTACTACTTCTACGTAAAGGCCATCTTTAAAATAATCTGACTTAATCGACTTATCGGTTTTTATGTAGAAAACGTCTTTTTGTTTTAATGACTTATATTATTATATTCTTCTTTGTTCTTGTTAACCAATGAAGTTTTTTCTGATAATATATTCGGCAATTTCAACATCGTTGAATATTTCTTCTATTGGGACTATCTTCGGTTTGATGGCATTTTTTAAAGTTACTATCATATGCTGCATTCAATTTGATTGCGGTTAGGTACGCTTGCGAATCCGTTAAAATAGCAACATTTGTAGAAATATTAATTACAGCCCAATTTATTGCTTTCTGAATGGCATATAGTTTCTGCTGTGCGTATAGAGGCATCATTATTGATTATTTCCGAATGAAAATGTTTTAATTCTGTTGCAGTGAGTGCTAGCCCCGTCTTTCCTTCTAATCTTGAGCCATCGCATTATATATGTATACTATTTGGACCAAATATATTTAATATTATGTTTAGGGAGGCATTATTGTATGATTGTAATTGTCTTTCATTTATAGAGCTCATATCTGTAATAGCTGTTGTTAAGGAAGGAGAATTCTTTTTATTCCAATATTTATTGTCAAAATACTTATATTGAGATTAACTATCTGATTTATTGTATTAATTTTTTTCGTAATTGATATTTTAAAATTAATTTTTGGTTAGATAGGCTCAACAATATGAAGGAGGTTCATGGCATTCTGCTAAAATATAGTCCGCTGGAGTGGACATCATTTAGCAATTGTTCTTAATGCATTATATGGCATTCGATCGATTTTCTTTCGCAAGGTATTACATGCAGAGCCAAAGAGAATGCTGCCATAATCTAGTATCGAACTAATATACGCTTATATAAAATATAATATCCATGATTACGTTTGATCCCCATCTGTTTTTGCAGAGGCATCGCAGGATGTTGATGGATAGGATATATTAAATCTATTATTATGCGCATAGTTTTTAATGGTTTGCACTATATTTCGTAAAGTTTGCTTGCCTTGTTGCATATATTTGCAATATGCATGAAATACTAAGTCATCTGCATATTGAATGTCATTTATTTTTTATTATTAAATATACCGTGTACATCTAAGTTATACATGTTAAATAATAGGGGCGATGGGGTCTGTGGATTTCCTGAAGGAGTTCTTTCATTAATTGCAATACCCTCCTTATCTAGTATGCACACTTTTGTGTTTTATACAGGGTGTGCCATTAGTGTATAGATGGAAAATTGTGTGTACATTTTTTAAAATCCATTATCGGAATACAGTGGAGGATCCTTACGGCTACAACATAAAAAATATTTTCAACTGAATTGTAATTGTTATACAGGGTGATTCATATAATAAAATTCTGATCTGACTATATGTATCATACATAGTATGTAAAATAATTCGTTTAGGCCGTGACTCTGCAATATTACTAACGATGAAATGTACTAACAAAGCCAAACTCTTTTGTGTTAAAAGAAATCGCTACGCCAATTTACAAAATTTCAAATCATGGGTAACTTGAATTTTTTTGGATCTACCAACCTTTTTTGGTGCATAAATTAAGTATTTAATTACCTTTCTAACGATAGAAGGCTGTCGACCTTTTTCATTTACATATTTTTTTTATTTAAGAACTAAGAGGGTACCGAGATACTGGTGATTTCAAAATCTCTTTCAAGTTGGCGTATCTCGGATTTTATTATTTATTTTTATATTAAAATAATAAATTCATTTTTATTTATTTTACAATAATAATATTTACAATTTCTGCTTTATTTTTGAACGGGCTATCGAACATTGGTCTTTCGGCCCAACCTAAAATCTGTCTTTTATTTAATTGTCAATTCGGAGAATTTCACTAATGATTTCCTATAGAGTTTTTTGGGGAATTTAAATTTGGAGGGAGTACCGGGATTACACATAGTGTGTGTTTGATAATGACAAGCTAAATTTGTCGAAACTTGTCACAATAAAAAGTTTTCAAGTTATACAAACAAAGTTATCGTGTTTTATTCAATTTACAAAAATGTATAACGAAGTAAAAGCCTCCAACATATATAACGGAAATTTTTTAATTTTATTATTAAATAATAGCAGTGATTTTGCATTTAATATATCTTTGGGTATAAAATTAAAAAATTTTATGCCAAGATATTTACTTGATTTTTGAGCAATAACTTTATTTTTCTTCGATACTTTATAATTAATTATGTTTCTAGTTGCGTAATAATAATCTTTTGTAGGTAGTAAATGTTTTTTATTGTAAAAATTTAAACTCAGTACATAGAAATATAATTCTCTAATATCAAATAACTCTGCATTCTTGTATAATTGTTACGATGAGTAGATGGGTTCTTCGTTTAAAATTATTTTCAAAATTCTCTTTTGCAGTAGTTCGAGATTTATCGAGTGTATATCACGGGCGCTACCCCATCCAAAAATACTGTAAGATATATGACTTTCAATCAATGAATGATAAACTAGTTTTATCTCTTTTAAGTTTAAAATATAATATAAATTTGATTTTGAAGGTTATAAGTCTAAACTTTTCGATTTCATAATGAATATGTTTATCCCACTTAAGGTAGCTATCAATTATAATGATAATGTAATTAGTGTTATCGACAAGTTTAATTTTAATTTCACCTAAATTTAGTTTTAATGTTATGTGTTGGTGCTGTGGAAGATTGCGCTGTAGATTGGTGAAAGGAACCGCAACTGTTTTGGAAAAGTTTATTGATAAAAGCATATAATCAGTTTTTAATTTTAATCAAGTCACTTTCAACTATATGCTTTAATTCAGTCCAATTATTCGCATTATAGAACAAAACAGTATCATCCGCAAAACATACCACTTCTGCTCTGCTGTTTAATGAAAACAGGTCATCCAAGTATATACTGAATAATAAAGATCCTAATACTATGCCCTGTGAAATCTCGCGTTTTAAATATAGCGAGATGCTAATAATATTACATATTTTCACTGATTGACTTCTGTCTCTCAAGTAACTTTTAAATAAGGCATGCGGGGTTCCTCTTATACCGTAATCATATAAGGTGTTAAGTAGTATTTGGTGACTTACTGTGTCGAAGGCCTTAGCTAAATTTACAAAAATACCCATGGCTGGTCTACCCTCATCAATTGCATTGTAAATCTTGTTAGTTAAAGATTTTATAGTATCTTGGGTTGATTTATTCTTTTGGAAAGCGAATTGCGAGGACGACAATATATTGTTTTTATATAAGAATCTATCTAATCGATCTTTCAAAGTCATTTTAAACACCTAAGCAAAACATGTAATGAGCGATATAGGACGATAGTTTAATAAATCCGTTTCATCTCCTTTTTTATAAATAGGTATGCTGTTTTTAGTGCTGCTGGCACAATGCCCGAAGTGAAGATGATATTTATAATAAATGATAGTGGTTCCGAGATATTTTGAGCAATATCCTTTATAGTTTCAGCCTTTAAACCGACAACTAAGACCGACTTTTTATTTTTCCTCTTATTTATTATTTTTATAACCTCTTTGTTAGTTTCTACTAGGTGAAATGAATTGAAGGTGGCCTTTTTTGGTGGATTATAGTCTTAATCTTGAGTTATATTTGAAGCTAAATCAGTTAATATGTTTATAAATTTATCATTGAACATTTCAACGATCATACTTCTATTATGGATAATTTCATTATTCTCACCTTTAACTTGACCTATTTGACTCTTCCTAGTTGAACTTGTTAATTCCGATATTACTGTCCACGTGTTTTTTGAACATTTTTTTTGTATTAATAAATCTTGTTTTTATAGAAATTAATCTTTGCTTGTTTAATAATATTATATAGGTTATTTATATACAATATATACTTCGTTTTCAAATTTGGTGAAGGTAGGCACTTGTTATGTTCCATAGGTTTATTATCAGTTAACTGACACGTGTTTCGATTGGTGGTACCAATCATTTTCAAAGTCAAACACGTGTCAGTTAACTGATAATAAACCTATGTAATATAACAAGTGTCTTACTTCACCAAATTTGCATATCTGGTTCCATCAAGAGAATAGCGCAACAAGTATCACTTATACTTCGTTTTCAATCAAACTTTGTACTTAAATGATTCAGAACAATTTGTAATTCATCAAAAAATTTTGATAAGCTCCTTATATTTAAAACAATGAAAATTTTGTTACCTGAGAATGAATTTTAAGTATTTGATCGCACTCATTAATATTTTGCAAAGAATACGTCTCCACCCTTTTGGGAATAATATCACGTATATACTGATCCATTTCAGATTACTTGTATTTAAAGGGGGAAATACATGTAATCGGTCATAAAAATAGCCTTTTTTGGGATTTTTTTTGGACAAACTATAAGAGATACAACTTCACAGTATCTGGACTTTATTGGGCATACAATAGGCTGTAATTTAAAAAAAATTAAAGTCTTTCCGCTCATTGGTTAGCCTTCAATTCAACCGATTGTGCCGCCTTGTTGGAAATACCGACTAAATTGGCGTACACTCTAGAGGCCTGAATTTTTTTTTTTTAAGTTTTTCTTCTACAACACTTTTCTTAGATGTATTTTGTCCTAAATGAACCTCAGAAAGTAGAAAAAAACCCAAATATATGATTTCTGCAACTCGCTGAAAAAAAAGTTCAAAATTTGACCTCTTTTTCGGATTTCGTAGGCCCGTAATAATTATTTATTATTAATTTTTTTCTGATTTCGGAGGTTCATTTAGAACAAAATTTTATTAGCTGTTGAGCAGACAGAAATTCATGTGAATTGAATAAAAATTGACAAAGTTATCATGTACGCCAATTTCAAAAACATGGTTTCGAGAAAAACGCGTTTAAAGTTTTAAGTTTAGAAAAAGCGTAATTTGTGTAAACTTACAATTAAACGGCGATTCCAGGACATAGAGAGTGCCTTCCTCACGTTTATAGAAGTAGTTAAGCTCGGCTTGAGCCTTTTTTCTGGCTGTTCTGGCTTCCTTGCTCCTATTTAGCGATCGCCGCTCCTAACTGATTTATCGGGCGCCGTCGTAGTTGTCAACGAAAATCCTAGTATTTTGGCCAATGATACATTCCATCTCTTCCATAATTTTGCAGAAACCTTTGTATCCTTCGTTGAATGTAATAGCAGTGATATATGCGGCAATTTGAACGTTTTTTAGCCGCAGTTCAAATGCTTCGGTTCCCTTGGTGCAGATTCTCTTTGAACTGTCTTTTTTTCGATCTTGTTCACGGCAACAATCACTGCGACGTTAAAACAAACAAACAACGATTGTTTGTATTTCCATAGACTATAAGATAAAATCGGCTCATGACACGGAGGTAGAAACTCTGTTATATGTCTGTGAATCCTTTGGCGATTACTTTAATATTTCGTTGGATAAATCTTAAATGTATAAGGAAGGTTTTTATGTAAAAAACAAAAAATCGAAAAAAAAATTTTTTTATATGTGTTTCCCCCTTAAACGCTTATATATACTATGCATAATATTCTAAAAAGACAGGAAAAAAAAAACAAATATCTTAGCGTGTTTGTCTGCGCACATACATCCACATATACACTAATTAAAAAATATTTAAAAATATCTACTAATGACATTTAAAACTAATTCTACCCAGATGAAGATTTAGAATTTACTTAGAAATACTCGTTTATTTAAATTTGCAAGATTTTCATTATTCTTTTCAAGTCCCTTTTTGTTTCCAGTTAAACCAATGGATGTATATGCAGCTGCTGAATCTCCGATCTTCCCAGGCTTTTTACATTCCTTATATACGTAGTATATATAGGGGGAGTATTGTTTTCGTGATTTTTTTTGAAATTTTTGTTTGCGCAAATAACCGTTTTGGGGTCCCCTGAGTCCATTGCACTGATTTCTGAAAAAAATGTCTGTGTCTGTGTGTATGTCTATAGATGAACGCTGTATCTCAAAAACGAATGATCCGATTGAGCTGAAACTTTAAACTTAATGTTTTATCTGGAACTGAAAAGTGGATGATTACTCGAGGCATTTTTTTGTTTTTTACCGATATTTTTTTAAATATAAAAAATATTACTAAACTTTTCTAACAAAAGTTAAAGGCAATGAAAAATTGAACAACTTTGATTAAAACATGTTTTTCATAAAATTGAAAAATTGAAAATTTTGACATTTTTTGCCAATTGCTAATAAACTACTGGAGTTACATGAAATTTATATAACAAATAATTGTAGAGAATTTAAATCTGAATAAATTTTTAAGAATAGCTTTTTTGCGTAAACCTCATAGTTTTCGAGAAAACTATAGGGAAAGTAATATGATGGCCACATCACCATTTTTGCAGTTGATTTGATGGTCGACCATTATTTGTTGTCCTTCCTCAAAAGTTTTGTCTGAATTTTCTGTATATAGGGCATCCTTGGCGTTCCCAGATTGCAATTTCAATTCCGCATAGGTAAAAGGTGGTCTAAGTTTTACTGAATAATTTTTTGACTTTGCTTCTTTATAATGTTTATACAGGAATTGTTGCTCGAATCTCTTCTTTTCACAGATCATCCGATATTGAGATTCCAGTATTTTTTAATAATTTAATGTTTTGGTAAATTTCCTGTTTTTTTAAGTATGACATAAATTGTAAAATTATCGGACGAACTTTGTCTTCCACTGGGTAACCAATTCTGTATATATTGATTATATCTGATTGTGTTAAAGTGAGCCTCAATCTTTTGTTTGAGAATTCAATAACGGACTCAATTAGACTGTTATATATATCCTCTTTAAACCCATATATTACTGTATTGTTGACTTTAGATTGTTTATCAATTCGGAGTAATTTACTTTTGAGGTTTTTATTTTCTTCTTCAAGTTCTAGCATTTTTCGATTTGTGACAGCCAATTCCAAAGCTTGAGATTCCAAGCTTCTTTTAATAAATCCAAGTTCTGATTTAATTTCCTCAAACTGGTGAGAACTCTGATGTATTAAACTCTCTAATAATTGATCAGTTGTTATTTTCTTATATTTTTCAAATTAATTCGAGTGTATTAACTCTACATTTACTCAACATCTGCACTCTTATTTACTTTTTAGGTTAGATTATTTAGTAAATAGGATCATACTGAATTAAAAGTTTTTTTCAATATATGTTGCAGAAAACAATTACTTGAGCGAGTAGCGGAGTTACTTACTGTTTCGTTGATATACAACTGAAAACAATTAAAGCACTATTTTATACATAAATCACACACTTCTAATACTTAAATTATTAACAATTGTCCGCTTAATCTGTAATCCTTCTAAAATATTAAGTCTTAATCCCTTTGGGCAATTATTTACCAATAACATGTTTGTTTTTCGTTCCATGATCCGCCATGCAGGTTTTGGTTTCCTGTTGTTTTATATCTCTTTCATGTTAATTTAATCTAACTTTAAAATTTCTTACCGTGTGTCCTATATAAATGGCATTGCAGTCTTGGCAATCTAACTTGTATATCCGCTGTTTTTTTTAATTTATCCCATAAAACTATTTTATTATTGATTATTGCCTTAATATTGTGTCGTTTCAGGCTTCTGCCGATCTTCCGACTCGTACGTTGTATGTGTTCGTAAGCATTATCTACTAAATTCTTAATAGAGATGAATTGATTTGAATATGCCAGAATTATGTTAACTGTAGTAGTTGGTTTCCTGTATATTTTGAATGTTAGTATTTTATTTATTGCAATTATTGTCAGAACCAAAAAATTTACTGTGGTTTTCCTCTTTTTCCATGGTAAATTGTATATTGCTTTTGATGCTGTTGAGAAGTTTAAAGAAATGATCCAATTGTCGATCTGTACATGTCTAAACACAGAATACATCATCTACGTAACGTCCCCAAATTTGACAGTAATATTTAGATGTGAATTTGACTTGAATATTTTTTCCTGAAAAAATGCAGTAAATAATTTACAAATGTTGTGATATATATGTTCCATCAAGAATGTAGCAGTCAGAGTATTAATTTTACGTAATATTTTATAATTCAGGGTGACAGTGATTTCAGGATGAAAAGGATTAGAACCAAATCATTGCACACTTTCTACTTGGATATTGTGGCAATATTACTAGAGCATATGGTTATATCTACCACGGATTTGTTCTGATTGGGCGGCGTCAGACGAGTTTCATGACCGGTATTTAATAATTTACAGGAGTTTGGCCCTCGTTGCTGGATGAGTGAGAATCTCATAAAGGGTGATCCGCATTGAAATAACCACCTATGATACAGTTATACTTAGTTGGGTCAAGTAATTTAACCCAGTAATTGAGACTGGATTTTACTAATGGGGTTTATATTCACTGAGAATATTAAGTTTTTTATTATGTAAAAATACGGTTATACCACAAAATTTATAGAGTTATGAACCATAATAGTAACACCACTTTTTCCATTTGGTCTGTATGGTCTTTATGTACTGTGTTGTAATTTTAATGCTGAATTGAAGATAAGGTTTTAACCAGGTTTCTGTTAATGGGATTGTTTGTAAAGAAGTTTACAAAGCTGTGTATTGTCTATAATTGACCAGTAATTCCATTGGGCAATTTTTATTGTTCTCATTGAATTAATTAGGCCCTCTCTGAAGGATAAGATTGTTTATATATATATATATATATATATATATATACGCACAAATTAGATTTAATAAATAAAATAATTATTATATGTTAACATTTTCTTGGTTCATTCACCAAAAACTAGCGTTTGTTCTAATAAGTTAGGATTCACCTCGCCAGTAAGTTTCGTGGTAGAAATACCAGTTATTCATAATTCTAACTGATTTTAAAAACGATCTATAAGTATCTCATATGAATTTTGTTATTATGAAAATACCTTATTGCAGTTCTTGAAAAAATCAGCGTCAGTACCATAGTTGAGGAATTTGAACTAATGTGTGCAAATACCATTGACAGAATGCAGTAAATCAGCAGATAAGTGCCTGAACGTATTGTATGAGATATGGGTATAACAACTAGTCATTAAGAATTTTCCAAATAGTCTCATTATTAACATTCAAAATATTTGCAATTGTTTTAGTAGAAGTACCTTAATGTTCCTCTATCATGTCCAGCACATTATCTTCCACTTCTACCGTTCTTACTGTTTTAGGCCTTCTTGGTTCTTCACTTCGATTCAATGAAGGTTTCATGAAGACGTTGATGAATACTTCGAAAAGTTTTTCCATCTGGTCAGGAAATCGCCAACCTTGTAATGAATTGCTTGCTATTAGCAAGTACGTAAATAATGAATGCAGTCATCTCGGTGTTTAAATAAATAAATAAATAAATGAATCTTTATTGCTCAACAGGAAACTAGTCCTAATTACAAGACAAATGTACAATAAACAAATACAAATATAAGATAAAGAAAGTATGAAAAACTGTAATATAATATAATAGCCGCAAAACAATAATTATAGTTCTGGAATACATCGATCTAAAGCAGTTAAAATTGTAATTAAGTTATCGCAAAATATATCGCAGGATACAGATATATAATTAAAACATAATAAAAGGATTAATTAAGCACTTGGTTATGTTTCACTATTTTTATATTTCTCCGACTAGTTTCGACCGTTGGTCATTCTCAAAACTAGTCGGAGAAATATAAAAATAGTGAAACATAACCAAGTGCTTAATTAATCCTTTTATTAACATAAAAATGTTTCACCACGGGTTAAGTGAGAAATTAATTAATCGTAATTAAAACATGTTGACATAATTCTGATAGGTGATTTCCGACCAATATCGATTCTATTAGGTAACATATTAAACGTTGGCGATCGTCGACTATAAAAAGATGGAATATGCAGCCTAATTGTATTTAATAAGTCAGGTGAGTCAATAGAATTGTGCAGAAGATTGTAAAGGAAGGAAATGCACATTTTTTGTCGACGGGATGCAAGACTCTCAAAATCAAATTTGCGCAAAAGTAAGTGATGATCTACACCTCTATCTGGATAAGATCCTTCTGATTTAAAACATAATAATTTTAAAAACTTACGCAGTATGCTTTCTATTTGACGGATTTGACCCTGGTTCTGAGGAAACCAAACTATGGCTGCATATTCCAGCTTTGAGCGTAAATAAGAATAAAATAACGATTTTAGTGTGTTAAGATTGTTGAATTGAGAGGAATTTCGACAGATAAAACCTAAAGATTTACAAGATTCTTTAACAATAGCGTCAACATAATAATTGAAGGTTAAATTATTGTCAAAATAAACTCCTAAATCTTTAAATACTGTAACATACTCTAAAATATTTAGTATTAAGGTTACTTTGTAAGACCATACAATCATTGATATTTTTAACATTGCTATATATTTTTAAGTCATCTGCATAAAGCAGGTGTTTACAAGTCAGATATTCCGAAAGATCGTTAATAAATAGATTAAAGAGAAGCGGTCCCAAGATTTAACCTTGGGGTACCCCAGAGGTTGGAGAGTATTCGAGTGATTTGAAGCCATTAACCACTACGTATGCAATTTGTTCACTAAGATAACTTTGAATTAAGGACATGGACGACGTACAAAAACCGAAAGTATTTAGCTTTGATAACAGAATATTATGTTGAACTGTATCAAAGGCTTTTGACAGGTCCGTGTAAATCACATCAAGTTGTCCCTTACCATCAACGGTTTTAGCGATATCATGAGTAACAAGGGTGAGATTAGTTACGGTTGATTGGTTGGGAATGAATCCATGTTTTTTATCAAAAAAAAAATAAGTTTAATATGATTAAAAATTTGATCAAAAAGTAAACGTTCAAATATATTAGCAATATGCAAGAGGAGGCAATATGATGAAAATTATTAATATTCTGTAACTTCAGGGATGTCTTAGGAAATAGGACAAATTGCTCAAATTTTTAGACACTTCGGAAAGGCAAACATTTTTATTGATAAATTGAATAATATTGCAAGAGGAACATTTAGTAGACTAGCGCAATCTTTTAATAAAAATGAAGATAAATTATCATCCCCGGATTTAAAATTATTTGGTAATTTCTTTAATAGCTTGAAAACAAGCTCATCTGATGTAGGTGCAAAAACGAAATTAGAAATTAAACTTAAATTAGAGGTAATATTATTGTTTGTTGTTGGAGAATTATGCACCAACTCAAAAAACTCTCTAAGTCATTAACGATATCATTAGGATTATCTAGGACGACATCATTATATGACAAAGATGTAGGAATCCTAGATGAATTAGTTCTCTTTGAATTTATATATGGCCAAAATTGCTTAGGGTTTGTTATAAGGCTATTTTCTACTGGTTTTATATAATTTGTGTGTGCATATTTTATTTTGCTTTTAATTACAGATCTTAGTTTTTTAAATTGTTCTGAATTATTACGTTTAAGTTTATTCCTAAGTGCATTGTTTCTTTTAAAAGTTATTATTTCTGGGGTGAACCATGGCGGATATTTAAATTTACGTTTTAAATTAAATTTAGGTATAAATTGCGAAAGGGTTGTATTTATGATGGTATAATATTCATCAAACGCTAAGTCTACATCCGAGAAAGTTTATTTATTTATTTTATTTATTTATTTATTTATTTAATAACGGGAAACCCCTTTTACAATAAAGATATAATTACAAATATTATTACACTAAATGTATATACTAAAATAAAACTAATAAACTTAACTAACCTACATGTACATGCCTCTTAAACCTAGATTTAAACGAATTATATGAAGAATTAAATATATCGAACCAATTTTTTTCATTAAATAAGTTAGCACAACGCATAAGACGACCAATTGAGTTATTACCGCTAAAATTGGACGTAAAAGTTTTCTCGCGGAATATTGGTTTGGATCTTAATTGACGAGTATTATCAGAAATATAAAAATCTAATTGTTCTAAAAGATAAGAGCAATCAAACATGTCATTAACTAATTTGTGTAATACACACAAATCAGATAGGCATCTACGATCCTCCAAATCATGCATCCGTAAGACATTTTTGATATTCGAATAATCTCCTTGAATGTGGGTAATACCAATTTTATATTCTATTGACCTAAGAAATTTATGTTGAACCATCTCTAATGCTTTTTTATTCGTTGAGGTATAAGGTGACCAGATAATAGAAGCATATTCCAGGTGGCAGCGTACCAAGGCGCAATATAAAGTTTTAATGCAATGCACGTTGAGATGTTTACCAATACGCCATACAAATCCCCATATTCTTAATGCCTTACCACAAATGTTTGTTATGTGTGAATTAAAAGTCAGTTTCTGGTCGAACAATACCCCTAGGTCACATATTTCGTTTTTCTTCGTAAGTGGTATCATATCAATGGTATAAGTAAAGTCAATGCAATGAGTACGTCTACAAAATGAAACTGAGCTACACTTCGACTTGTTTAAAAATAATCTGTTCAATGTACACCATTGATTAATACTGTTAATGTCTTCTTGGATTAATCTGCAATCGTTTATAGAATTGACACTTTTGAATATTTTGACGTCGTCCGCGTACATCAAGAAATTGCAGTGTTTTATAACATGCTGTAAATCATTAATAAACAACAAGAACAAAATAGGGCCGCAGTGAGATCCCTGAGTTACCCCCGAAGTTACATTAATTGTTTTTGATGTAAAATTGTTAAGGTGCACCTTTTGAATACGATTTTGCAGAAAAGATTGAATCCAAGATAATGTTACCTTATTAAAACCTAAGGCATCCAGTTTGCTCAATAGAATGGAATGGTCCACTCTATCAAACGCCTTGGAGAAATCAGTGTAGATTGAATCAATCTGGTAGTATTTATCCAAAGCGTTTGATAGGTACTGTTTATAGCATAGCAAGTTTGAAACTGTGGATCTTTTAGGGACAAAGCCATGTTGCTGTGGTGCAATTATTTGATGAGACATCCATGCTAACCTATCTGCGACCAATTTATCCAACATCTTTGGAATTATTGATTGGAGACAAACTCCTCGATAATTTTCTACCAAATCAATTTGGCCAGATTTGTATATTGGTATTATATAGCTAAGTTTCCATCTGCTTGGAAATATACCTAATGACAACGATTTTGTCATGAGTTCATAAATAGGACCACACAGAGAATAAATGCAGTGTAGCAAGAAAAAACTCGATATGCCATCAGGACCAGGGCATTTACTAATCTTTTGTTTTAAAATCAGATTAAAAACATCTTCTTTAGATATAGTGAGTATGTGGTCATTGATGGTGTCACTAATGTATGCTGAATTAGATGTATATTGATTGTTGTTTATAGTGTACACGGACGAAAAAAAATTTGCAAAAAGGTTAACTATCTCTTCACCATCAGAGCCTTTGCATTGCTCGTATTCCATTACCATTGGAATACTATTTTCATTTCTCTGTTCCCTAGCATACCTCCAGAAACTACTAGGATCTGAAATAAGTTTGGATTCAATGGTTTTTAAATAATTGTTATAGAGCGACTCAGAAAGTAATTTGCATTGTCGGCGAAGATTGGAAAAAAATTCATAATCATCCGACGAACCACTTTCCTTGAAGCGTTTGTGAGCTATTTTTTTGTTGACTAATAGATTTTTAAGTTCGCCTGACATCCATTTAGGATAAGTCTTATTACTTAGACAAACTAATGTTGAGGGAATATACTTATCGATGCCAGATTGAACAGCAGTATAGAAGCTGTCTGTTATTTTGTCAATATTTGAGTCATTCAGTAATTCCGACCAGTTTATGGAATGAAAATACATGTTAAGAGCCTCAAAGTCAGCCAGATGGTACATGTAAATTTTTCTTTTTTTTGTAGCTGTGGACTGAATGTAAGAGGCAATGAAATATCATACGCCGAGTGATGTTCGCTTAAACTTAAAAGAGTATTATCTGTGATGGAAACCTCTGCGCCGAGAATGTTAGAAAAAAATAAATCTAAAAATACTCCTCGCGAATTAGGAATGGTATTTATTTGAGTTGTATTCAAAAAATTGTAAAAATTAACGATAGAATTAGCTTTTGTATCCGAATTATTTAAGGTGTGAGCAATAAGACCATTGTTGTTCCATTTAAGAGATGGTAGATTATAGTCGCCACATATTAACGTTTTATTGATATTATAACGTTCGTAAACTAGTTCTAGGGCCGAACAATGATTGAAATAATTTTCAACAGAATAGAAGTTGAAAGATAACTCCAGTCAATCTCGGATAAGTATGCGTACAATTCTGGATAATTACCTTTTTTAAAGTTAAATTTAAGTGAATTTTCATTAACTGGTGACATATCTAATAAAGTTTCAAGTTCAAGTAAATGTAAATGCAGGATGATAACTGTCCTCAGAAACTAAGGCATCTAGTTCATTTTGCACATTACAATTTAAGTTAGAGTACAGAAAATCTAAAGTATTATTTGATGAATTCGGTATTGTGTTAAATTGCTGAAGGCCCAAAAAATTACAAAAATTAATAATATGTGAAGCTTTATTAGATAAATTACAAGGATCATTAGTAATTATAGGACAATTGAAATCTTCCAATAAGATTATTTTGTTAGTATTAAAATTAATCTGCAATAACAAATCAAAAAATAGTTTAACATCTTGAATCGGTATATTTGGCGGAATATAAATAAGAATTAAATAGAGCCAGCAAGAATTAAGCGTACATCGACATATCAGTAAGTCAATGAGAGGTACATGCAGTTTAATGTTATCAGTAGGAATAATGTCAATTTTGTAGGTGTTGCGAACAGCATTTAATACTTCACCGCCCTTAGATTTACCAGAAAGAAAGGCATCGCGGTCTATTCTGGCTACTGTATATACCTCACTAAATAATTCACTGTTATACACTCTTGAATTTAACCATGTCTCTGTAATAAATAAAAGGTCGTAATCGCAAATACTAACGTTGTCATAAAATGTTGCTGTTTTCGTATTTAATCCTCTCACGTTCTAATAATAGGCCGTGATGTTTCCTGTTGAAGTTGAACTTCAAGTGGACTTGGGAATAGATGTAGTAACAATTCCAGTTATATACGGGATGTCATTTCGGTATTTTATGCAAATCTGTTCGCCATTATTAATTCTTGTAATTAACTCAGCTCTTACTTTGTTATAATACTCACGTTGTTCTATCAGCTCTAAAATGAAAACGAGAATCATTATACATTGTATTAGTTTTAAGAATTTCTTTGGCGAAGTTTTCATTGGAAAAAATAAGTTTAAGTGGTCGGCAACCATTATTAGATTTTTTATGCATAGACTTATCACTTTGATGGGTTTAGAATTAACTCCAAGAGGCATGAGTATCTTATCTACTTCAGTAATATCATCATCGACTTTCTGTTGACTAGACGATGATTCAGACTCTTTAATATTAAAAAGAAGTAGATTGCGTTTTCTTTTTTGTCTCTCTTCAATTTCAGCAAGAACATCATTGACATCGAAATTTTGTGTCGAGTTTTCTAGCTTTGCTAACCTATTTTCAATGTCACAATGTTTTTATATTCATAACAAAAGACTTCACTCTCAAAAGTGTAACTATTAAAGACAGAAAATGAACAGCTGTTACTGGATAAAAGCTGTTCCTAGTAATTGGAATGTTGTTAAAAGATAAAATCTCTGTAAACCGAGTGTACTACGCTACATTTTTAGTAGTAACATATATTTATTGACAAATTTTGTACATATTTTTACATTGGAATAGTGAATAATGAATAATGAATGAGGTGTTAATGTATTAATTTGTCAAAAGGCTATCGATCAGAGGTCTTTCTGCCTTGTGCTGTCCAGTCATATGGCGTCAGTCGTTATTGCGTGAAAGGATGAAATGTTGAAATGAAATCAAATATGGTTGAATTGGGATTTTTAAATTTAGGGTTTATACTAGGGTTTCTAGGAAGACAATATTGGGATAATATATGGAAGTTGAAAGGATTTTTGGTATCATAGAGGAGCTGATTAGATGGATTGTGTAGAGGATTAAGAGGATGTCGGAGTTTGGTTAGGGTACGGAGGGATGCTCGCTCGCTAACTTCAATATTACGGGAGGTTGGATTGCTTGGATTGGTATAGAGGGCACAACCATAGTCAAGTAGTGGGCGGCAAATCATTTTATAAATTTCAACAGCTGTTTTTGTATTAATCCCATTGTTCTTATAGGTTAAGCTTCTAAAGCATTTTGCCCTAGAAGTTATTTTATTTTTTATTGCAGCAGTGTGTTTTTTGAAATTGATTTTTTGATCTATGGTTATGCCCAGGTATTTAACGGAAACTGAAGGAGGGATCATAGTTTGGGAAATAAAGACTTTATGGGATGAATTATTGGTGCGACGATAAGGAATTAGGAGTTGTGATTTGTGGGGATTGATTTTAATGCGCCATTTTGCAAACCATCGTTGAAGGGAGTGCCACATTTTTATTTGGACTATATTAATAATTTCAATAATATTAAAAAATGATTTTGTCTAATATTTGTTCACATCGTATCTTCGAAACTAAGCATGTTTTCAAAAATAATCAAATGACAAAATATTTTTTGAATAGTCTAGAGAATATTTAACACCCTATATAATCTTACTAATTTTATATGTAATATAAGGTATATTAATTTATCATCAACTTTCTACATTAGAAACTCTCGCACCATTTATTTCCTTAACATCTTAGTATTTTCATTGTTAACATATTATATTAACTTGATATATTTCCCGTTATTTTTTTTTTACAAGAACGCAATATGAAATAGCTTTCCTAAATAAACCTCTTAACAATTAGAGGCCGCCTGGTTGGTTACAACGTTAAGCATTATTTATTGTTATGTTACTGTTCCTCGGTTTTTTTTTCCCTAAAAGGAAATAAAAAATAGATTTATCTAAACGAGACATGTGTCTGCAACCGTTGTCCGTTTTCCCCAATATTATATACAGGAGGAACGATGGGGAATACACAGCCACATGTTCACAATAGGAAATGAGTTTATTCTCCAGCAGTCTTGCAGGCAATAATAATGAATGGAAGGGGAAAACAGAAAGAAAATCTGTCCTCTCCATTGAAATGAAATGAAATTGTTGACCCGTCGTTGGAACGAGGGTTGCGATAAATACTTTTTCTTTTTCGTGCCTTCAAACTTTGCAATTCTTAAATTTGAATAATTTTATTCGTCATTTAAATAATATATAATATAGATTGAATATTGACTATGTTTTATTGCATAAATAACTATTTAATATTGAAATCAAGTCAAATCACATATTTATTCTTAATAACCCCCTTGTTAATATTATGCATGGTATTGTTTCATATTAAATTTAACTACAAGGTATCAAGAATAATAATAGTTTCTTGTTTTATTTAATGTTTATTTGATGGTACATCTTGAATATGCTGAAGTAGGAGATACTATATTAAATTGTAATTTTAAATAAAGTGGTAAAACAAAGTCATTGTGTCTATTATATTATTTATTAGCGTAACATACTTTTATACCATAGATACTGCATACTGATATATTTGTAATTCAAAACCTCATTAACCTTACGAATTTATTATTTTAGATGGTATAAAGGTAACAGATTAAGTAATTGTTATATATGTTTATTCAAATTTCGTAATAGTAAAAATTAAAAATCTAAAGGATGTGCATTTTGAAATTATAAAAACACCTTTCTATAGAAATAGTAAATTTTATATATGATTATTTTATGTTTTAAAAGTAATTTAAATACAAGACAGCATAAATGTATGCGTAATTCAACAGTTAAGAGAGACTCACGGGGACGGATTAAAGATTAGTTTCCCCGTTTAATTTCCTGTCTCTTCGCTGTGCGAATGATGACAAAATATGTACATACACATAAGAATTATTTACTTGGATGGATTTGAATAGGGTCAAATAAAAGTTCTACGATAAAATAATGTTTTACATCAAGTTTTTTTTTATGTTGTACTCGTATGTAATTGTATTTATTTTAAAATTGTCTTTGCATTTTTGAATATTTTTGCTGATAAGATTAATGCTTTAGATTTATTATTTAATTCATGGAATATATGATAGTATCTCTATGTAGATAGATAGTGTACGATGTTAGGTTTTTGAAAAGAAAGGCATAAACGAATTAATAAAAAAAGTCTTTTGCAATAGTAAGTACAAAACACATATTATTATTTAATGAATATGTTAAATATAAAGCAATAAAGATCATGACGAGGAATGGACTGAGTGATCTTCAGTCATTATCGACGCAGCCCTTTAACATTGATTATGGGTTATGCTATAGAATATGATGACATCATTAAAGGAAGTGAAATTCATGTGTGCTATGTTTTGGGAAAGGAAGGGATTGTAGCTTATCAATGTTTTGCTCCGTCGCGAAAGAAAAAAATCATTGTGAGGAAGGTGTGTAGATGAATTCTTTTGCTTCATGACAATGCCCAGCCGCACACAGCCAATCGAACCTCAAGGTATCATCGAATCGTAGGGTAGGGTAGGAACAACTTGATCATCCGCCCATTAGCCCTAATCTTGTGTCCAGTGATTATCACCTGTTTCTGAAATTGAAGAAGCAAAAATAGTCCCAATGTACAAGAATCAAGACTATGGACCAACTCGAATTGTATAAAATTTAAAACTTTATATGAAAATATTAACGGGGGAGTGTTTTATAAAAAGAACTTTTCGGCTAAATCAGTCAACTAAATTAAATATATAACAGTAAATAACATTTTTGAGTGTGTCGGTGTCAAAATAAAACTTTCACAAACAGTTATTAAAGTAATATGCATCTACAGACCACCACAAGGTGACATTAATATAATTTTTGAAGATTTAGATAAAATATTTGTGTTCCTTCAAATAAAAGTAATAAAAGCTTTTAATTAGTGGCGATTTTAATATTAGTACGCTTAAAAATCTAATGTTTGTCTTCAATATTTGAATTTAATCAATTCATATAATGCTAAACTAATAATACATTAAGCAATACGAACAAAATTTTAATGCATGATATCGAGTCTAGATTACTCCATTACAGATAAAATATAATCAATTTTTAATAGATGAACAAAACAAATATAATGAATATATGTTAAATAAAACAATCAATAAGTCCAAAGATAAAGAATATATTATCTGATATGATTGGTAACAAAAATAAAAATAAATTCAAAAGAGTATTACCAGAAAGGGATCATTCTATAAAACAAGCGAATGCTTTTAATGTATTTTTTAATCAATAGTAAACCATTGAAAATTACAGTTATTTTATTGTAATGAAAGTCACGTGTACAAAAGCTGTACTGATGAGATGTTAAAGATCGAAACACGTGTTTGCAGATGTTTTGAAATTTTTACTTTAAAAATTATCTTTATTTATATAAATTATTATATTATGACAATTTATTAAATAGTACAAAATAGCGGAAAAAACTTGAATTTTTTAAATTTTATAAAGCTACTAACAATTATGACTCTTTCAACTATCAAAGTATAATCATATTAAGCTATAAAAATATTTTACAAGTGCTTTAACATTACTACAATTTGTAAAACTGATAATATTTATAATAAAAAGGATAAGATAATTACTAATTTGAATTACTTATATATGTTATTATTCTTCTCTATTACTATTACCTGCAAATTTAATCTAAACTAGCTACTTTGAAAATTAAAAAATATAAAAATTATGATATAATGTTAACCAAATCAAATAAAATTTCATTAAATACATGACCTTTTATATCATATTTTATTTGTATTTACTTTTTTTATATAGTTTTCTTTTATTATGAAAAACAAATAAACGAAAACAATACAAACGTTTGATATTTAGGTTTGAAAGATTATGTATAATTAGAAAAAAGTACCTTGCTATCTTAATGGAAAATGATGGCAACATTATATTAATTATAAATATATTGATTACATTAATTATATTCGCAATATTGTATTATTATTCACATTAACTCTAGTATAAATACTCATGTTGCGTGCATTAACATAAGCATTCAAACATTCATTCAATTATTAATTAGTTAATGATAGACCATACGCATAAATAGATAGAACAAAATTATTAACGTACATAATTATCTTGTATATTTATATTATGTATTATAGGCATAATTGGTATTATCTGCCTGATGAAGTCACGGCGTGGTGAAACAATTGAAGCAGTATCTTTACATAATAACGCAAACCCTTCAAACAACAGTGTTTTATCAATTTATTGCAATTAAAATAGAAGTTTTCCAAAATGTGTCCAATTAACTTGAATATCTTTTTTTATCATGAATTACATTTTTTATAATTAAGCAAAGCTTAGGATTTGTACATTTTATCATTATAATTCTTTTTTATCTAACAATTTTGGTTCTTTGCTCTGTTTGCTTTTCATCATTTGGTTTGAAATTGTGACCATGTCTTGAGTGTGCCACCATTTAAGCAAAATCGGTAGAGGTCGTATCGCTAGTTTATTTATAGGTGTTTTTTTTATTAACGAAATTGCTAATGACCTTAACCGAAGGGACAAAGACAAACACATGAGGTTGAATATTACCATTTTCGACTTATCGGAACGGTAGATCGATTATCCAGTACCAGATCAATTGTCGATCTACGCTTGGCTAATGAAGGTCGTTCTGCAACCTTTCGAGTGGTTTACTTAATCATATCAACCACGTATTGTATTGCCATGGCTGCAACGTTTGGAGTGATGTAGGTTGCAATTGAACTGGATCCTGGAGTGGTATTTACTGAAATTTTGTTTGGAGTTGCATAATGACCGGATGACGAAGATGTGGATAACATTGCAACATGGAATTTTCTGCTAAAGGCCTATAAAACTTTTTGGTATTAGTCCAAGGCAATATGAACGCCCAGAGATGTGTGATTAAGGTAATAGAACCCCTTATTTGGAAAAACCATAGACATTAACACTGAATCCACAAACAACAGAAGATGTGGTAAATAATCTAAAGTACGAATGCGAGATGCTAAATCAATCTAAAACCTTTAAAGAAAATTATCTACATTAAGTACGAAATTAAAACTTTCTCGAAAAGTACGTTGTGGCATGGTTTCATCAAAACACCTCAAATATTTTACTTCCTTTAAAGTCACCAAAGACGTTAATAATTTCAAAGGTCTAATGAACTACCTATAACGACCTCTAAACTACAAACCATTGAATAAAAATAAAGAAAATTTTAATCTTTGCGAATATTTATCTAATATTATTAATACTATACATTTTCAAATTCAAAAGTGAAGCTATATATTTTTCTGGACTATAAAAAAATATCAAGTTTAGCTGATCGTCAAAACGAAGAAGCGCGTTGTAATCTGATCTAAAAGTAATTTTACAACAATTAATATCCAGATATCAAAATACTGCATCGAAGAACAATTTGAAATATGTGGATTAAAATGGACTGCCGATAATAATTCAACAATTATTCTGGTATGTTATAGATCGCCAATTGGTAGTCTGAATTTGTTTTTAACCATGTGAATCTTAATTATAAACCCTTTATTGACCTAATTAAAGTTTCACTATGTGATGAATGACAAATAAATATATGATAAGTTATAGTTGATGCTTGTTGCGCTATTTGTTCGATGGGACCAAAATTTGGTGAAGAAAAACACTTATTATGTAATATTTTTATATTTTTTATATTCTGGAACGTGTTTTGAACTTGACAGATCATTATCAAAGATAATACTAAATTTCTAATGAAATTTATGTAATATATATACTGGTATTAATTACAAGAAATTCCCCCGATTATAATGTGTTTGGCCAAGATTAATCCATGGTGTTTGTTTAGGAGAAGTCCTTTTTCACTAATGGTACGCAATTTCTAATCCTTCTAGGACGGTGTTTACCAAAGTGGGGCCTTCGCCCCACAGGGGGCAATTTAATATTTAAGGGGTGCAATTCGAAAATGGACTCGACACGAGTTTAATCCTTTTGCTTCGGGTTATTTAAATGCAAAGCTAGATTACTCTATTACTATCTGATCATACTTCAACTCATAATCGTATTCTTGAGTCAAGTTATCAAATTTCTTTATTTATCACTAAATCTTATAAATATTATAGGAGAGAATTTATCAAAAACATCAATATCAGCATTTCTTAAAAGGGTTAGTAAGTAACAATACTGTTAGCAGATGAATAGACTAAATGAATGAAGATATTACAAATGAACTTGTTGAAAAGTTCAAAACAAGAAATGTCAATAATATACCATTGAAAAAATAACATCTTGTGCTGCAGATGGTGCTCCTAATATGATGGACAAGGAAAATGGCTGCTTAAAATTGCCGAAATATGAAAATCCAGAAATTATTCTTGTGTATTAATGGGGAAAACTTGGTAGCTAAAAACATCTCAAATGAAATACTGTATTCAGTAATAGAGTAAATCTATGCTATTAAAGCTAATGCCAAATGTGAACGCCTCTTCAAGCTTTTTTGTGAAGAACAAAGAATACCATGTTACACTTTTACTTCACATTGAAGTAAGGTGGTTTTCTAAAGGCAAAAGATATATGGAACTGTTTGATACTCTGAGTAATTTTTTAAGCGACACACCTGAAATTAAAGATATAATATATTAAATAAGCAACTTCAAGGAACAAATAAAACTCTTGTCGATGCAAAAGCAAAGATATTAGGTTTCATTACCCTTATTGAGATATGTTAGAAATATATTAACAAAATCTTTGAACAGTTTCATTAGCTCCAAAAATATCATCATATCATGTTGTTCTTGATAAATAAGTACAGGATCATTCGACGGTAGGTCCAATGTGATTATGGGATCTGTTGGGGATCTGGGGAGAAAATGGCTTTTCCGGCCATGTATTAAATAGTAATGTTATAGGGCTGTAGTTGAAGTATCCATCTTGCGCGGTATATTCTGTGTGTCCTCAATGCAATTAGCCATTTATTGCCCATTATTCTGTCAAGACTGTAATTCATCTCAGCTCTGTTTAGAAGGCGGTCGGCGTATTCGATGGATCTTCCGTTAGGTTTCTCAAAGCTGTGGCAAGAGCGTACAAACGGAGCAGTTTGATCGGCTATCTGTAGTTATCGGAGTGACAACCAGGGCTTGCCTCAACGTTTCAAAAGCTACCTCCTGTATTGGTCTCCAGCTTCACGTGACATTTTTCCTTGTCAACTTCGTCAAGGGTTTGGAAATTTGGCTAAAAATTTAACCTTCTTGCAACCAAATCTACACTTTTTCCATTTAATTCTGAGTTGAAATTTATTTAGCTTACGGAATAGCTTTTCCAAGTCTTGGAAGTGTTCTTCTAGTTGGTTCAGATTCGGTCTTCACTCGGTTCACCATTCTGAGAAATGTTGCGGACGCATTCCGGAGTCTGAAAAGCATTCGTTTATACTGGTATAATCTGAAGGCAGCGAAGACGGCTCTCTTATGTTGGTTCTTCTCATTCAAGCTTATCTGGTAATATTCAGACTGAAGATTCAGTGATGATTGCGACTTCTCACATCGAGTAGCGAAAATTATTAATCCGTGGGAGCAGATAGCTTGCTTATGGCATTAATTAACCCATAACTTAATTTTTCCGTCTGGTTTCGATACTGGAGCTGTCTATGCGCTTTCGCAGTCTACGATGATTTCATTTTCTTTTAGTTCTTCTGGTCTTCGTGGAAATAGATGATAAGGGGCTGGGAGATCAGGGGGTTATCTCCTGTATTAATGTAATATTTTACGGCTATCGTAGGGGTTCCTATTTTTTCAAACAAGTGCTGATGTTCCCGTAAATTTTGATTAAAGGCGGCTTTTTCTGGAAGTCGCAGGGTTTTTCATTATATGTTTTGAAAAATTATTTACTGTGTTTCGTTAACAATTACCTGGTGATTTCTTCCTGAAACCTATCATTTAAGATTCTTAAGTAATCAATTTAATTTTTCAATATCAAAAATTATGTATATGTTACGTAGGGGAGCATAAGAATTTTAGAAATGCTTAGGTGGGGCATGGCAGAAAAAAGGTTGGGAAACACTGTTCAAGGAGGTTAAGTCTTCTTCTCTTTCTGCAAATTTGATGGGTTCGATCTGCCCCATGATTTATTAATACGTTAATTACTAAATTATGACAATCAAAGCTAACTTAAAACTAAAATAAAACAAGTCATTTGCAAACAAATATTTATTTCATCCTTCCCAGCTAAAACTATTTACATCATAATCAAGTTAAAAACGTTGTAGTCTGCCCACGACTGCTATCCGCACTATCTTTTCGACCATAGCCGGTGTTGATTTTCTCGTCGTGGTCCGAACAGCTCTTTGGTCTTCTTCTGTTGATCCTACTTGGTTCTCTTTTTTTCTTCTGCTACGGTGCGTTCTATTCTTTTCTTCTGCGAAGTACGATTACGTTCTGCGACGAAGCATCTACTTCTCTGGGTCTATTATTTCTGTTGTGTATGTTGACTTTCTCTTCTGAAAGTTGGTTCATGTTTAGATATTTTCTCCTCTAGTGTTATAAGTGATCCTGAGTCAGAAACCCGCACAACCCGAAGAATATTTTGAAATATGTGGATTGTGAATTGACCCCGCGAATTAAGAACTTTTCAAAATTTTTGTACCTAATACTGGCCAATTTTTCGTAATTAGTTGGCCACCTAAATCTAGATGAGATTAGATTTACGTTCGTCCTTTCTCGTCATCCCTGCTTATACGTAGATAAAAGCAACGTATTACGCGCTCTCTATCCCGTTCCCGTATATTTCCGCTTTCCCTATTCGTTTACCAAACTTGTAATTAACTGTGTAATTTCTGGGGTGAATTGTTCCATGATTTTCTGCCTCTCGTCAACTAATCTGCCTCATGTGGTGCTCGGTCTTTATGCTGTGTTAATCCTGTTGATGATTTTCCGCGAATAATTGATTTTCGTTCTCCGTATCGCGTCTTAAAATACAGTCTGGTTTGACTTATCTTTAAGTATCGACATATCTAATCATAAAACCTGATATTAAACAAACGACTGTCAGGCCAATTACCGAAGAAGCTAATTTCTTCTGTTCGATTGAAAAAGTGGGACTTTATATTAGATTTCTCAACAAATATAAATAATAAGTGGGTTCGGAAATTAAATATTCTAATAGATAATGTGCAATTATGCTTTCCATGTAAGATCATTAGATCTAATGATAGTAATTTAAAATGGCTTAATAAAAATCTAAAAGCTATGCGTAAAATACTATAAAGAACATTAAAAGACCATTACAATAAAATTCATTTAACTGAATTAAGAGCCATAGCCAATAAATTTAAAAGTTATTATAGAAAAGCTATTCGAAATACCAAAAAGTAGATAGCTGGTAATTATATAAGTAAGGCACCATACAAGCCAAAGGCAATTTGGAAACGAATTAATTTTGCTAGTAATAATTTAAACAAAGCTAACGTGTGTGATTTAACTAGTAATTAATTTAATGACATTTTCTGTATTAGATTTGCAATTAGAAATTACCTTCAATACTGACGATTCCATTAATTTCAGTTTTAAGTTTTAATAGAACAACCCCAATACTTGTCAGGGAAGCAATCCTGAAAATTAAAAGTAGTCAATGTTCGGACATATATGGTTTGTCTGTCATGTCATAAATCTAATTAATATTCCAAATACTAAACTCATAAAGGAATTACTAGAAAGTGGCACTTTTCCAGATGCTCTAAATTTGGCCGAGTGTTACGTATATTTAAAGAGGGCGATGAACAGGTTATAAATAACTATATTTTTCTACTACCTAAACTCTCGAAAACAATTGAAATCACAATGAAACGGCAATTATTATCTTATTTTGAAACCAATGCACATTTTAGCAAAAGTCAGTTCGGTTTCAGATCTGGTATGTCAACAACGGACGCTGTAATTGATCTTGAAACTTTAAAAAAATGAATGTGTTGTGTCATTTATCGATTTAAGCAAAGCGTTTGACTTTGTCTCACATGATCTGGTGATAAAGAAGCTTAAGGCCTACAATTTTGATCGTAGTATAAGACTAATTACTTCTTATCTAAGCAACAGATAATATTCTGTTTTTTTTTTCAACAATCAGATCTCAGAATCTAGGCAAATTTAGTATGGTATACCTCAAGGATCTATCTTAGGGCCTTTGTTATTTTTAATTTACATAAACAATCTCCCAAATTAACAAAATATAATTAATGCCATTCTCTTCGCTGATGATTCCACTGTCATTAGCGAAGGTGTAACTACACAAGCTGCAGAATTAGCTAATATAGTCATATTAAACCCTGTTTGACTGCCAAAAATAAACTATTGTTAAACGAAAATAAAACTCATACAATGATTTTTAGCTTAAAAAAGGACACTCAGATGAGCGAACACTGTTTTCTGGGCCTTTATGTTGATTCTAATCTAACTTGGTAGCTTTAAGGGAGATATCTATCAAGATCACTTGCAAAAAATATTGACTGTTTAAGAAGCCTGGTTGGGAGGGTACCTGATGTAATTAGTAGAGTAGCCTACTACTGTCTTATAAAATTAAAATTGAAAATTCTACCATGGGGACACGCGTCTTGCCGACACAGATTATTTATATTGCAACGTAAAGCAGTTCGCTTATTTGGGAAAATAAACTATAGGAAGGAATTTAAGCATGCTGTACGAAAATTTCTAATTGAAAACTGTAAAATATATTGCAAAAATTTCCTTAATCATCACCAAACACTTGTTTTCCTAGGTATTTAGTTTAATCTCAAAGTACTTAGGTGTAAAACAGAAACTGAATCTTACTATTTACAAACTAAATCGCTATTTTAAAGAGTATTTGTTTTTATTAATAGCTATTCGTAACCAAGTTAATATAACACCAAGCTGATAAGGTAAGGTGTAAAGATCTAAAAGCATATTTAGTCGGTATTGACTTGATTTTAAACATTTTAAAATTTGATTTGTTATTTTTATCCTCAATTATTTTAAGGTAAAAACAGAAATAGATATATTCAAATTTGTCTTTTTTTAATGCATACTACTTGAAACATTACAATTACTTTTATATAAATTAATATCTATTGCAGTATTAGTCAGAGAAGTAGTTTTATTAAGTGATTAGTTTTTTGAAGTCTTGGTATTTTTTTTTGTTTGCTTCCACTAGAATTCTCATTTATCCAGTTATGTTTTTATTATTATTATTATTATACCCCGTCAGTTACTATTTTTATAATCCATCCACCTTCATGACATGCTTTACAGAGTGACCCTGTTTGTTTGTTTGGAGTTAACTTTTATACCCTAGAAAGTGCTTTGTAACCACAAGTACTCATACATATTTCTTTCTTATGCTTCCACATTTTACATTAATATCCACTTTATATACACAAGCTGAATTTTACACGTTATTCAAAAATCAGTTACTTATTTATTGGCTTACAAAAAGTAACGCATTTAAAATTATTAATTAATTAATTTATAACATAGTAAAGGGGATACATATTTTATTTCATTATCTACGCATGGCATATATGAAACAAATGGACAATTATTTGTGTTATAAGATTTGGAAATATTTGATTTCATGTGATTTTAAAACAGTATATTGATTTTTTACCCGGGCAATCCATAGACTTTGGTTAACACTATAAATGTATTAACATGTAACAAAGGTAAAAAATTATATTGTTTTTTTATAAAATTAATATTTTATATGTTTTGATTGCGCTGAGAATACATTAAATTACTATCTGAAAACGTAAATAAACCAATTTATAATGCAAACATTCAACTTTATTGAATTTGCTTTGATTATCCTCTATAGTAAACTACTTGGTTGCCGACCTTTTTCGAGTATGGGTAAACGTCATTAATATCAAAGTACCTATGCTAATAAACTGAATTGTTATTCCATCGATAGACCTAGAATTTTTGATTTAAATCGAGAATGTTTGTCCCTTAAACATTAGCTCTCGGTTTAATTTCCTCGGCGACATAAATAATTCCACCCGGACGCTTCCTCTAAGGCCCAGATGGAAAACTCGCAGGGGAAAACTTTTCTCCAACTTGTGACGACACGCCGGCGATAAATATTTAAATGTGCAATTCCTCACCGCACTGCGAAGCAAGTGCCTCCTCTATTTTTGACCTTAATTTACATTCGAAAAGAACACGAAACAATAGTAATTAAAAATGCTACTTAACTTACAAGTTAATCATAAACAATATTTGTAATTAAGGGCCAATACAATTAATTTAATTATTTAACTTATATTGTATTATTTTGGCACATCTATTCGTAAAAATATGAACAAGTATAAATTTTTAATCATTATATCTCCCGGCGCAACCACCAAAGTTACTATACCATGATGGTTTTATTATATATGTTTCTAAATTAAACGGTCGTTTAAGCAGTATGTTAATTTTAATTTTTTAAAGTTTTTATTGAATGCACCAATAAAAAAAATAAAAAAAATATTTTTAATTTTTATGTGGTGATACTACAGTTATTTTATACTGCAACCAAAAAATGGTCATACTAACTGAAATATCGTATTATATTATGATAATTATTAGTAAAATAATTTCATTTCAATTGAATAATTGTTATTAAAAAATGAAACAAAAATTTTTGAAACTTTGAAAACTAATTCCGGCTTAACCGTGAACCACTATTTAAAACAAATATTGGTCATAAATCACCAGAATGGAAAGTTTTGAAACGCTATCAGAAATTACCGGAATCGCTCCTGCAATCTAGTATAATTAAAATATTTAAACATATCTTAAGATATTTAAAAAATCTAAGTGCTTTTACTCAATTATCGAGCATCTTTACTGATAATATAACATCTAATGTAATGTGTAACATGTATTGCGATGTTGATGTATTTAATGTATATTATGTTTTTTTATCGATCTGTTCCATACTGACTATTCCTATCTAATCAGTGTGGGTCGCTATATAGGAACTAATTTAGCCATACTTAACAGGGATCTATATGAGTGTATCAATGGACGTAGCCAAAATGATGTGGTATCAAGTCACTTATCGTGAGTGTTTATCACAAATGATCATAATATATTTTTGAACAAACTCAGTTTCTTTGGCATCACTTAAATGCTTTTAAATCTTATTGCTTCATATCTTGATTTAAGAACTAACTATGTTTAAGTCGTTTAAGTTTAGTCGCACATGTTTATTTCTAGCTTAGATATAATTCAAGGCTGTTATTCACTGTTAGGTGTTGTAACTAAAACACAAACTTTCAAAGAGTATTGTGTTTTAGTTACAACACCTAACAGTGAATTCAAAATGGACTTTCAACAATTAAAATCCAATATAATCAAATTATCAAGGCTGTTATTTAGAGTTTATAATGTTTATAGATGACCTTATCCCTGCAATTTCCTATCTAGTATTAGCATATGCGGAAGTTATAAAATATAAATTTTCATTAATAATTACAATATTGCTGCTCTCATTCAATACAAGGAGTATAACATTAATTTTACCTCGCTCAAAAGAAAATGCAGATTTTTTCTGATTATCATCTCACCTTTAACAGCCATGTAAATACTACTACATCTTCGACCTTGAAGTTCTTAGGTTTTGTTTTGCAACAGCAAAATATTTTCACAATATTGACTTACTAAAAACTTTGTATTTCGCTTTTTTTCGTATCAGACTAGAGTATGCCTTAAGTATTTGGTATCCCTATTACACTAATATTTCTTTAACTATCTAGAAGACACAAAGACGTTTCATGATTTAAATGTCGTTTAGAATTGATGGAATATGCCCTGGTCCTGCAATTAGAATTTTCTTTATCAGAAACACTTCATTTCAGTAAAATTTGATCCTATTTAAACCAAGTTTACCAGCGATTTGCTGTAGTTTATTGTTGATGTCATTTAATTTTATATTATTTACACATAATCGTCATCTTCATTTTTTTAAGCTAAGCGGGTGAAGGTAAAGTAATTTTCTAGACTATATATTGCTATTTTAAAGCAAAAATTTGCATTTTAGTTTCTGCTTTCACGTCTTTAACAATTGGTATGTTTTCTACTGTTCGAGGAGCTGTTTATAGTTAGAATATGACGATCAATCAAACAACTTTGAATATCCATTGGATATCGTTTATACTATATATGTTTCTTTTATATTAAAGGATATTCATCTTCTTTGAAATCAACATGGACTAGCATTTTAATTTATACAAGGTGTCCTGTTATACCACAGATTCCTGGGATCAAAATATGATGATTTAACACATCATATCTATATCCAAAAGTTTCTGATTAGGCCGAAATTTCTCTTCAAAGTTCCAAAAATTTTTATTTCTTTTGTTTATAACAATTGAGCACTTCATTCGACTTAAATGAAATTTGTTAATAATAACTACCATCATATATCATTTAAGTTATTATGGACATTAGGGTAGTGACAGGAAGTATAGAAAATAGTAGTACCACCACTTAATATCTAAAATATTTTTTTATTGGTGCATCCAATCAAAACTAAAAAAATACTACCTGAAAGATCTTTATATTTAAAAACTTTTTTGTCTCTTAATAATATTTCATCTTTTACGTTTTCCCCCACAAAAAAATAATATTTTTTTTTTCATCTAATAAAAACCAAATAAATTTTTTCATCGAATCGAAAATATATGTTTTTCGTGGCCGACTTTGTTTAAAAAATGCAAACTATGTATAATAATAATTACGAAGTATCTTTAAATATTTTTTGTTAACTTTATTATAGCATAAATATTAATATTTGCAGCAAAGAGATTTCTTGCTTGTATTAGGATTTTGCGAAGGAAATTGTTTGAAAAGTGTTAGCTGTTGTTTTAATTTAGTTTATCAATTGGTAATAATTAATTTTTATTCAATTGAGTATGTTAATTTACTTATTAATGAGTGCATAATGAGCATACTATATTAGCATTTTATTTTATGATATCAAATATTATTAAGAGATAAAAAAGGTTTTAAATCTTTTCTTGGATGCGCCAATAAAAAAATATTGTAGTTTTTAAGTGGTCGTACTACTATTTTCTATACTTCCTGTCAATTACTTATGTCCATAATAACTTAAATAATGTATTATATTTTGGTAGTTATTAATAATAAATTTCATTCAAATCAAATGCGTTAATTTATTATAAACAAAAGAAATAAAAATTTTTGGAAATTTGAAGACAAATTCCGGCTTAACCATACATTTTTGGATATAGATAAGTTAGTAAGTAAGTAAGTAAGTTTATTGGTGCTAATGCAAGAGCTTACACAGGTCAATAATACATAGTATTACGCCACATAATAAATCTAACACAAAACTATTTCATATACATATACACACACATACACTAATGAAAATAAAAGTTCACTAAATAAGTCTAAATAACATATAAAAAGGGTGTCTTGTATATTAAAATTGTACATATTATTAGCATAACATCTTAAAAATAGGTCACAGTTTAAAAGTATACATAGTACTAGCACAAACATTACAAACTATAATACGTTTTACAATTTGTACCGGCTGACAGAAAATCTGTTACCAAGTCATACCATTCACTTCAATATCCGCAAGAAAACTGTTTATGTCATAGTATGATTTCTTAACCAGAAAACTTTTAACATTTTTTTTTAATGTTTAAGTGGGAGAATTTGAATATTTCCCAGAAGCTTATTAAATAGTTGTATTCCATAATATCTTGATGCGGTTTTTGATTTTTTTAAGTCTATGTTTATCAAAGTATTTGTTTTGCTTCTGGTATCATGAAGGTGTATATTTTCATGAGTATTATATAAATTTATGTTCTGTTTTATGTATATTATACTTTTTAATATAAATTCATTAGGGAATGTAAGTATCCCAAACTTAGAAAACATACACTTGCACTTTTCAGTATAACCCAAACCCGCTATAATGCGTATGGCTCGTCTTTGCAGAGCAAATATACGGCCTGAGGCCGAACTGTGGCCCCAAGCTAAGATAGCATAAGTCATTACCGAATGAAAAACTGCATAGTACGCTGTAAGTAGCACTTCCAGGGGTACATGTTTTGATAATTGTCTCAATAGAAAGACAATAGATGATAATTTTCTTGCGACTATATCAATGTGGTGATTCCATTTCATAGTTGGATCTAGGTGTATTCCCAGGAGTTTAACATATTACGGATTGCTTACATCGCCTATATTTTTTACACTGAAATACATCATATGCGTTTTTGATTCATTCATGGTTAAGTGATTTAACTTAAACCATTGTTGGGCTTCTGACCGAATCCCACCAGACTTTACATTTAGATTTTGCATGTCATCATCCCTCATCGACAGTGTGGTATCGTCAGCAAACATTATTACAATACTGTCTACACTCTTATACAAATTGTTTATATAAATCAAGAAAAGTAACGGTCCTAGGATTGTGTCCCACAGGGATCCAGTTGTTACTTTGCTTGGATCTGACTTGTTGTTATTTATATCCACTATTTGTTCCCTATTAGATAAGTATGATGACATGAGTTTTATACTCTTATCGATAAAGTTATATTTGCGTAATTTTAGTAGTAATATATCGTGTGAGATGCAGTCAAATGCCTTACTGAGATCGCAAAAGATTGAGCAATGATATTTTTTATCCTCATAAGAGTTAATGAAAGAGTCAATTAGATTTATTATTGCCGAGGTTGTTGATTTTCCCTGTCTGAAACCGTATTGCGAATTGGTAAAAATATAAGTTTCAAAGTATGCTAATATTTGACATTTAATTACTGCTTCAAAAATTTTTGCAAATACAGGTACCAGTGAGATTGGTTTATAATTCATTTTTTCGGACTTATGGACAGGTACAACTCGAGACAACTTTAAGCATTTAGGAAAAGATCCGTTTTTGATACAGATATTAATGAGTTTTGTTAATGGAACAACAATGAGGTCTTTTATAGTCTTGATTAGTTTTGTTGTTAAGTTGTACACGTCTTTGCTGTTTGTTTTTTTCAGATTTGATATTGCATCTCGGACATTTATATAACTGACCTCACCTATATTAAATTGTGGAGCAACAATGGTAATGTTTTCATTGAAATCAGTATTACTTATGGGCGGTGGATTTAATTTTGCTAACAATAAGTCCAGTATTTTACAGAAATAATTATTAAAATCGTTTGCGCTAATGTCCATAACCCCTCTTGTACAGATATCTTTTTTTAAATAATATCCCAATAAGCCTGTTGTTTGTTTCCAGAATTATTTATATAATTGGAATTTGCTATAAGCTTTGTCTGATTTATGGCAAATTTATAATTGTCAAATTCTGTTTTGTATGCAGATCTTATATCTTCGGTTAGATACTTTAATTTTAATATATAATACATTTAATATTTTTTGAACATTGCGTATGTGATTTTTCTGGAAAACATATTTCGTAACAATTTACAATTTGTGTAATGGACATGTGAAACAATGTATCACAGTCACTTTTTTTGTTTATAAAATCCCAGTCTATGTTTTCTATATAATTGTGGAATTTCATGATTCCGTGTTGAGTTATAGTTCACGATTTTATAAAACTCGTTTTTGGTTGTATTTTATTTTTATAATTAACAAATATTGCTCGATGATTAGAGAAAAAAGTATCACATACGCTTGCCTTGAATAGGTCCGTGTGATTCACAAATACGTTGTCAATATGTGATCCTCCACCATTATTGTATCTTGTTATGTCCGTAATAATACTTTTTAAGCCGAACTGTATCACTACGTTGTCAAGCTCTTTAGATTCCGTATATTATTACAGGATTCCATACAGTTAATATTAAAATCACCTGTAAGAATTAAATTTTCTGCGTTAATATAATCCAAGGCATTTGTCAACTGTCTAATGAAGACATTGTAATTCCCGCAGGGTCTGTATACATTTATAAGAGTATATTTTGTTTTATTTAAGAGTATGATTACTCCGCATATTTCAATGTCTCCATCCACACAGAAGCGGCTTAGATCTAGAGGACTTATATTAATATCTGATGTGGCCCAAATTCCACAACCACTTTTTACTCGGGTATATGACGATATTAAGTGATAACTATTAATCTTTACTTGCCCTAGGTATTGATCTTTTAACCAAGTTTCCGATAAACATAATATTTTACAATTTCTATCGGCAATGAAGGCTTCAAGTAAAGGTACTTTTATGTTTAAACTTTTTATATTTAAGGTAAGAAATCAATTGTCTGTGTTTGACAGGATTTTAGGTGTTTCGGTGTCGAGGTGAAGTTCTCTGAAAATTTGGGCGGGTGTTTTTCTTGCTGAAGTAAAATTTATTTATGAGTGTTCCTTTACTCCAGGTGTCCGTGTTTTCTATGATGTCCTTGGCTTCAGGCGGTACTCCTATTTTATAGGAGGCATATACTGCATCCACTCTCCTGGGTGTTAATTTTTCTATGAAGTATTTCGCAGGGTGACATTTATTTAGGAAAGTATCCATCATCTCGGCAGTGATAGATTTGTCCAGTCGGGATATAAAATACCAATGAGTAATTGATTTTTTTCCCCTCGCAGAACCGGTGCAACGGACAGCATAGTGCTACCCACGCCAGTTCCAATGTTAAGATTATGTTTGCTTTTGTTAAAGTTTAATCTATTTGGAGCTGTTTTGTCATAATTAGGGTCTACATTGTTGTCCCTTATTTTTACGGTTTCTGGCTTATTTAGCGTGGTCATTTCAATCTCGGATAAATTATGTTTATTTATATTTGGGTTTATTGAACTGGCTGTGGGTTATTTTTGGCGTTGTTTGGATTCTTCCTATTTCGATAATTTTGCAGACGATTTTTATCATTATTTTTTTTGTCCATGATGATAATACTGTTGTTGTCTTGGTTATTTCCGTCCTTCTTCTTGGGACTCGCAATATCTATCTTATTTATTGGTGTATTTGTGCCATCTGTCGCGTATGAGTCGAGTATATGTTTAACGCATGTCGGTAATTGTTGATTTCTATTTATGTTTGGTTTCTTCACCGTCGGTAATTGTAATGATCTACCATCCTCATTAGATGGATGGTTTTGTTTTTAATAACAGTTTGTTTAGTGTGTGAATTTGACTTTGTAAAAACGTTATGTTATTGTTTAAGGTGCATATCATGCCGTCTTTCATTTTGATCATACTTTTTAGGTACATAACTTCTGTTCCCTGGACATTTTCGATTATGGTCTCACCGCTGCTGTTAGATGAGTTTAGCTCCTCTTCTTCATCAGCTTGGCTGGCGCCTTTATCATTTGACAGGACGGGACAGCACAATATTGACCATTCATCTACTTGTGTGACATTTTTGATATATTAATACATCCCTTATGCATTTTTAGACCGCACTGAATGCATTTTAGTCCACTTTGGTGCACATTTCTGCACCATTTATACTTCGCGTATGTAGCACTGGATTTTACGTCAGCACTCGTCGCCGCCATTATAATAATTTTTTAAAAGTTGTGTTAAATCATCATATTTTGACCAAAGGAATCTATGGTCCAGCCATTTCCCCCCATTCCTGAAATGTTTAACAATTACCGACATGCGTGTTAAAAAATTTCCAACTTCTCTGGGTAGGTATCAAAAAATTAATTCCTAAGATAGTTTATATTATCCTGGTCTTCGACAGAACTCCTACCTTTCCTCATAATGCTTTTTGTTATTTATTCTGTTGTCATTTTCTGCGATCAAGAAATACCGTCGATATATTTCTGATTTGTCTTTAAAAATTATTCTCCTTCGCAAGAGAATCGATTTTTCATTAGTTGTACTTAACGTGCCCGATATACAACTTCTTTATAGTTATACTAATTTCTTACAATGTCAACTAAAACATCGGAGTATATTATTTTCTTGCATTTTCTTTATTATTATAATTAAATACAATCCGTTTTATTGCATTGCAAACCTATTAAATTATTATTTACAATAGATAAATAAGTTGTCTAAAGAAATATTATAATGTAGTCATAATGATATTCTATGTACCCATTAGCACAAATCATCTCAAATACATACTAATCAAGAAATGATAATTCTTCTTCTTATTTATGTTTTTGCTAACGTTTAAAAAGTACACGTCTAAATAATTCAAATAGAGAAATAACAATAAATCAAATAGAGAATAATTTCTCTCTTACTATTTGTTTCGCTG